>JANAVB010001400.1:5521674-5917467 GCA_029216955.1 Iris pallida
TCCTTCAAGAGCTAAGGACTGCGTCAGATAGTCCAAGGAGTAAGGCAGAGTTGATAACACTTTTTTGAGCCTCTACCGTCACCCCCAGAATCAAAACTAAATAATTGTTCTTAGATTGTTTCCTAGGATTTCTTTCTAGGCTTTTCTTTGTACAAGCGAGTTTGCAATCAATTTCAGTGTTTCTGTAATACATGTCTTTAATTTTTTAATGGCAAACACTCGTAAGCTCGACTCTTTAAAAGATTGACTTGGTTCCATTAACAAGTTGAGGTTGAACACGAAAATGAGCTTGATTGTCTTAACGAGTCAAGCTTGAACATATGAAGCTCGGTTAAGCTCGTGAACAATCTCGACTCATGAAGCTCGACAAGTACTCATCTTGACTAGGACTCAGACTTGACACATGTCAACCTATATTTAATCATCAATTTTCTAGATTTAGATGTCAAACTATAAAAAAGAAGATGTATGATACAACATAATATAATTTTAGTCAGACTTGTATTAAAATGTTCATCCTTGTCATAAATAGATTTTAAATGCCCATCTTCTACTCTATAATGCGGCTTCGAAACGACTCAAAATGAGCCGTCTAAGCTGTATGTATATCATCATCAATTTAAATAAATTAAAAAATTAATAAAAAGATAACTAAATAACTACCTAAATGATCCACTAATTATTAAAAAAAACCAAGCATTTAACTACCTAATTTAATATATTTATAACTAAATAACTAACTCAAATGTCTTCTACTATATAATGCAGCTTCGAAACGGCTCAAAAGTGAACCGTCTAAGCCATATGTATATTATCATCCATTTAAATAAATAAAATAAAATAAAAAGATAACTAAATAACTATCTAAATAACTTACTAATTGTTGTGCCCCGCTCCGCGAAGGCACTAGATAAACAGAAAAATCGGATTACTGGCTCTACAACAGAAGACGATTGATCTGAGTGAGTGCACAAAAACTCATTTTATGATTCGCTTACGTCTAATAAGAATATGAGTTTTGAATGAATGCTATTTCTAATAACAAGATGGTAATCATTGAGTATGTTTGTAAGAGATTTCACATGTTGCTATGCTAAGAACAAGAAAAGAAATAATCTGGATGTTAAGAAGAAGACATGTTGCCTGCTAATAAGAAATGACATGATGTCTGCCATGCTAAAGTTAGAATGTGCCTCAATCAATAAACTGTTGCCCTACGTGTGGCATCTGCCATCCCGATTATAATTTAGTGATATTTTTTTATTTGATTAGTTTACATTTAATTTTTCTATGATCATAGGAGTTGTGACTAAGTCCATAGGTGATTTATGACCATCTTGTGGTCACATGATGTCTAGATAGGGTCTATAAGAATTCTATAGCTATAATATATTTTATTATGATTTTTAGACATTTTTATATATTTTTAAATATTTATTCTATGAAGATTTATATTTATGAATGACTTCCATAATTTATTTTGAGGCCATTTGTGACTATTTTGAGACCCAATATTTTTCTTTAGGCTCTATTAGGTTAAATATATTTTCTATATTTTTCTACAATTTTCTGAATTTTTTAGAATTTTTGGAAATTTTTATATAATTAATACATATAGAATTTATATTTTATAGATTTTTGGAATTTACTGCGAGGTCACACGATGATATTTTATGTTAAAATATTTTTTTATATTCTAGACACTTAGAAATATTTTTTAAAATTTTCTAGAATTTTTTTGGATTTTTCTGCAATTTATTTTGATTTATTTGGACTTAAAATAATTTTTAAATAATTTTCTGAATTAAATAAATAAATACCCAGAAATCAACCCAGGGGGGGCCCACCTGTCGGAGCCAACTGCTACAGTGACCGCCTCTCTCTCCTATATATATATTATTATATTCGCCCACCCTAATTAAATTCCAGCAGCCTTTTGTGGGAGAACTCATCTACGGTTTCCGACTTCCTGAAGTGATTTCCGCCAACTCCGACGTGCTTTTCGTGCACCGTTTTTTTTTTTGGATTCGTATCGAGGTAAGATTTCTGATTATATAATTTATTTTTGTAGATATTATTCCTAAATTTCTGGAAAATTCGTAGAGTGTCGGTTGTCCGAAACTTGACACGTTTCGGTGTTTTCGAGATTTCGGGAGGACCGGAAATCGAAATCATGAACCGTTTGAAGTTTTAGAAATCTAACACAAAGCTCTACGACATATATTTTTTCCAAAAATTAATTCGTTCATCTAGTATTTTAGTTATTCTGTTGAACTGTGAATTGATCGGTTGATCACCGTTTTGGTCACGATTAGCCATAACGGCAATATCTTTTGACCAAAGCGTGATTTTGTGGAATGGTTGATTCCAGCGCACTCGTGGCGCTAAAATCTACCAAGGTACACTTTCAAAATCTAGAGTTCATAACGTTTGACTAGATAGTCAATGGCACGTCTCGATTTGCGTGCCATGGGTTCCAAAATTGGGAAACACGACTTTTGATGGCCAAACTTGCATGTTTAGATTATATTCAGATTATTATTAGGTTAAATTAGGTTTTTAAGTAAATTATTCTAGAATTAATTATTATTAGATTAGTAACCCAACTAGCCACTATTCCATGAATTTAGAACTAGAACATTAGAATTGATTTATAGTTTTCGTTCACGGTTCATGGTGCGATATGTGTTATAGGTTGACAGCTCCTAGATCGGCATCCCCTCATCCTCGACTTGTGACTACGGTTTGTACAAGGACCACAGGCAAGTATACCTTGCCGAACATATACAGTATTTACATTATTTTTCTCTCTCTATTGTATTCTTTTTCATATTGTTACATGATTTTCATATTGTGATTGGTTTATTCTTGATTGTCTTACTTGTTCTAGATTACGTGCACGTATAGGATATTCGATATTGCTTGTCTATTAGTCTTCTTCATGTTATCGTGTCTTGTGATAGAGTTGCCAGTTCTACACCTTATTCTTGACTTGACTATTCTTGACTGGGAGTATCTTACATTGTACTACAGTTGAGATATAGTATAGATTGGGAGTATCTTACATTGTACTACGACCTATAGCCGATTCTTTTATCATGATATTGCTTGATTGACCCGACTTGAGATATACTATAGATTGGGAGTGTACTACGACCTATAGTATATATTGATTGATTGATTGACTTGTGACACTATAAATTGGGAGTATCTTGCATTATACTACGATTTATAGGAGTCTACTTGATCTTGTATCCTTTAGGAGAGGAGACCGATACTAGAATTGGTTAATCTCGACTGAGAGTATCCTGCTTTGTACGTCAATTGAAACACTATAGATTGGGAGTATCTTGCATTGTACTACAAGCTATAGGAGTTCTGATTGATAGTTAGCCAAGTCTAGTATTACATTTCCTTATGTTCTTCTTGCAGTGTCCTTATCCTCCATACATGTTATTTACTGTCATATTAGTAAGCATGTTTTATGTATCTTGCTAGTCCTCTGAGGACCTGATGATCTCTTCAGGTAGCTGATTGTACGGAGTTAGTTAGATGAACATGTGGTAGTTGACTTCAATCGTATGATTCAGGTATTTTGTTAGTATTATTGATTGACTATCTTTCTCGTGCTTTTATGATATATCCTGCTTATCAGCTTAGCTTTATAGACTCATATTATTTTTGGGGTCTAATCGGACATATATGCTAGTGGGCTGCAGACCACGACCCATACTTGTTCATTCTTGTCTTATATATTCATGTGGATTGAGATATACTGTAGATTACCATATTAGCCATGATACCATGATCTTGACAGCTTATACGTACTCAAGTCGGGCTGAAGTCTGCTTAATACGTAGCTGGCTTGCTCACGCTCTCGCGTCCCAAAAAGCGGGTGCGGGTCGTGACACTGCGAAATAAGATAAAAACAGAGTATGCTTTCACGTCCCTGATTATATGCTATCAAAGAGTAGACTGCTATGTTTACTGTTATAGAAATTCTATTATGCTTAGTTAAAGATTGTCTTGTGGCCGTTTGTATGTTGAAACAAATGAATGAATGATGGCAATTGTATCGATCGAATGAAAGAACGGAAAAGAGAAAAGCAGAGCTATGACTCTGTTGTTTGAATGAATGAAATGAAATGAGGAGCTATTGGCTCTGTTATACTATAACAAAAGAAGAGAAAATACAGAATGATTGCTGATTGATAACCTGTACATTGAATGATTTTATTTGATAGAATGGATAGTTCATGCATTGGTCTCGGACAACTTGTTAACAAGGTAATAGTCTCTCGACGATTCCTGGGGCGCTGGGAATCGATCGGCCCAAAAGAGATTGTAATAGCACCCTGAGGTAAATGCTACACCTCAGGAATGTTGTGTCTATTAGCGACGAGCTGAACCCAAGAGTCACAGCGGCTAATCATGGAAATAGAACCGTGGACCATCATATAGATAGGATGTCGGTTAGTGAAGAGCTGAACCATGAGCCGTAGCTGCTAGTATGTGTGTTATCAGTACAAAGCTGAATCCTTGGGACACAGATGCTGGTCTATGCATGTATTAGTGCAGAGTTGAGCCTTGAATCACAGCTGCTAATCGATGGCATGCATATAGAAAGTCCGATTTTGAGCTAACAGTGCAGAGACGAACATGGAACATTGTATACATATATCATGTTTATGCTAATCCTTGTCTTGTGCAGGGATGAACCGTCGGCTATGGGCAAGAATCACTGAAAAGTAATATATATGTGTTGCTTAAGTTTTCTATATGAATTGCTAGCAGAGATTAATCTATTGCAAAGAAATGCTAGGTCCCATTAAAGAAAAGATATAATATCCTGCTTGTCATTGACCCTAAGAGTTGCTTGAACAAAAGAAATGATTATGACTCGTGAAATACGCTGCGCACTGTGTTTCAAATGAACAGTCCTTTGTATGCTTGAAAGAAATGAAATGAACTGTGGCTTTTCAAAAGTGTTTGCAAAAGAGATGTAAACTGACTCTGTATGCATGAAATGAACATAGGTAAAAAGTAGCAAGATCACATCACAAGAAACGTTTTCTCACTAAATGAACAGTGATCATTTCAGACAAATGTAGCCCTTTGTTCACAATCACCAGTATGCTGATACACTGAACCACCATCATTCTGCATGCAGGTGCAAGCCGCATCGAGAAGGATAGTCCAAAGCGATAGCCCGAACCTCATCCTCAGGAGCTAGAAATCAGAAGAGATGCCAAGAGATGGACATCTGTTGCAAAGAGTTAGTTTTGTATATAAAGGGATGTAATGTATGGAACATGATCATTGTAATCTGTAAAGTTCTGGGAGAATGTAACCATTGTATCAGAGAGAATTGAGAGCTTGTAATCTGTTCAAAAGAAAATCAATAAAGAGAATTGTTTCTTGTTACCATTGTGTTCAATTCATATATCTGCAAAATGTCCGCTGCTGCTTCAATTATCTGCTTTATGTTCCGCTGCGTATTGTCTATCTGGTGTATCTTGTCTTGTTACAGGTCTTGGCTTTGTGCAAGCACAACTTAGGCTTGCACGGCATCACGTCCAAGCGAGGACGAACGGTCTCACAGAGTCCGAAGCGAGCACGAAAGGACTCTGCGAGAGCGGAACGTGACACTAATTATTAAAAAATTAACAAAGCATTTAACTATCTAATTTAATACACTTATAACTAAATAACTCTAACTCTATTGATTAAGATATGACACGTTTCCTTAATTGTTTGAGTTCAGTTCCTAATAATTAGTTTTTAAATATATCCATATTTAATTTTTTTTAATGATTTTTTTACGCACATGCACATTATTAGTAGTCCATAAGGCCCATGACTCGAGCTTGGTTCGAGGTAAAGTAAAGCTCGAACAACTTATTTGAACTACTCAACTTGGCTCACGAGCAAAACAAGCCGAACTTGAACACCTTCTTACAAGCTTGGTCTCGAGCTAGACTAGGTCAACCATGAAAAAGCCGAGCTTGAACATACAAAGCTCCACTCAACTCAACTAGATCACAACCCTACATTTAATTGCGATAAAAAAATGAGAAATTTTGAGTGGCACCCCACTTTTTTTTACCATATTTACGGTGCACCCCACACAATTACAATAATGTAAGATACCCCCCACTTTTGACGGAAACCGTCCCCAACTCATGGTCAACCCCTTTGACCAATTTTTTTGACCAAAATACCCCCATCTTCTTCTCCGTCTCTCCATTTTTCGTGGCTGCCCCCCTCCCCGCCGCCGACGTGCCTCCGCTCCCCCCCCCCCTCTCTCCGCACCCCCCCTCCTCTCTCCTCCCCATCACCACCATCACCAGCACCATCACTAGCGTGGACGGAGGAGAGGCACGCGGCGTTCCTCAACTGGATGGAGGAGTCCTTCGTCCGCCGGATGCTGTCCCCGATCCGCCACGGCGGCGACGTGGGCCCCACGGGCGGATCCGGGCGATGCCGGGCTCCGCTGAACCGGATCCTCCCCGATAGCGAGACGGAGTCGAACCGGAAGGCTAAGCCTGTAGACGCTTGAAGTTGAAGAAGAAGAAGAAAAAATTGATGTTGGACTTGTCGGGAAATAAATGTGGCTTTTTTTTTTCTTTTACCTCTCCGAAATATTGATTTATGTGTCTTTAGGTGTTCCGACTCACTACTAGTGAGTCTGATCCAAAGATGGTGATGGTGATGGTGGTGATGGGAAGGAGAGAGGAGGGGGGGTGCGGAGAGAGAAGGGGGGGGGGGGGGAGGAGCGGAGGCACGCCGGCGGCGGGGAGCCATGAAAAATGGGGAGACACGAAGAAGAAGACGGAGGTATTTTGGTCAAAAAAAATTGGTCAAAGGGGTTGACCGTGAGTTGGGGACGGTTTCCGTCAAAAATGGGGGGTATCTTACATTATTGTAATTGTGTGGGGTGCACCGTAAATATGGTAAAAAAAAAGTGGGGTGCCACTCAAAATTTCTCTAAAAAAATTTATTTTGATTATGTTACGAATATTAAATTTATTATTGGAGGAAGAATAATAAAAAGAAGAAAACAATACAAGACTAGAGAGTTCCCTACTTATAACATGAGCGGTTTCTATAAGAAGTAGATGACAACAGTGTTTAAGAGCGCATAAGATTATATCAAACTTATATATTTAACTAAATTTTGGTATTAAGTAAAAAAAACAAATAAGCATCATATTCAAGCCTTATGTTAGTTAACCAAGCATGTATAATTACTTTCAAAGCCGTCAGCAAATTGTTTTGTAAGTTTCAAATACAAGCAAATGACCTCTTTGTAATTTCTGCACTCCCGCTTCTTCCTTTATGCCAAGATTCTACTCTCTTCCAGATATCTCTACAGAAAGCCTGGAAAAATTCCGCCGAATCCATGGCAATCGCTGTCAAGCTCCCTCTCCACCTTCTTCCCGGAGGTTCCTTCTTTCGGTTTCTCCATTTTCCTGCTGATTTTTTTGACCTAGAGACTGTAATATTGCCAGGTTTGTCATGACTTCTAAGTTGTCAGGAGGATGATACTTCAACACTAGTTTCAACAAATACCGGAGTCGTACATGATCCATCCTTCAAAACCATTGTGATTGCATAAATGGTACATACAATAGCATAGTCCCCATAATTACTGGGGCATTTCATACAAGAGGCATATAGACAAGCTCAGACATTTCAATCATCTGATTCTTCTTAGTAAATAATGGTGCATTTAACCCATGCCCATGCACCAATGACAAACAAGAAGGTTAGTGAAACTATATAAATCATAATGCTAATGCTCAGTTGTTGTACAACTATAGGCCTCGAATGGATGTGCAGTTGTCCCGCAGGTCTCGAAAAAGTAACTATTCTGGACATTGTGTCTGATAAGTTCAGAATTCCTCTAGAACAGCACGACCAAGATTCTGGGCTAAGGCCAGTTTAACATAGCCTAAAGCCTGAGGTGGCAAGTCTGCCTCACCAAAGTCGGGATGCAGCTTCGCTGTGGACAACTCTTGCAGTTTAGACAGTAACAAATTTGTTTCTGAGACGTTCAACAGAGGCCGGTTCCTCCAGTTTAGCAGTTGAACCTGAAAATGGAAATAAAAAACGATGAGTTAGCCATTTACACGATTATTCTGAAAACTAAATAAACAATGCACGACTCTGGAAACTTTCTTTCCATTATTTCTTATAACCAATGAATCCTCTCTCAGTAGAAAGGGCATCTCTTCTAAATTCCTTATGATGCAGTTATACACATAATAACAATCCCGTTCCTCATTTCAATTCCATATTTCCACAAATACATTGAAGTCGGAATTTCTATTGACTATACAAGATAATTTATCCACGATTCACAACAGGAACCCAAAGTTCGGCCAAGATGTGTCAATATCTTATTAAAAAGATCAGAATATTATAACAGTCAATCTACTCCTAAATAAAGCCATCAAGAATTGTTCATCCGACACAAAGATACCAACAGATTCCTGACTGACTCCGTATAACCAAAATGCAGAAGCTTTTCTTTAAGAGCAATGAATATATAACCTTCTCACTACATCTGGAAAGGAAGATAAACTGGAAAAAAAAAAGATGAGTATTTCTGTTCAGCGATAAAACCTCGGAAGATGTTTGTCAGGTTTTAAGGCCCATCTACACAATATTTTTTTTTTCTAAACCAAACAAAAAGACAAATCATATTTCTCTAGAGGGGGAAAACCCAGTTTTGGGGATAAAGAAAGTAGTTCAAGACCTATTCCAAACATCATGAATTGCCCCAAGTAGGCAAACATTTTGCCACTATGACAGTACGACAGAAATCATCCAATTGCCTGTTAAAATTCATAAATCTCCGTCTTTTGTAAAAGTAAACAGTTGAAGAACATATTTCCAGTATCTAAGCAAATCTGCGAAGCATCTTCAGGAAATCAGGAACTTTCTACACACGTTGAAGAGTTACAAACAGTATCATGTTTTCTACATGAGATAACACCAAACATTTACAACTTTTACAAAGAAAAAGCTGAGATGAACATGAAATTACTAGAGACATGTTTATGCAACTCCAGTATGTACAATGACTTACAGAATCATGCAAGAGTGGAAGCCAGAAACGTGGTGGTGTAGAAGGACTTCTCATAAGCTGCAAGCAGATAAAAAAGTGTACCATAAGTTGCTGCTTGAAGACTAGAATGGAATCAGAACTAAGCCTCATAAAAGTCTCCTTGGACCCAAAAGAGAGCTGCTTCATGAAATGCTCAACACTAACAATCTGACATGTAGTAATTAAACAATATGCAGATGGCACACACAGATAAAAACAAATCTTTTGGCAAAATCCCTTAGCCACAGTAGATTACTAAAAGTTTTGCTTATTAAGGTCATTGATTTACCAAAAGTCACCAGAAGAAAGGTTAAAACCATGGTTTAAAGTATCGGCCGATACCGATCCGATACGGCCGATACCGATACGGTTTGGCATGTTCCGATACGATACCGACCGATACCAAATATTGACCGATACCGACATTGGGGGTCTTTGTTCCGGTCAATTCGGCAAAGAAAATTAAACAAAAAAGACAAATCAACAAGGGTTTAAAGCATAACAAGGTTGTAGAAGCATGTAAAAGAAGAAAATCACATCTATTGTGTGTGTGTGTGTGTGAAGAAAATCACATCTATTGTATGTAAACCAATCGGTAAGGGTGACTACTATTTCATTTAATTTCGAAACTACTAAAAAATAACACTAAAAATACTTAAAATTAAGCCTAAATGTATAAAATATATGTTTTTAAATGTAAATAATTTATTAATAATTATTTGTTTTCCGATACCAAAGTCTGATACTCCGATACGATACCGCCGATACTACCGATATCGCCGATACCAATACTCATAGGAATAGTCCGATACCGATTCCGATACCGATATTGTAAACCTTGGTTAAAACATCTTTAATCTTTTAAACCCTTCTTGACATTGTAGAAAAATAGGTTTCGGATATAAGTCCTCAACTATCATGCAGGAAGCTATCATATTCCAGTTACAACATTTATCATGAGCAGAAAATGCTTTGCATCTGATGTAATGTTCACGAATGAGGTCATTCTGATTTTAGAAACCTTAATGAGCTAAAAATTAATAAATCAAAACAAGAAGGTTAATTTGATGATTATATGTTATTTAAACATAAATGTGTGCATCTTCAAGTCCTACTTATGTGTAGAAATAAGTAGTAGCAAAACTGCTAATAAGTAAAATTGGCTTCTGTCTGGACTAGAGGTGCATACAACAACAAATAACCCGATTCGAATCCGACTTTGTCTTCAAACTTTAACAAATATGGATATATTATATTCATCCATTTAAAAAAAAGATAAAAGATGGTTTGTATATTTATGTCTAAATATCCTAATAATATCATAGTGCCTGAACAATACCAGAAGCATTTAAAACTGTATTTTAAATTTGATTTCTTTAGAACTTTCTTGTATTAGTTTGTTATATTCTAATATTCAGTCCACATCAATATGCAATCAAATTCTAATTTGCTTCAGTCAAATATGGATATTAGTTCAAGTATTTGAATGATATCTATATTCATATCCGTATCAACTATTAAAAATGTACCTCAAGTGTAATATAACTTCTGCATATTGCCAACTTGTAAAAATACAGGAAGCTTAGGACTCTATAGCTATATAGAATTTTAGAATTTCATGATTATATACAATCCACCTCTAGACTCTATGCCTATCCTATTTTTCCTTAGTTCATTTTTTTTGTCTTTAAAGCGTCTGATATTTAATACAAAACCAAATACCTAGGTTGCATTTACACATCCGAAAAGGTGTATGATGGTGTAAACACCCCCACCCACCCCCCCCCCCCCCCCCCCCACCCCCCTAAAATGGGATATGATTGGATTATCGACAAAAGGCCACGGAGGCAGGTTGTAGTTGAGGACGAAGGAATAAGGTCCAAGATGGTTCATTTGGGGCCTGATTTCTATTTTACATATATGACCAGAAAATAAATAGTTTAAATTAAACTCTTCCTTAACCATTTTCAGTCAGGTTGGACCCATAAAGTTTCCACCAAGACCCAGAACATGACCAGATAAACTAGAACCCTCACTGGCAAATAGTGTAAATTAAACTCTTTAATAACCATTTTCAGTCAGGTCGGCCCCCTAAAGTTTCCACCAAAACCCAGAACATTACCAGATAAACTAGAACCCTTCACTGGCAAATTCTAAAATAGGTTCAGATCAGATCCATAATTCCAGACTGAAGCAAAACAACTGATACATAAAAACCCTTATCAAATTTGTCTCTCCTTCAATCGATCTAAACGAAACCCTAACCATGTGAACCCAATGAGCCCTTGGTCATCCGCTCCTACCTTCCATTTCTACCAATTATGGGGTCCCACTCCTTATAATCAATGGTTAGACAGAATGTTACTTAGGCAAAGAAAACTTCCAAATTCAGAAGATACAGTATAGATTTTAAGATAACAAGTCTCTTGCCTAATAGGGCTGAGGCAAATAGGGCTAATCTAGCTATAGTGATCAAAGGGAACCATTTGACCCTTAAGTTAGTTTGGAGATAGATGCAACAGATGATAAGAAGCCCCTGTTTATGATGGTCGTCTAGGTGAAAGAAATATACGAACACAGTCAAACTCAAAAATTAGTTTCTACACTATAACTTGGATGTATCATTGTATGCGCCCATGTAATGCCGTTTATCAGTCAATATCCCCCTGGCTATATAGTAACAGTAGATATTGATGGCTTAAGCCAATCTGACTACGGTAAGAGAAAGTAACAGCAAAAGTTGTTTGAACCAAATAATAAAAAGGTATGGTTGTCCATTGCAAGTTATTAGAACCTGTATCAGTGACTCCACTGCTTTCCGAGCAGCATCGGTGGAGCTTCCATCCTGTACCAGTTGAAGGGATCTCTTAAAATCTCGATACCTGTTACAATTCATATATCTTCAGCATATAGGAAAAGATAATCACATTAAGCCTAGTAACCTAGATATAATATACAAAGGAAAATTAAGGTAGAAGCATAAAGCAGTACTTGTGAAGAAACTCAAGGCCTCCTGCAACCCCCACTTCAGATCCAAGCAATTCAATTAAACCCTCCCACTGCTGCAAGATGAAAAGAAACTGAATGAATGTCATCAAAATTGTGGTCTATCCTGCAAATCAGTAAATGGCTAAAGATGGTGCATCTACTTTACATTTATTTTTGTTGATCTAAGAGATTAAATTTTGCTTCAAAAAGGACATGTTAGCACCTTAAAGCTGTCATCAGATACAGACTTCCCAATACATTCAAACAATTGTTGAGCAATTCTGTTAAGCCTAACTTCATCACGAGCTTGCTGAAGCCAATAGACCCCAGACCCTTTCCGACCATGCTTCCAGTGGTACATGCCAGCAATCTGTCCAATAGATGTAATATATGTTACATATAGCTTAGGGATGCTACAGATGTACATTAGCAATCACTATACTTATTATTGTTAAATTCAAACTACTGCTTGAAGACAAAGCTAAAATATACTACAAAATGTTGAAGTACCTTCATGACGCTCGAGCTGATGTTATCAAGTTCATATAGACGGCAAATCTCTAAGTTCTGGTCAAAGTACAGGACATGTTACCTCAAGACATCCCGAAATATCAAATGTGAAGAAGGATCAATGAATGCAACCATGAGAAATAAAAACTAAAAATCTTAAATTGAAATGACAAGTTTAATCACCTTGAGAACCATTTGGTAATGTTGTACAGGCTGTTTGTAGAGCAAATTCTCTAACAATCCTAAACCTTGTTTTGGGCATGATACCAAATAGGTAGGCGCAATCTGATAAGAGATGGTACAAGCTGTATTATAAGCTATTGTAATCCAACGAATGGAGCAATAACAAACATAAAGAGAGAAAGAAACCTTTATTAAAGAGAAAGACATAAGCTATTATAGCTGAATTTATATTAAAATGTACTCAACAGTACACATTACAGAGTTACAGGCTTTCACCTAGTTGCATGCAGTTTGTCCTGTCGTATAAATTTGACCAAACATATTTAGAGAGTGCTTATAGGTTACTTGCAGGATTAGACGTCAAATAACCTCCATACTGATTCATATGTTACATTGAAGGTCATCTTGCAGACAATTTATGTCAAAAAGGAAGCACTAGTTACACCATTTTAACCTTAAAAAGTAATCATCACCCAGCAGTATAGTGGGTCTGTGGATGATGCAGAGTAAAGTATGCAACAATTAGTGTCAAGACATGCATTTTCTTTAGATGACCGAAGATGTCACTAAGCAATCTAAATTGACAATAAAAATGTCACTATTACACAATAGCTAGCATTATCATCAAGATTTCTGCACTGAACAGGTTGTGATATTAACTAATAAGAAACGATAAATGTTTAGTAACTTACTTGCCAGGTCAATGGATGAGAAGACAAAACTTGAGCATACACAAGCCGATGGAGTTCATTTATGCTGATACCACCTAAATTATACCTCTCCTCATTCAACAGAATGTCAGCTTCATCATTCTCAGCTGTCAGCAACTCTATGGCATGTGTAACCATCCTAATTAACAGAAGTACAAACAGTTGTTAGAAGATAAAAAACCAAATTAGAAAGAAAAAAAACATGGTCCTGACTTGTAAACCAACAAAGATTCCATAGCTTACCACGGTCCAAATGCGCTTGAGCACTCTGCTAAAACAACCTAAGAAATAAGGAAGGATCAGTGCTATAGATACTCTTATGTTTTAAAGTTACACTCAATGTCCAGTGATGTAGGTAGGACAAATATGAGTGAAAACGGAAAAGAAGACTTAAACCTATTGCCACCTCTGTATTTTCTCCAAGAATACCATTCAGCAACCCCATCAAACCATTTGAATTGGTTTCTGGTTTCAGCTGCACACACTTCTGAGCCAAACTACGCATCCCTTCCAAACCCTGAAAGATAATTTGCATAAATTTAGAGTATACGTATATATAGGTGAAAGAAAGACAACTAGCAGTACATAAGAATACATGCATACATAGACGTTCGTTTTACCCAAACTTAGATGACAATAATTTATGCTGTTATTTGATCAACCACAGCAAAAATTACCTAATAAAAGGTGGCAAAGTATGATGATTGATGACTTATTGGTGAGATTAACAATAAATTGTCATATATTGCAACTGAGACCCAGCTAGAGAATCCAATAACATGCCACACAGCAAAACAACAACAGGGACCTGCTAGTCTAAGAAACTACAAAACGAGACCAACATAGTCCTGGACTTCAATAATAAAAAACCACAAATTTCATTGGACCACCGCAGGAATTTGAACTTCACAAATGATTAAGTAGGTTCACGGGAATGGCATTTCTTCATTCTCTGGCTTGTGTCATATAGATCATTCCCGTTCCCTATAGCAAACCTTATTATCATCTTACCTCCTTCCTCTAGACACTTCAAGTCTATTGAGCAGACGCTCCTTGGTAGCTGATGTGGGCCCACTTTTTAGGCCTTTCAGTTATTTAGACATAAAGGGGTATTGTGGTCTTTCACCACAATAACCCTCTTAGGGTTTTGTTTCTCCTTTCTATTTATAGCTAGGGCTAGCCGTCATTAGTTTTCATGCTTGTGTTGAGAAGAAACTCTCAAGCGTCATTCAGAAGGGTTTAGACTTTGTCCGTCCATCAAAGTTGGGAGTTTGTTCTTTTCTCTAATAAAGATCGTTATTTTCCTTCTATTTCTATTTTTCTATAAATTATTTGTGAATCGATCTGGTCGATTCACATCAATTGGTATCAGAGCTCTCTACGATCCATGGCGTCCGGCACAAGGAACACGATCGAGGAGAAGATCCAAGGGCTTCGGGAGAATTTCAACATCGAGATCGAAAGTTTGAAGGCCGCAATCAAAGATCAAGCGTCCACACAGGAGGATCTCCAGACCGAGGTACGAAGCATGCGGGAGGAGATGAAGTCGATTCCGGCAATGATGAAGTTGTTGCAAAACATCTCGAACAAGATCAATGGCGGCGAAGCGGAGGCGGCAACAACCCAAACCCTAGGCGACCAACTAGGGTTTGTTCAAACGGAGGGGGAAAACGACCGAAGATCACGGAGGACCGGCCGACGGGCGATGGCCCGCACCCGCCGTCACCACCGCGCCGCCGGGCGGGGCCCTGGCGGCCGGCGAGCAGCGCCGGACGGCGGCCAAAGGTCGCGGGGGCTTCGCCGCCGACCGCGCGAGCCCGGGCGGGGCCGCTGCCGTTGGGGGCGGTCGCTGGCCGGCCGCCGACCACCACCCCTGGCCGGTCGGTGCCAGAGGAGCCGCCGGCGAGCGGCCGTGGCCGGACGCCGACGACCCGTACGGTCCCGGCGGATCGGCTCCACATGCGGGAGAAGCCCTAGGGTTTGGGGCCCCCTTCGGGGGTCGGACGAGGGTTGCGACCTACGGTGATAGGTTCACGGGTTCGGGAAGGGACTTAGCTGGAGTTCCGGCTCGGACGGGAGGGACGGAGCCGCCAGGAGGGGCGAGGAACACCGGAGGCAGCAAATTCTTTGGAGAAACGGCGGATTCCGCCAACTTCCGGAGAGGGGATCTACCCCCACGACGACCACCACGGGCGAGGATCCGACGGAGAAAGAGGCCGCTATAGCAACAGACGCAGTTCCCAGATTTCTACCTTGAGGACAAGGTGGCTCTTTTAGGGGGCGGTATTGATGTGGGCCCACTTTTTAGGCCTTTCAGTTATTTAGACATAAAGGGGTATTGTGGTCTTTCACCACAATAACCCTCTTAGGGTTTTGTTTCTCCTTTCTATTTATAGCTAGGGCTAGCCGTCATTAGTTTTCATGCTTGTGTTGAGAAGAAACTCTCAAGCGTCATTCAGAAGGGTTTAGACTTTGTCCGTCCATCAAAGTTGGGAGTTTGTTCTTTTCTCTAATAAAGATCGTTATTTTCCTTCTATTTCTATTTTTCTATAAATTATTTGTGAATCGATCTGGTCGATTCACATCAGTAGCATGATCTTAAACTGCATGACAGGAAAGGCAAGTCTATCTACCAGACAAATGGTCTTTTAGGTTTTCCAGCAAGCCCTCTCTTGCTCATGCGCAAGGATTCTTCTGTGAGCTTTCTCATGCTCAATAGCTGACCTCACTATGAGAGAAGCTTGGATGATGACGCAGATGAAATGACTTGGTCATTTCAATGTGTTGCTAGCTTACGATGAGGAAACATTCATTAATCTCCAAATTAAGTTACAATTATGTAATAATAGAATCTGGAAGTGGAATATCATCATTTACTATCGATATAAAACTGGGAAACCATAAATGATTCGACCACATTTAAGGATCACTAATCTAATGCAATCCACTTCAACAAAGGACTGCACAAATGATTAGTGAAGACAATAGTAGATAATTAAACAAGTCACTGAGAATGAACATAATGTCAATAATAAAAACTTTCAGTCAATTCTCCTCCCATTGAAGAGTATTGCTTGGCATGTCAGTAAGGCTTGACAGTAGCATCCTAGAGGAGGACGAGGTTCAAGTCGAGAAACAGCCTTTCCAAAAACAGATACGTATTGACCCACCAAAACCTTGCATAAGCTGGAGCGTTGTGACACGGGCATTTTTATCTTTCATTTTCATACACTAAATGCCAAATGTTGAATCAGCACTAACAAGTATCCAAGAACATGTCTCTCTCCACAGTGTCCACACGGTAACAATCAACTGGAAAGTCAAACCACGTGTCCCACTTTTTGCAAACAGCAGACTTAACAACTATTTAGCACAAATATGGATACGGATACAGGTACGGACACGATACAAATACAGAAAAATTAAAAAATTTAGGATACGGATACGGCGTGCACACACACACACACACACACACACACACATAAAATTGTCCCCCCTCCAAAAAAAAATCTCGGTCCGCCCTGCTAGCAGCCAACATTATTGTGCACTGCTGCATTTATCACTGCATGGTAATAAACCACTACTAGTCAGCTGGTAAAAGGCTGTCCAAGAAGTCACCAAACAACACATGAGTGCCATCTGTCATCTACACTCATTTCGACCGTTTCCAGCCGAATCTGTACCGGATACACGAGACACGGGCATGCCCCTCTAATTGACGTGTCCATGCAACATAGCTTAACAATCATGTAGCATTATATATACAATCTCCATTCTTAACTATTTGGCTGAAATTGAATCCTCCATCTATGAATTTTTCCCTTTCCTCTCCATTTTTCTGTATTCCATTTTAAAACTACAGGGTAAAAGTTGTACTTGTGCATAATGGCAATGACCAATAAAAAGACCAAAACAAGCTCTATGGCTAGTTGAATTGACACACAAATAATCCTGAGCATGTAAGACTATATTATAGCAGCAGTTATTTTGACTAGCAGATGCTACGACTGTCAATATAAAAATAGTTCAAGCAGTTGTATACTAACCACAGTAAACGGCCTCATGTAAAGGAAGTGTGAGATAAACAGCTCCATCCAGTGACAAGTAGCACTAGTGATATTATTAAGGTTTCCCAACATTATTTGTAACAAGTTCCTCAGACCTTCCCGAGTCCGGTGGTGGCCACATTGAACCCAAAATGCACTACAATCCAGTTTAGCTATTTGTCCTCTCCATTTCTCCCATGCCTGAGAACAAAAGTAACCTGGTTTGAAAATAAATGAAATTTGCAAATGATAATATACACAATATGCAACGGTACCTTGATAAAATCAGACTTATTTTTGTAGCATTGACCTAATCTTCCCATGGCAGAATCTGGACGCATCCGTGGCATTGTTGAAGCAAGAACGGCAACTGCCTCTACCAGCCCATTTTCTGTCTGCACCAACCATATCAAGTTTATGAAAATTGATCAGTTACACATGCATATTCTCCAAAAACAATCACATTTGCATTGACCAACACAGGAAGCATAATCACCGTCATATAGATCAGAACTTTACCCATAAAGATGGTATTAGCTCACAAGGCTAAGAGATCGCCAAAAGAATGTCATACAATTAACTGGTCAATCTGATGATAACTTTGTCAGCCGATAATAATCCACAGTCAAGGAAATTATTTATGTGCAAGATGAAGGATATTCACCAAACATCCAAGGAAAACTGGAGGGTAGGAAGTATCAATTTAATACCTATTAGGCAGTAGATGGCCTCATTCGTGATCAGGAGATGCCACCCTATGCTTTGAGACCAAGGATTTCGCAAGCCTCACGTCAAGACAAGTGGGATCACACTAATCGAGCTAATAGCCTAATAGACATTTACTCACAATATACAACCAAGAAACAACCATTGTCCATAATTTGGTTTTCATTATATTCAATCCACATTTACGCTTCAGTTGATCTTCCAAGAGATATGTGCCACTAGTTCATAACTCCTTTCAAACCGCAATTATAGTAAGGGTAGAAGAATGGGCTAAAAATACCAAGTCCAACTATTTAACTAGTATATGCATTGTGTATGTTATGAACGTGGTACCAGTGAAGAAGAATCACAGGGAGACAAGATTTACGTGGATCGGAGATGTTCTCCTACATCCAGGCCCTCCATGGGCACACACAAGTTATTTTATTATTTCGAGAGATACAATTACAAAATGAAACCCTCTTTATAACATGAGACTAGGGCGACCGTCGATTTCATTATATTACCGAACCACCCTACTAAGGTATTTACCAAACAACCCTTGTATGGACTACATAAAAGAACTAGTGTACAGTAGGAAATCTGATCCAAGCTCAATAATAACAAGTAACAATGTAAACCAACGATAAGTAGGATACTCTTTCCTACTAAAAATTAGTGTCCATCTGTCTCAAATAACACATTCCGATCAATATCAACAATTATTTGGATATAAAGAAGCGCATGCATAAGGCAAATCTGTTTCAACCAATGGGTCAATGACACTGACAGGTTGAATTGTTATCCATGTTCCTAAAGATAACCCGTTGTTCCAGTACAACAGTATGGAATTCTAGAACATGCAAAGATAAACTCCTCATGAATAATACATGTTCATTTACTAACAGATAATAAAAACTCAAGAATGATATGAAAACTTAAACGCACTTTTGATTTACAATCACATCTCAATTTAATAGGTGCACGACCTTAAAGAACATATAGATTTTCTGAAACTACATTATCTAGTGTAACTTTCCAAGCATAAAAGAGATCAAACTTGAATTTCAAAAAGCTGCCTGTGAGGTTTAAAATAGAAGCACATATAGTACGGAAATATGTAGAAGTTCAAGTATGTCTGAAATATGCATTTTTAACAAGCACTATTCTTACAAGTCTTCTTACAAGTTACAAACCAACCCAAATGAATATATCTTTCAATTTAATAGGTGCACCACCTTAAAGAACATATAGACTTCCTGAAACTACATTATCTAGTGCAACTTACCAAGCCTAAAAGTAGATCAAACTTGAATTTCAAAAAGCTGCTTGTGAGGTTTAAAATACAAGCACATATAGTACGGAAAAATGTAGAAGTTCAATTATGTCTACAATGCATTTTTAACGAGCACTATTCTTACAAAACAACCCAAATGAATATATCTTCTTACAAACCTCACGATTGTCAATTTGATCTAGTTGGTAAGACCCATGTAATCTCAACAATTTCACCTGCATGATCAATGCGGTTATTGAACATCACTTTATCGACAGTCGATATAGTACATACAAACATACTATTTATCCAAAGATAACTATCAGGCACCTCACCACAATGTCAAGCCACCCGACGGCAAGTGCTAGTGATATTCCTTCCCAATATTCAGGATCATCTTCAATGACCTGTGGAAAGAAATATAGTGAAATAATTATAAACAGGCAGATATAAAAGAAAACCCAGGGATTATTACCATACAAAGTTGCAAGGATAATACACAAAATGTACAGTGAATACAAATGAATATCATAGCACAGAAGACTCATATTTGCAGAATAACAATATACAGGAAACTATCATAGGAAATTGCAATGTAAAACATGGAGTTACATAAAATAGTTAAATCGCATAAATTCAGAGAACAGCAACAGTATAGACTATATCAAGTTCACAATTTTAGAGGGAAAAAGACGAGGTTGAATAGTTTAGTTTTAGAACAAATGCAAGGAAGTAAAACCTGTAGATAGACAAGCTTGTTTTGCAGCCCTACAAGCTTTGAATGGATGGTTGGCTCTGCCTTTGATAGGAGGCAATCATAATCCTGCAAAGAACCAGAAAATTTTATTTTGGATATTTAGGAGGATAAATAAAAACTAAAGTATAAAAAAAATTACATGCCAGATACAGAGAAAGGTAAAACAAAGAAAGATCATTACTGCTAACCAATCGACAAGGCTCTCTGGAAGCCATGACGATGACATTTTATCAACATAAAATATCTCCAGCAGATGCCATGCAGCCTTCAAATATGTAGGTTTCTTGACAGGCTGTAGAAAAGAGCTTTAGTATAACCATTTTAAAAAGGATGATTCTAGCAACAATAAAAATTGAACATGGTAAATGATAAATGGAGGGGAAAGAAGAAGAGTCAAGTATTATCAGGAATATAACATATAATTTTAATTAAGGTAAAAAAAGAGATGCCATAAAAACTTTGGAATTTTTGCTAGCAAGGCCACAGGCTTAAAGAATTACCTGCAAAACTGTCATTGGGTCTTCAATCACAGAGCTAGAAGGGAGACTAGGTGCCCCAAGAAGATTGGATATGCTATTACTGTACTCCAAAACATACTGCCACCTGCACTCCCATAAAAAGCATATGTGGCCACAGTGAGGAAAAACAGAGTACCCATATCAATGTTGAATCTTGAATAAACCATTTATTAAGTCCAAGAGCTGTTCCTTTTAATTGTGATGGCAGGGAGAAAAATTCATAAGTAACAATGATTTAGACTTGTCCAAACATCCTTTGGACAAACTTTTGCTAGGAAGCACGGACACTCCAAATTAGAGCCGGGTGCACATAGTGTCATGTCAGACATGTATTGGAACTTGGACATAACATAGACAACACCATACTACACTAGGACATGTCAAAGTCGGTGCCATCATCTCCGTGCCGACATTTCATATTAGTGTCCATGCTGCATACAACTATTTTGACCATTAAAACTCTTGACATTTCTGATGCACCCCCCAAAAATTAATGGTAGCGACCAACTTGAAAGGTGTCACTCACATAGAAGTGTTAACAAACCAAGCTATTTGCGAGCCAGCTCGAGCTTGAGCTTGGCTCGTTGAGAAGCTCGCAAGTCGAGCTTTTCGGGCTCGAGAGCACGAGCTTGAACCTAAGAATAGGCTCGTTAGAAAAAAGAACCCAAACACAAACTTAGAGATATTCTTGAGTATACATACATCACTCAATTACAAGATTTATACTACCTACTGGCCTATAAATCAACCAATATGTAACGAATGGTAGTATATCTATCGTATGATACGTTTGTACCTCATAAGATACAACATAGACTTTTAATTTGATTGTATGCTTGTTGGGTTATACTTTTGGAACAAAGTTCATAAACAAGCTAAGTTTTTATATTTCAAGCTTATCAAGATTTCGAGTTTAAACAAGTGGCTCACTAGCCAAGCTAGCGAATATTTTAGAGAGCCAAGCTCGAGCTTAATCGTAGGCTGGTTTAAAGCTCAAGCTTAACTTGAGCTCTACTTTTCCTTAGAGAGCCGAGCCCTACCAGGAGGGTGCTCACTCTGTCACTCAAAGCTCGGCTCATTAACTAGTGTCTCACATCCTTCTTTACTGTCCAAACCCAATTCGACAATAGAAAATTTTCCACAGTTGTTATGTTTTCTTGTCATCATGCTCACTATCAAGTATCAACCAACTTCCTTCAAATTCTAAAATGATTACTCATAGATTCTCCTAGTTTTTCATCAGTTACACATCAATTATTAAGCTATCGAGTCTATCCAACACTACCGAATTTCGCAATTATGGGGCTCGTTGGAACTTCTAAAGCTAAATATTACTTCTGATGTTTGTTGGAACTTGGAAGAAGAAACTACTCTGATCATAGCGGTAGCGATGCAACTATTCCGTCACAAAAACAAGGTTCATCTTGAGCAATGCCACGCTCGCAGAATGTACAAACAACAGCCAAATAGAAACAATAGTTTACAATTTTACCACTCCGAGTGGAGCGAAGAGTGCGCCCTCGTCGCCGTGGCCGCCATGAGCAAATTCCTCCGTCCCTGGAGCAGGGAGAAGGGGGGCACGGACCCGTACGCGATTCTCCTCCTCTCCGCGTCGTCGACCTCGCCATCGGCCGCGCCGCCGCCGAGCCGCACCTCGAGCACCTTCCCGCCGGCTCCGTCGCCGCCGGAGTCCTCCTCGGAGGGGCGGCGGAGGCAGGCCACCTGGAGGAGGTTTCCGCGGGACCAGCTGACGTAGACGCGGAGGATCGGGGGCCTGATCCCGTGGCGAATGGGGAAGGCGGCCGGGGGGTTGTCAGCGCCGGGCGGCGGCGGGGAGGAGGAGACGGGAACGATGGAGGTGGTTGGGTCGGAGACGAGGCTCGGCATCTAGGGTTAGGGTTTTGTAGGGTTTTGAGGGGATTTTTAGGGTTTTTCTTTGGGTGGGAGGACTGGTTAATGAGTGTAAGATTGGGGGCGTTTGTTTATTGAAGGGGGAAGAGAGGTGATTTGAACTTTACTTGTGCATGTGAACGGCACCAAGTGCTGTGCATTTGGGCTGGGCTGGGCTGGGCTGGGCTGGGCTTCTGTCAGAATAATATGTGCTCTTTTTCTTTTTCTCTCTAGAGGCCTGGCTTGTGCTCGTTGTAGCATTTAAGGATCCGTTTGGTAAACCGTATTTGGAGGTAAATTTTAGGATTTTATAAATTTGTAGTCAAATTTATGTAATCCTATGGTTGGTTGGAGATGGATTTGGATATGGAAAGTATGGCCAAATCCAAATTTTGGATTTGGAAGAAAGAGAAAGTTTGATTTGGGAGAAAAAAGTTAATTTTTTTAATAATTTAGATTTTCTATTAAATATTTCGTTAATACTAATTAATAACTAATTAGTTATTTAATTAATTACTTATTTCTTATATATTATTTTTTATAATTATTACTTTTAAAAATATTTAATTTATAGTTAATTAAGAATTAACTATTAGTTAATAAAAATTAGTCATTATTATTATTTTAAAAATTAAATTTTTTTATAACTAATAGTTAGTTATTATTTTTATAAAAATTTAACTAATAATTAGTTATCGTAATTACAATCTAAATTAATATTTATTAATTAATAGTTTTATTTTTTAATATTTTATAATAACTTATAATTTTATTAATCATAATTATAATCTTAATTAATAATTTATTAATCATAACTATAACTTTAAGTAATACTTTATTAATTAATATCCAATTATAATCATAATTAGTATACAATTTTAAATTTCTAAAATATATAGTGTATCCGCTCCCTATAAACTTTTACGAGAATATGTGCTTATGTTCTTGATCCCCTCACCACTCAATCCGCTCAGTCCCTGGTAATGGCCTTGTTTTTTTTATATTTTGCTTTGCTTTGTTTTTTGTTGAGGTAGAGGTCGAAACCAAGACCTTCCTTTTATCCCTTACCAGCCCTTACCTTTAGGGACCTCCCCTTTATTCCTCATTAGTCCCCACTGCTGGACATTAGATTTTGAGACCTAAGACGAACTCTAAATGTGGTGCCCTCAAATCTTAAATGTTCATATTATATTATTTTTTCCATCGATAATGATACAATAATATATTCAACCCAAAATTCAAGAAAAACAATAAACAAAATTTAATATCCAAAATAATATATGTTATAATGAAATACTAATAAAACTGAAGGTGTTCCAAACCAAAAGATAAAACCGATATTATAGACAAATAAATAACAAAAAAACTAACAATGTTTGGAACGATGTTCCGGACAAATAAGCCATCAAATGCTTGCTCACGGCATCACACAGTCACTTAAATATTATTTGTCTTGTTGTTTTCGAGGTAAAAGAACTGATTAAGTTTGCATAATCAACTTTCTCAACCATTTTTTTTCTCGATGGATAACTCGTCTTGCTGATTTCTAATATTGTTTTCAAGGCAAAATACCGGATCAGTTTCAGACTTCTTATAATAAGTATTAGTGTCGACGGTTTTTACAATTTCAAGTACATGTTTTCGAAACCAGATATTATTAAGCAATATTTTAGCAATTGTCTCCTTTTAAAATATGAAAACTGTCACTCCACGTTCCCAGAATACGTATTTTTATACGTGTACTGCTTGAATGTATTTATTTAATATTTATCATGCATTTATTCCGAAATTTCATGCTAATTAATTTTTCTGTATTTTTTTCTCTGCTTTTGCTTAAGCTCTTAGTTTATTTCGTTCATGTTGAACCAACTTGGTTTAGCTTAGTTCATCATGATAAGGGGTGGATGGCCTAGATCTTGTAGAAGGAATGGGTGGTGGGGATTGACTTGGGCTTGATATTTATGCCCCTTTACTTTTCTCTCTCTTCATTACTCTCATTTACTTCTTCTTCATCCTCCATTACTCTCCCACCCACCCATTTGGAGAGGCAAGTACATCTTGCACACCATGAGAGATTTTATGCATCCCTATTTATTTTTAGTCCATGTTGTTTATCTTCTCTTTCTCTACAAGTTTAGGTCTCGAAGTTCTTGATTTCCATGGATGGTTGGGTGTAGATCTAAGTTTTAAGTTTTATTTTTTTTGTATGGATTTTGTGGTTTTGATCTATCAAACTTTTTTGTTTTCGAAAATAAGTGGTTCCATGTTGTAGATAATTCAATTCTACCAAATTTTGGCTTTTAAAAACTTAGATTTCGACTTGTTTTGAGGAAGTTATGGCCAAAAGCATTTTTAGTCATTTCTATGTTCATCTGTCCGCATGTCGCAGTTGAGCCGCATGGTGTCGCGAATGGGCCGTATGTCGCAGTTGAGCCGCATGGTGTCGCGAATGGGCCGCATGAGCCGCATGTCGTAGTTGAGCCGCATGGTGTCGTGAATGGGCCGCATAGGCCGCATGTCGCAGTTGAGCCGCATGGTGTCGCGAATGGGCCGCATAGGCCGCATGTCGCAGTTGAGCCGCATGGTGTCGCGAATGGGCCGCATAGGCCGCATGTCGCAGTTGAGCCGCATGGTGTCGCGAATGGGCCGCATAGGCCGCACCGCATGTCGCAGTTGAGCCGCATGAGCCGCATGAGCCGCATGTCGCAGTTGGTCCGCATATATATCGCAGAATAGGCCGCATGAGCCGCATGTCATAGTTGGTCCGCATACATATCGCAGAATAGGCCGTATAATGCCTATTTTGGCTGTTTCTGACTGTTATATGTCCTAATTGACTGAATTGTGTCTAGAATTTCTTTCAACTCCCAACATAAAAGTTGTAAATCTTTTTCTTGGCTTCAAGAATATGTTACCAACTATTTTATGCAAGTTATAGACTAGACCATGCTTAATACTAGTTTGACTTTCATGCCTTATCACGAATTGACCTCGACTGTTACTTTGACTAATGATTGATCATGCATTCCTAGTTGGAACTAGAAGACTGGCTAGTCGTCTTATTGAATTGAATAAGACACGTTCATGTATGAACCATGAACCATTGCGATCGACTAGCCGATCCAAACATTGGCATATGAACACATGTTGACTTCCTTTTCTGCAAAAGCAGCATGTATACCTTACGGTCAAGGCATGATTATTCTGTGGCTAGGCTTGATTGTTGCATTACGTTATGTAAGACCTATAACCTAGCCGTACGGACATCGTTGTAGAGTTATGCATATCGTACTCTGTACGGGAGTACTCATTCAGAATGATCATGATCCACGACATGAGATTTCAATTAACATAGGGACTACTAAGCTAAATAAAAATAACTATTGCATGGGGAGAATGGATTCTCGAGTTCTTACATGGCAGCCATCTCGGGACAATTAGTGCCCCGACATGCCGGCTGGTTCCCACGGATACTGCAAATCTGTCGTACGGGTAGGGAGTGGTATCTGTTTATATTTACTGTACATTGATGACGGGCGTCCCGCTGGGACACGTCTAATTCATGATTGGCGCAATTGATTATTGGGTAGACTAGCCTTCCTTGTACATTGTAAGAACTGAGGAATCTCTTATTGCATGTTTCCAATACAACTTGGAACTCACAGTAGCAAGCCATAGTAGTTGCATGGCCGTTTAAATTGGTTTGTTTATGTACTGTGCCTACTCTGTTAACTACTAAGATGAGCAGAACGTCAGGACATGACGGGTCAACTTCTGTCCTTGTTTGGTTGGGAAGTTAGCTTGAAGTGTCGTGATGTTGTGCAAACCCCAGTAGCAAGCAGAGATCTATTTATCATATCCTTAACTCTTATTACTGATTCTAATTCCTCATATCATGCTTCCTTGCGGTACTTGCTATTAGAGGTCTAACCTCTCTGGTTTTGTATGGCCAGATTTAGAGCCAGTTCCTGAGGACTCAGCTTACTTCCACCTCCAAGATGGTCAATACTAGAGGAATGATCGCAGGAGGACACGAGTGGGTTCCTTGCTTCCCTGCTCGTTTTACTACTTACTTTACTTATTGCCGTTTGGCACCGACATGTTAGTCGAACTGTCTTGCACTTACCTTTACATAATTGTAACTAAGTCAGACTGCAGCTGATAATAATTGTGTATACCTTGCTATATCATCTGGCTATATTTTGTACAGCCAGACCTCAAGAATATTTTGACTGAGCGTTTGGAATGCCTTACTGCTTTATCTTACATGTTCTCTATTATTGTTTCTTGTTTGAATGATTGAGACAATAGATGTTGAGTGACCATAGTGAGACTTTCTTGTAGTATGCACCCCCTCGTCGTTAGACAACATTAATCGTATTATACGGTATTCTTCTACCCGTAATACGCAGCTGGCTGAATCATTTCCCCGCTCTCCGGTATTCCAGTTCTGGGGCGTGACAAAAACTAGCATATACTTTCACTTTTTAAAAACTAGCAAATGCTTCAATTTTTTTGCATGGAACAATAAAATTTTAAGATATGCCCCCGCAATTTTAGCTAAAATTATTACTATTTTACACAAAATGGAGATATTTGTTAGTTTAATAAAAAAATGGAGGTATATGCTAGTTTTAACATTTAAAACGAGAGCATTTGCTAAAATATCCCATTATTCAATACAACTACTCATACGTAGAAAGCCCTTCAATCACCTGTTATGTGCCAAATATGCTTTTAAGACTGACACTTTCACTTCAATTTTAAGCCAAAATATCGTACTCTTTAACAATTCACTTATGTAACGTCCCAGTCCCAAAATACGTAGGATTAGAAACGTAGACATGCCAGCTGTATTCATACGAAGTACATGGGCCTTGTATGGATACATAAGCTGTAAAATGCAGTAGAACTATAACTAATCTCATCCACACAAAAATAAATGAATAAAAGATATCATATAATCAACTATGAATTTGTCATTTGGACATGTAGTTGGGCGGAGACAAACCACTACCAACTATGAAAAGAAGTACATAACAAAAGAAAGAGTTTGACGGACGAAGCGAAGACGATCAAAGTGCAATCATCCTCGAAGAAATAGAGATGGCCACGGCTAGAGCTACAACACCTGCGAAAGACAAGAGTACACACCTGGAGAGATAACCAGGTCCTCAGAAGGACGTAACAAGACACATAATATTATGCCATATAAACTGAATAAATATTGCTCAAATAAATAAGTCAATTGAATTATAACATGGTCCAATACACACCTATTGAACGAGCTTACCATCCTCCCAACCAAACAAGGACAGGAGATGGTAAACTAATTCACGGTGACGTATCTTTCCATGCTATGAATCCAATATGGTATCCGGACCCCAACAAGGTTCAATACCTTCTCATCGAAGTAGTAAGTCACACCTACAACCAAACAAGGACAAGATGTGACGAACTAATCCGCGATAAGTTATTGTTCCAAGCCACGGTCAGATACAAGTATCCAAACCAAAAGTACTCATACCTAACGAATAAAGGTGCCTAACCGTTCTAAGTGGAATGTAGTTAAGAACAATCCTTCCTACGCATGGGCCCTGGCTGAATAGGATCGGCATAGTCCCCCCTTAGGGCACTAGAGGCCCAATCAATAAGAGCATAACGTTCCGCAGAACGTCAGTGGCCGTCAGTAATCATGGGTCATCAGTCCCGTATCTCCAGCGGAGCTTCCGGGTCACAAGGAAAAGTACATCGAAGCCCATACGCTAAGGAATTGTCCTTCCCGCCCAATGCCTACTATGTTGTATCCACAACATTAACCTCTATAACCGCTAAGTCAAACTAGCATGCAATTCTATTAGCGGTTATTCCTATCGCACGGCTTGTACGTACCGATGGCCAGCCAATCACGCACGTCCGTGTTCTACATGCGACACACAACTTCGTGGTACAACGTGTCAAGGCCATGAATGCAACACACAAAGGTGGTCCCTTAAATCTAGGTTTAATGTGTAAGAAAAATAATACATAGCAGAAAATATAACTGAACAGTAAGTTCTAATAGGTTATGCCATGTATCACAGTTTATTTTGCATAAAGAAAATAATTAATGCATAAAATATGAGCTAAAATAAATAAACAACAAATGGCAAGGTGTCTTGCCTGGTAGGACGCCTGGTGTACTGCAATGATCAAGGTGGCTCGAACTGCGATGTCGGTATAACAACTACACAAGGTGACCTCTGATGGTGGCACGGATCGTGTCATTGAGTCCGGAATAGTCAAATTGGTTAGGGATGATATAGGAAAGTCCGAGAATTGCAAGAAGATGGAAATATGACTAGCAAGGGTCAAGAATTAGAATTTAAAGAAAAGTAAATAAATAACTATTTTGGAAAAAATATTTATTTTAATTGAAAACTATATTTTTATTAGTCAAAGTATGTTTTTAGGTAAATACAAAATAACTCTAAAAAAGTTTAAGGCAAAAACCCTATTTTGTAAAACTAAAATTTTGTAAAAACTTTGAATAGGTAAAAATGTTACAATAATATATCATAGCCTATAATATTTGGTTACACAAAAAGTTTTTAAGGTAACTACCTATCTTACGTACTAAAGTAATTAGAATAAATAAGTGGTACTAATAGTAAACAATGATAAAGATAATAATATTTAAAGTATTTATCAATTCACTGTTACATACAAATATATTAATCTATATATAAAAAAGCACTTAAAATAACACACCTGTAATAACCAAAATAACAACTGCAACAACAACAACAACAATAATAATAATAATAATAATAATAAAATATTACTAATAATAATAATAATATAAATAAAAATAACAGTAGTTGTATGCTCTCTCTTTTCGAGAGAGAGTGATGGCACTAATAATAAAAAAAGCAACAAATAAAAAAAATAAAAAAACTAAATCTGCTGCTCTTAAAGACAGAGGACCACATAGGGAGGAGGGATTGAAAGAAAGAGAAAAAAAATTGAGAACAGAAGGAGAAGAGTGAGGGAGTGAACGAGTGCGGAGAGAGGGCGGAAGAGCTCGGCGAGCGGAGGAGGACGCCGGCGGTGGGGGAGATCGGTGAGCTCGAGGTCGAGAGTACGGAGGCGGCTGCGCGGGGGTCAGCGGCGCGCGCGGTTCGCGGCGCACTGCGAGGGTTTTGGCCACGGCGCGGCGGGAGGCCCCGGACGAGTGGGGGTTCGGCGGAGGTACGGTCGGAGAGGCTGGCCGCGACGGATATCCAACGGTGGTGGGATGAGCGGGAGGCTGGTCACAGCGGATCCGACCGTCGACGGGTTGCGGAGGTAAGTCCGGTTCCAATTTGTCATTCGTTTGTGGTGGTTTTTGATGGGGTGGCGGTGGTCGGCCAAACCGGTCGGGTGGCTGGGACAATGGGGATCGTCGGAGGTGTTCATGATGGGTGGCCGGAGTTGGCGTGGTGACAACCACGGATTGTGGTGGTGGTGGAATAGTGGAGTCGGGGTTTTCAGGGTCGCCGGCGTCGAACGCCGGTGATGGTGGTGGTTTGTGGTCAGGATGGTGGCTGGTGGATCTGTGCTGGTGGTGGGTGGCCGGTGTAAGTCCCTGGTTTTCAAATTTTAGTTAAATTAGTGCTAATTAAATTTTTATGTCATTTATAGCCTTAAATAATTATTAGGAATTTTTAGGAATTTTTCTAGAATTTGTAAATAATTTTTAAATGAGTTTTATATATTAAAAATATTATTTTGTAAATTATTTAAATGTTTTAATATCACTTTGCAATTATTAGAATTGTTTTAATACAGTTTTGTAATTATTTAAATTACTTTTATATCAGTTTGTAATTTCTTAAATGTTTTAAATTGCGGAGTGCAATTTCTATTTTGCATTTACTCACTGTTAAAGCCTTTGTGTAATTCCTAAATCTCTGGGGGCCTATCTGCTAAACCTAACCTACCCCCCCCCCCCCCCGACCACTCTCTCTCTCTCCTCACCTACTCTCGTTGACCCCCCGACCGACGACCGCCACGCCGACGGGCAGCCCCCGCCTTTTCCGGCTGCCCCGACCGACTTCGAGCCCCTATTTAAACTCTCCCTCACCCCCTCAGCCTAGCTACCACTTCCCCCGACCACCATCGACGCCCAAGCCCCGTTCTTCCCCGAAACCGTAGCCCTAACCCTAACTCCGGCCATCTACCCAGTGCCGCCCCCACGCCGAGCACCACCGCCCGTAACCACCCTCACTCGCTTCGCCGTGCTGAGCCGCGCCCAGCGCCACCGGAGCGCCGTAACGCCAACGCCTCCGCCGCCCGCCAGCTCCTTCAAAATCCACTTCGACGACCGGACACGTAAGTTGCAAGTGTCATAACGTGTCGTTTGTGTCTCGATTTCACGTGGGAGACTCGCCAGGACACGGGGATGCTCGTCCAGTAGTTGGACACATGAATCAGTGTTCGTGCATGTCGTGCGTAGCACGGACACGTTGTTACCTGTGTCCTTAACTGTCTGGACACAGGACCGAAACTATATTTTTTTTATATATAAAACTAACCTGAACAGAAATAAAATAAACAAGGACCCTAATCCTAACACAACTGATGGGCTGACCCCCTGGCCAGCCCGTCCTATTCTAACCCCCCCCCCCCCCCCCCCCCCCCCCGCGCGCAGCAGCTCGGGTTCGAGCTGTGCTGCTGTTGTTTCTTTTTCTTTTCTTTTTCCTTTTCCTTTTCTTTTGATTTATATATATATTTATATATATATGTATATTTATATATATATATATATATATATATGTATATACTTATATTTGTATATATATATATATATATATATATATATATATATATATATATATATATATATATATATATATATATATATATATATATATATATATACGTGCTGAGCCGCGCCCAGCGCCACCGGAGCGCCGCAACGCCAACGCCTCCGCCGCCCGCCAGCTCCTTCAAAATCCACTTCGACGACCGGACACGTAAGTTACAAGTGTCATAACGCGTCGTTTGTGTCTCGATTTCACGTGGGAGACTCGCCAGGACACGGGGATGCTCGTCCAGTAGTTGGACACATGAATCAGTGTTCGTGCATGTCGTACGTAGCACGGACACGTTGTTACCTGTGTCCTTAACTGTCTGGACACAGGACCGAAACTATATTTTTTTTATATATAAAACTAACCTGAACAGAAATAAAATAAACAAGGACCCTAATCCTAACACAATTGATGGGCTGACCCCCTGGCCAGCCCGTCCTATTCTAACCCCCCCTCCCCCCCTCCCGCGCGCAGCAGCTCGGGTTCGAGCTGTGCTGCTGTTGTTTTTTTTTCTTTTCTTTTTCCTTTTCCTTTTCTTTTGATTTATATATATATATTTATATATATATGTATATTTATATATATATATATATGTATATAGTTATATTTGTATATATATATATATATATATATATATATATATATATATATATATACGTGCTGAGCCGCGCCCAGCGCCACCGGAGCGCCGCAACGCCAACGCCTCCGCCGCCCGCCAGCTCCTTCAAAATCCACTTCGACGACCGGACACGTAAGTTGCAAGTGTCATAACGTGTCGTTTGTGTCTCGATTTCACGTGGGAGACTCGCCAGGACACGGGGATGCTCGTCCAGTAGTTGGACACATGAATCAGTGTTCGTGCATGTCGTGCGTAGCACGGACACGTTGTTACCTGTGTCCTTAACTGTCTGGACACAGGACCGAAACTATATTTTTTTTATATATAAAACTAACCTAAACAGAAATAAAATAAACAAGGACCCTAATCCTAACACAACTGATGGGTTGACCCCCTGGCCAGCCCGTCCTATTCTAACCCCCCCCCCTCCCCCCCGCGCGCAGCAGCTCGGGTTCGAGCTGTGCTGCTGTTGTTTCTTTTTCTTTTCTTTTTCCTTTTCCTTTTCTTTTGATTTATATATATATATATATATATATATATATATATATATATATATATATATGTATTATTATACATACTGTTTTATGTATATACATATGTATATTTTCTATTTAGTACTCTATTTTATTATATTTGTGTATATATATTATATATTATTTCTTTATGTATATATATGTATCTTCTATATATATACATATATGTTATATGTATATATATATGTATGCATAATTATTTTAGCCTAAGTAATTTATGTAATATTTACATATGTATATTTTAAATATATGTAGATATTACTTGTCTTATTTTATGACTATTTTGTAGGTTTTCACATGGATAAAATATTAATATTTATTTCTACCACTTTGTATTTTCTGTATATTTAAATTACTGCAACCATTTGGTGTCCAGGCCTAGCATGGGTTTTTGGGCCCAAATGTGTTTTCACACATTCAAGACCTGTACAAGTCATATTGGACTTGATTCATGGCCTTGGGTCCTGTATTTGAACTTTGGTTCAAATTATATACATGGACAAAATACGCAGATAATTAATTATTTAATTTCAATTGTGTGTAGTACTGTTTTTGATTTTCTAAAAATACTTAAAGTACTAATAAAATTCTGGAAAATTAGTTTTTAGATACTATGTTACTTTAGCTAATTTAGTATAATTTTTGTAGTATTTAATTTACTGTTTTGCCACTAGTTTGGCATATGAAACCAAAACTCATTTTCTATACACTTAGGAAAACTGATTTTTATAAAATATTTGTACTGGTTAATAAATTCCAGGAAAATTATAATAAATTCTATGATTAACAAGGATCACTTTGGTACTTTACTTTAAACAAAACTAGGCTTTTTGTCTATCTCTAAAATTGTTAGAACACAATGGTCTTTTGATTTATTTATTGATTAATTACGACTTGTAGCTTTTTGTGTTATTTTGAGTTTTAGCCGTATTGAACCCCACCCCTCACTAGTGTAAAGACCCTAGAAAGTTAGTTAAAGTAGTGTGTCACCCCACATTGGTCTCCTATGCCAAAGTCATCATTTTGGCTAGGTGCCCAGTCACAAGTCGTGTCGCACCAATTAGTGTCCTAGTGTTTTAGCTTAGTGTAAAAACTAAGTTATTGTATTTACTTCTACAGTGACGAGTTACCGGACATCCATAGCACTTTTATTGCAGCTTGTTTTGCTTTGCTTTGCTAGAGGCAAGTACTTTCTACGAACTTTACATATTGTCACATAAATGAACTGCAAACCCCACCATGTTAAATGATGATCCTTGGGGTAGCAAGTTAGAATCTCTACATGTTGTACTTCCAGTTACTACCATGCTTAGAACTGTCTTTATGTATCTCTCACATGATAGAATACGGGTTATGGAGAAACTAATGGTAGAGTACGTGATCATGACCCCCTATAGTAGCGAGCGAGGTCGCATTTTATATGCATACCTTGCCGTAGGCCATTATCCCGCATTTCTGTACGGATGTACACCTATGCCTGTTGACTTGTACGTATGTACATTTTATTTACATGTACCACAGTACATTATACATCTATTGACCGATCACGTACTTGCTACAATTTTAAACACTACATGTACATCTGTCTCTATGACATATGTATCCTTGCCATGATAGACTATGTGATGCCATGTTTCTAGTTATTCCTCACATATTCATTTTCATGTTTCATATGCTAGTTTGCTAGATTCAGTACTTGCTCCCGTCCTGACAGATAACGTTGTAGGTGTCCTTACTGAGGAGGAGTTACTCTGTGACACCTATTATTGAGTTACTGCCGAGGACCCGGCTCTGCCTTACGAGGATGTTCCTGCGGGAAACCTCGCCTAGTTATCTTTTCTATTATTAGACTTTTGAGAGTAGTCATGTATTAGACTATACATTTTGTAACTGGACATGTATCCAGTTTTACTTTACAGTTCACTTGTACTTGGACATTTTACTATATACGACGACTTTTGTGTTTGGAGCATTTATGACTTTTATTCACTTATAGAACTGTTAGCACATTTAGTCTTATCCTGTTGTTTTTAGAACAGCTTACTACGTTTTAATCTCAAACGTAGGCTGGGCATGACTCGGCCTGGCCCAACAATTTGGGTAGCGGGTCGTGACATGTTTTTAGTGGTGGCCCATGCAGGTCCTGACTAAATTGTTTGGTTACGTTATTGTACCAAGCATGCCTGCAATTAGGAACTTAAGGTAATTAGACAATATTAGGAATGACGCTTAGAACACTTAGAGGAATGCTAGGATTGCAACATAAGAAATACATCACATGTTTGCTATTATAATTAGATTTTCTTGCATATGATTGCTTACTTTAAACAAACCCTTATAAGTCCTTTTTACTTTTATTTAGATGGTGCTTACTCGTTCATCCCAGTATGTTACCCCCGAGAATGGGGCCCTCCATATCCAGTCAGCTGACCAGTTGACTGATACATCTCCACCTACCACATTCCTCCACTCCACAGATCCACAAACCCAGATACCACAACCACCTTCCACATCACAGGCCCAGCAGGACCCGATACTTCCACAACCCCCTATCACTATACCTACCCAGGCTTCCGTCACACTCGACGGGAACCAGCTGCTCACTCTGATTCAGGGGTTCCTAACAACCCATCAGGAGCAGACTACCCTACTCCGCCAGAGCATGGAGCGTTCTGAGGGACGTCCCGTGGTCCCACCACATGTAGAGCCACGGCAGAGAGCGGGGACGATCAAGGACTTCATGGGTCTGAATCCCAAGGAGTTCTCAGGGACTGAGGGCATAGTAGTAGCAGATGACTGGCTAGATTCGGTAGAGAGGAAGCTTCTGGGAGTTAGGATGTCGGATGACCTCCAGGTCGAGGCAGCAGGATTTCTGCTGATAGACTTAGCAGGAGTCTGGTTCCGGAATGAGCCATTATTTGCGAGAGGGAGAGCCACTTGGGACCAGTTCAGGACCCAGTTCAAGAAGAAATTCTTCTCGACCACTGCTAGAGTAGCCATGGGGCTACGATTCCAGAACATCCAGCAGGGGAACCGTTCTGTTGATGACTATGCGGCAGAGTTTAGTCGCCTGAGCCGTTTTGCTCCTAGTCTGGTTGCAGATCCAGAGGAGATGACCCGTAGGTTTTGCCATGGTCTAGTTCCAGACATTGGCATCCTTATAGTGGCGAACGGTACGACTGACTACTACCAGATCCTAGAGTTAGCCAGGAGCATCGATGAGCATCTTCTGTCATGCAAGAGGCCGACTTCTGTACATCATGAGGGACCGTCCAAGCGTCAGGCTTTCCAGCAGAGAGCACCGACGCCACCCCAGCAGACTTACCGTCCCCCTACACCACATTATCAGACCCCACCAGTTAGAGCCCCGGGACACCAGCAGCAGCAGCAGAAGGGAGCTATATGTTCTTTCTGCGGAAGACCAGGGCACGACAGGTCCGTTTGCAGGAAGAGGTTGGGTCAGTATTTAGTTTGTGGGTCTGCCACCCATCAGCTACGGAACTGTCCAGCAGCCAAGGGACCTAGAGGACCATTCCCGACTCAGCAGCAGAGGTTTGGGCAGCATCTGCAACAGCAGAAGGGACCTCAGGGGAAGGTTTATAGCCTAGCCCTTGAGCCGGAGCTGGAGCAGGTTTCGGAGCCGGATTACTTAGCTGACGTCATCACAGGTCATGTTTATTTGCATACTTTTCTAGCTCTATGTTGTTTGATTCTGGTGCATCTTATAGCTTCCTATCATTAGAGTTTATGCATGAACATCACTTAGTATCTATACCTACTGCGGAGATTAGTAGAGTAATGATGGGAGGAGGACTAGTGCCTATTAGAGCTAGCTATAGATGCTCTATTATGATAGTCGGGAGAGAGTTTGAGGGGCGATTCTTTGTGATGCCACTCCCCGGTTATGATATCATATTGGGGATGGACTGGCTTAGCTATGCCCATGCATCTATAGATTGCCATGAGGGTAGTATTTTGTTCAGTCTCCCAGGCACAGCACCATTCAGTGTCAGGAGGACAGGGCCGGAGATCAGCCTAGAGCCGAACTGTTGTGCTACAGTCGGGGACGCAGCACCGCCACACTCTATCATTAGGGAGTTTATGGATGTATTCCCAGAGGATCTTTCAGGACTTCCGCCTGACAGAGATGTGGAGTTCACTATAGATTTAGTGCCGGATTCATCACCAGTATCCCGGGCTTGCTATAGAGTGAATCCCAAGGAGGCCATAGAGATAAAAGAGCAGATTGATGACCTGTTGAAAAATGGTTTCATTCGATCTAGTACTTCTCCATGAGGAGCACCAGTGCTCTTTGTGCCTAAGAAGGATGGCACAGTCCGGTTGTGTATTGACTACCGGGCCTTGAATGCCATCACCATTAAGAACAAATATCTTCTACCCAGGATAGATGATTTATTCGACCAGTTGAGTGGGACGAAGGTGTTTTTCAGGATAGACTTGAGATCCGGCTACCACCAGGTGAAGGTTAGGCCATCAGACATCCAGAAGACGGCGTTCAACACGAAGTACGGGCAGTACGAGTTTCTGGTGATGCCATTTGGTCTCACAAATGTGCCAGCTGTCTTTATGAACTTGGTGAATAAGACATTTCACCAGTATCTGGATAAGTTCGTCGTAGTGTTTATCGACGATATCCTGATATACTCGAAGACGCCGGAGGAGCATGCAGAGCACTTGCAGATAGTTTTGGGGATTCTGAGGCAGGAGAGATTGTTTGCCAAATTGCCGAAGTACGAGTTCTTTTTAGACCGAGTGGAGTTTCTCGGCCATGTAGTCACTGGAGATGGAATCTCGGTGGATCCCAAGAAGATTGCTGCAGTTGAGACGTGGAAGGCTCTGACGTCAGTTTCAGAGATCAGGAGCTTTCTGGATTTAGCAGGCTATTATAGAAAGTTCGTCCAGGACTTTGCTAGGATAGCTGAACCCATGACGAAGCTGACGCGGAAGGACGCAGAGTACATCTGGTCAGAGGACTGCCAGACAGCGTTTGAGGAGCTGAAGAGGAGGCTGACGACCGCTCCAGTTCTGACTTTACCTTCAGGTTCTGGAGGTTTCACCATATACAGTGATGCTTATGGGAAGGGGCTAGGATGTGTCCTACAGCAGCATGGGAAAGTAATTGCTTATACATCTAGGCAATTGCAGACTCAAGAGAGGAATTATTCTACCCATGACCTCGAGTTAGCTTTGGTGATCTTTGCACTCAAGTTATGGAAACATTACTTATACGGAGAGCGTGTGGAAATCTTTACTGACCACAAAAGCTTGAAGTATGTGTTCACGCAGAAAGAGCTGAACATGAGGCAAAGACGATGGTTGGAGTTGATGAAGGACTTCGACATCGATTTACAGTATCACCCCGGGAAGGCAAATGTGGTGGCGGATGCGCTGAACAGGCATCCGATGGCATGGTACCTGATGATTGATCGACATTTGTGGGAGGATCTGGAGAAGCTCGGTATCGAGCTAGTTCGGCCAGGATCAGTGATACAGATGATGGCGCTTGACATTCAGTCAGGTTTGATGGAGCAGATCCGGGAGGCACAGTCTACAGATGAGAGCCTTCGCAGACTTCGACCCCAGGCGTTAGCTGGATTGCTGGATGACTTCACGATAGCAGAGGATGGATCCCTGAGGCATGGCAGCCGATTGTGCGTGCCGAGGGGAGAGCTGGTAAAGGCAGTCTTGCAGGAGGCGCACCGATCGAGATATTCTATTCACCCTGGTGCTAACAAGATGTACCGTGACTTGCGAAAACATCTTTGGTGGCACGGGATGAAGAGGGATGTATCACGTTTCATTTCGAGATGCCTAGTTTGCCAGCAGGTCAAGGCGGAGCGCCAGAGGCCAGCTGGTTTGTTGCAGCCATTACCCATTCCCGAGTGGAAGTGGGAACATATTACGATGGACTTCGTCTCAGGGCTTCCTCGTTCCCAAGGAGGGAAGGATGCCATCTGGGTCATCGTGGACAGGCTGACGAAGTGTGCGCACTTCATACCCTTCAAGGTGGGGCTTTCCACCGAGAAGTTGGCGGAGCTATACATGCAGCAGATAGTTCGCCTACACGGAGTGTCGGTGAGCATCGTGTCAGACAGAGACATCAGATTTACATCCCACTACTGGAGGAGCTTACATGAGGAGTTGGGCAGCAGGCTCAAGTTCAGTACGGCGTACCACCCGCAGACAGATGGGCAGTCCGAGAGGACGATACAGACACTGGAGGATATGCTGAGGACCTGCGTACTGGACTTCGGAGGATCATGGGAGAGCCATCTGCACTTGGTAGAGTTTTCATACAACAACAGCTACCAGGCCAGTATTGGTATATCTCCTTTCGAGGCGCTATATGGACGACGATGCCGCACACCGCTCTTTTGGGATGATGTCGGAGACAGAGTTATGCTTGGGCCAGAGATAATTACGGATGCAGCAGAGAAAGTCGGGATGATCAGAGACAGGCTCAGAGTAGCTCAGGATAGGCAGAAACACTGGGCTGATGCTAGTCGCAGGCCGATGGAGTTCGCAGACGGTGATATGGTGCTAGTGAAGATATCACCTACCAGAGGGACGATCCGGTTCGGACGAGGAGGGAAGCTGAGCCCCAGATACATCGGGCCATTCAAGATACTTGGCAGGATCGGGGAGGTAGCTTACAGAGTTGCACTTCCACCCAACCTAGCAGGAGTTCACGACGTCTTTCACGTATCTCAGCTGAGGAGATATGTTCCAGACCCCAGTCATGTGCTAGATCATTCAGAGTTGGAGGTCGGACCGAGCCTTACAGTTTCTGAGCAGCCAGTGGAGATATTAGACAGGAGAGAGAAGAGGCTGAGGAACAAGGTTATACCCCTAGTACGAGTAGCTTGGAGCCGTCACTCCCCAGGTGAATCTACTTGGGAGAGGGAGTCGGACATGAGGGAGAGATACCCTTACTTGTTCGATCCAACCGCTGCGAGGGAACCACCCGTTCCCGCTTGATACCTTAGAGGTTAGTTTCGATCGCAACCTTAGTCATTTTGTTGCATTGCTTGTTATGTTAGAATATTGTCGGGTCTTCAATCCTTGTGAATTTCGAGGACAAAATTTTTCAAGGAGGGAAGACTTGTAAGCCCCTGGTTTTCAAATTTTAGTTAAATTAGTGCTAATTAAATTTTTATCTCATTTATAGCCTTAAATAATTATTAGGAATTTTTAAGAATTTTTCTAAAATTTTTAAATGATTTTTAAATGAGTTTTATATATTAAAAATATTATTTTGTAATTTATTTAAATGTTTTAATATCACTTTGCAATTATTAGAATTGTTTTAATACAGTTTTGTAATTATTTAAATTACTTTTATATCAGTTTGCAATTTCTTAAATGTTTTAAATTGCGGAGTGCAATTTCTATTTTGCATTTACTCACTGTTAAAGCCTTTGTGTAATTCCTAAATCTCTGGGGGCCTATCTGCTAAACCTAACCTACCCCCCCGACCACTCTCTCTCTCCTCACCTACTATTGTTGACCCCCCGACCGACGATCGCCACGCCGACGGGCAGCCCCCGCCTTTTCTGGCTGCCCCGACCGACTTCGAGCCCCTATTTAAACTCCCCCTCACCCCCTCACCCCCTCAGCCTAGCTACCACTTCCCCCGACCACCATCGACGCCCAAGCCCCGTTCTTCCCCAAAACCTTAGCCCTAACCCTAACTCCGGCCATCTACCCAGCGCCGCCCCCACGTCGAGCACCACCGCCCGTAACCACCCTCACTCGCTTCGCCGTGCTGAGCCGCGCCCAGCGCCACCGGAGCGCCGCGACGCCAACGCCTCCGCCGCCCGCCAGCTCCTTCGAAATCCACTTCGACGACCGGACACGTAAGTTGCAAGTGTCACAACGTGTCGTTTGTGTCTCGATTTCACGTGGGAGACTCGCCAGGACACGGGGGTGTTCATCCAGTAGTTGGACACATGAATCAGTGTTCGTGCGTGTCGTGCGTAGCACGGACACGTTGTTACCTGTGTCCTTAACTGTCTGGACACAGGACCGAAACTATATTTTTTTTTATATAAAACTAACCTAAACAGAATAAAATAAACAAGGACCCTAATCCTAACACAACTGATGGGCTGACCCCCTGGCCAGCCCGTCCTATTCTAAACCCCCCCCCCCCCCCCCCCCCCCCCGCGCAGCAGCTCGGGTTCGAGCTGTGCTGCTGTTGTTTCTTTTTTTTTCTTTTTCCTTTTCCTTTTCTTTTGATTTATATATATATATATTTATATATATATATGTATATTTATATATATATATATGTATATACTTATATTTGTATATATATATATATGTATTATTATACATACTGTTTTATGTATATACATATGTATATTTTCTATTTAGTACTCTATTTTATTATATTTGTGTATATATATTATATATTATTTCTTTATGTATATATATGTATCTTCTATATATATATATATATATATATATATATATATATATATATATATATATATATATATATATATATATATATTTTATGTATATATATGTATCTTCTATATATATACATATATGTTATATGTATATATATATATATGTATGCATAATTATTTTAGCCTAAGTAATTTATGTAATATTTACATATGTATATTTTAAATATATGTAGATATTACTTGTCATATTTTATGACTATTTTGTAGGTTTTCACATGGATAAAATATTAATATTTATTTCTACCACTTTGTATTTTCTATATATTTAAATTACTGCAACCATTTGGTGTCCAGGTCTAGCATGGGTTTTTGGGCCCAAATGTGTTTTCACACATTCGAGACCTGTACAAGTCATATTGGACTTGATTCATGGCCTTGGGTCCTGTATTTGAACTTTGGTTCAAATTATATACATGGACAAAATACGCAGATAATTAATTATTTAATTTCAATTGTGTGTAGTACTGTTTTTGATTTTCTAAAAATACTTAAAGTACTACTAAAATTCTGGAAAAATAGTTTTTAGATACTATGTTACTTTAGCTAATTTAGTATAATTTTTGTAGTATTTAATTTACTGTTTTACCACTAGTTTGGCATATGAAACCAAAACTCATTTTCTGTACACTTAGGAAAACTGATTTTTATAAAATATTTGTACTGGTTAATAAATTCCAGAAAAATTATAATAAATTTCTATGATTAACAAGGATCACTTTGGTACTTTACTTTAAACAAAACTAGGCTTTTTGTCTATCTCTAAAATTGTTAGAACACAATAGTCTTTTGATTTATTTATTGATTAATTACGACTTGTAGTTTTTTGTGTTATTTTGAGTTTTAGCCGTATTGAACCCCACCCCTCACTAGTGTAAAGACCCTTGAAAGTTAGTTAAAGTAGTGTGTCACCCTTCATTGGTCTCCTATGCCAAAGTCATCATTTTGGCTAGGTGCCCAGTCACAAGTCGTGTCGTACCAATTAGTGTCCTAGTGTTTTAGCTTAGTGTAAAAACTAAGTTATTGTATTTACTTCTACAGTGACGAGTTACCGGACATCCATAGCACTTTTATCGCAGCTTATTTTGCTTTGCTTTGCTAGAGGCAAGTACTTTCTACGAACTTTACATATTGTCACATAAATGAACTGCAAACCCCACCATGTTAAATGTTGATCCTTGGGGTAGCAAGTTAGAATCTCTACATGTTGTACTTCCAGTTACTACCATGCTTAGAACTGTCTTTATGTATCTATCACATGATATAATATGGATTATGGGGAAACTAATGGTAGAGTACGTGATCATGACCCCCTATAGTAGCGAGCGAGGTCGCATTTTATATGCATACCTTGCCGTAGGCCATTATCCCGCATTTCTGTACGGATGTACACCTATGCCTGTTGACTTGTACGTATGTACATTTTATTTACATGTACCACAGTACATTGTACATCTATTGACCGATCACGTACTTGCTATAATTTTAAACACTACATGTACATCTGTCTCTATGATATATGTATCATTGCCATGATAGACTATGTGATGCCATGTTTCCAGTTATTCCTCACATGTTCATTTTCATGTTTCATATGCTAGTTTGCTAGATTCAGTACTTGCTCCCGTCCTGACAGGATAACGTTGTAGGTGTCCTTACCGAGGAGGAGTTACTCTGCGACACCTATTATGGAGTTACTGCCGAGGACCCGGCTCTGCCTTACGAGGATGTTCCTACGAAAAACCTCGCCTAGTTGTCTTTTGTATTATTAGACTTTTGAGAGTAGTCATGTATTAGACTATACATTTTGTAACTGGACATGTATCCAGTTTTACTTTGCAGTTCACTTGTACTTGGACATTTTACTATATACGACGACTTTTGTGTTTGGAGCATTTATGACTTTTATTCACTTATAAAACTGTTAGCACATTTAGTCTTATCATGTTGTCTTTAGAACAGCTTACTACGTTTTAATCTCAAACGTAGGCTGGGCATGACTCGGCCTAGCCCAACAATTTGGGTAGCGGGTCGTGACAGCCGGGACTGGTGGTTCTGGTGATGGCCGAGGGGCAGGGTGGTCGGACAAAGGGCAGCGGTGGTCGGAACGGGGTGAGGGTGCCGGAGTTGGCCAGGAATGGTTGAGGATGGTGAGGGTTACTGTCAGCGACAGAGGGAAGGCCGAGGTCGTCGGCAAGACGTAGAAGACGGGGCACGACGGGGACTCTGTGGAGATGGCGATGGCTGTTTGATGGCGGTGGTCAACCGGGGAAGGTTGGGCTCGGATAGGATTAGGGGTTTGATGATATCGGGGTGTGTCCGACACGAGGAAGAAGATAATGTATTTGTAAAGGATGGAATGAGAATTGGACGGAGAACACGGACACGATGCACGCACGTTTGTGGTAGAAATATTTGTGGAATAATTATGGTTTGTGGAATTTGGAGAATAGAAATATATGGATGAGTACCTGCCTATTTATAGAATGTGGGAATTCCCAATTGGATAAGCATTAGGAGTAGTTTAAACCCAAAAATAGATAATTCGTAACTTAATTTAAAATCAATCAATTCCAAATCCAAATACAAATCCAATTTAAATTTAATTAAATTCTTTTAGTTTAAAATTAAATGAGATAAATTAAATTTCAAATATTTAACTATTTAAATAATTCCATAAATTCAAATCAAGATTTAAATCGCCACAATAATTTTAAAATATATTTTTCCAAAAATACTAATAATAATAATTTCGAAAATTTTATTTTTATTTAAAATAAACTAATAAATAATTACGAAATATATGTATGCACAAATATTCTTTACATAATTATGCTTTTCTAGTATACAAAAATATTATTTATTATTAATAACTTTTAGAAATGACGTAAAAATAACAAGCTTAGAAATGATAGCAAAACTAATTATTATATCTATTATTTGAAACTATAAAAAAATAGAACAAAATGTTTTTCTAAAATATGTACGCTCGCACATATTCGCACTTATCGAGCAATTACGAAAAACAAAATTTCGCGCACGACGTACAATGCAACTACGCGACGTGCAATACAAAATAAAAAAAATTAATCAGTATCAAATTTATTTTTAAAAAAATAGTAGAAATTTAGGGGTTTTATATCCTACCCAACTTAAAAGAATTTCGTCCTCGAAATTAAGATTTCGTAGGGGATGAGAAGGCACAACGGTAGATAGAAGGGTTCCTTAAAAAAGTTTATATGGTCGTAGTCTAGGTTGAGGATATGATTAAGAGACGATTGTAATCACTCTTAAATTCAAGTGATTAGAAAGTCAAGATTGTAAATTTAGGGTCGAGGGAAAGGTCGAGTAGTTCAAGACAAAGATATAGTTACATTGGGTGGTAATGGTCATGGTGATAGGACAGTTAGATGAAGTTATAGTATAATGCCTTCGTCCTTCTAAAATAGGTGAAGGCGAAAGCAATAAGGAGTTCAAAAGATGATATTATCGAGTACGAATACGTGGTTCAAGGACGACCGAAAAAATTTCAAAAGGAGTTGCTAAGGCAGTCGCGGATGGGACTCTAAGGGACAAGTTTAGCTATGTCCCCATCCACGTAGAACGATAGATATAAGCGAACCAAAGTGCACTCGGTTGATCAGACCATCATGCACCGGTTCTGAGTAGACAATACGTTAGTGGAGGCCTCCAATAACATACGTCATGAATAAGCTTGATAAAGAATTGAGCTTGCAAAAACTAGACTATATTAGCATCATTAGTCTAGATAGTAAAAATATAGGCACGTGAGATTAAGATTGAAAGAAAGCAGAATGATTCTAAGTCATATCCTGTGTTGGTCTCTATACATTCGTCCTATAGTCTTCTTGTCCAAGTCCTTGGTTGGCTAAATGGGTTAGGGTCCTCTAAATTCTAGAATCTAAGTAAACTTGTGAATATAGGTCACAAGTACAAAGGGATTACTAGGTCATAAGGCATTCTACCCAACTTAAAAATTAAACTAATGGTATTTTGGGGAAAAGAAACATGTCTAACTAGTAGAGTCAATCTCTAGCAAGCACGAAGGGAAGATAAGGATAATGATAGAAGGAATCGAGCAAGATGCAATCGATGAGTCAAACGGTAGATCGAAGAAAGTGGTCAAGTAGGTGGGTGAGATCCTAGACTTCAGTCCTATACGCAAGCTTGCTTGGTACGGTAAAGTAACCAAACAATTTATCTTGACCTGCATGGGCCACCACAAAAATATGTAATGCTCCAGTCCCAAAATACGTAGGACTAGGAACGTAGACATGCCAGCTGTATTCATATGAAGTACATGGGCCTCGTATGGATACATAAGCTGTAAAATACAGTAGAACCATAACTAATCTTATCCACACAAAAATAAATGAATAAAAGATATAATATAATCAATTATGAATTTATCATTTGGTACATGTAGTTGGGCGGAGACAAATCTACTACCAACTATGAAAAGAAGTACATAACAAAAGAAAGAGTTTGACGGGCGAAGCGAAGACGATCAAAGTGCAATCATCCTCGAAGAAATAGAGATGGCCACGGCTAGAGCTACAACACCTGCGAAAGACAATAGTACACACCTGGAGAGATAACCAGGTCCTCAGAGGGACATAACAAGACACATAATATCATGCCATATAAATTGAATAAATATTGCTCAAATAAATAAGTCAATTGAATTATAACATAGTCCAATACACACCTATTGAACAATCTTACCATCCTCCAACTAAACAAGGACAGGAGATGGTAAACTAATTTACGGTGACGTATCTTTCCATGCTATGAATCCAATATGGTATCCGGACCCCAACAAGGTTCAATACCTTCTCATCAAAGTAGTAAGTCACACCTACAACCAAACAAGGACAATATATGATGAACTAATCCGCGACATGTTATTGTTTCAAGCCACGGTCAGATACAAGTATCCAAACCAAAAGTACTCAAACCTAACGGATAAAGGTGCCTAACCGTTCTAAGTGGAATGTAGTTAAGAACAATCCTTCCTACGCATGGGCCCTGGCTGAATAGGATCGACATAGTCCCCCCTTGGGGCACTAGAGGCCTAATCAATAAGAGCATAACGTTCCGCAGAACGTCAGTGGCCGTCAGTAATCATGGGTCATCAGTCCCGTATCTCCAGCGGAGCTTCCGGGTCACAAGGAAAAGTACATCGAAGCCCATACGCTAAGGAATTGTCCTCCCCGCCCAATGCCTACTATGTTGTATCCACAACATTAACCTCTATAACTGCTAAGTCAAACTAGCATGCAATTCTATTAGCGGTTATTCCTATCGCACGGCTTGTACGTACCGGTGGCCAGCCAATCACGCACGTCCGTGTTCTACATGCGACACACAACTTCGTGGTATAACGTGTCAAGGCCATGAATGCAACACACAAAGGTGGTCCCTTAAATCTAGGATTAATGTGTAAGAAAAATAATACATAGCAGGAAATATAACTGAACAGTAAGTTCTAACATGTTATGCCATGTATCACAGTTTACTTTGCATAAATAAAATAATTAATGCATGAAATATGAGCTAAAATAAATAAACAGCAAATGGCAAGGTGTCTTGTCTGGTAGGATGCCTGGTGTACTGCAATGATCAAGGTGGCTCGAACTGCGATGTCGGTGTAACAACTACACAAGGTGACCTCTGATGGTGGTACGGATCGTGTCATTGAGTCATGAATAGTCAAATTGGTTAGGGATGATATAGGAAAGTCCGAGAATTACAAGAAGATGAAAATATGACTAGCAAGGGTCAAGAATTGGAATTTAAAGAAAAGTAAATAAATAACTATTTTGGAAAAAATATTTATTATAATTGAAAACTATATTTTTATTAGTCAAAGTATGTTTTTAGGTAAATACAAAATAACTCTAAAAAAGTTTAAGGCAAAAACCCTATTTTGTAAAACTAAAATTTTGTAAAAACTTTGAATAGGTAAAAATGTTACAATAATATATCGTAGCCTATAATATTTGGTTACACAAAAAGTTTTTAAGGTAACTACCTATCTTACGTACTAAAGTAATTAGAATAAATAAGTGGTACTAATAGTAAACAATGATAAAGATAATAATATTTAAAGTATTTATCAATTCACTGTTACATACAAATATATTAATCTATATATAAAAAAACACTTAAAATAACACACCTATAATAACCAAAATAACAACTGCAACAACAACAACAACAATAATAATAATAATAATAATAATAATAATAATAATAATAATAATAATAATAAAATATTACTAATAATAATAATAATATAAATAAAAATAACAGTACTTGTATGCTCTCTCTTTTCGAGAGAGAGTGATGGCTCTAATAATAAAAAAAGCAACAAATAAAAAAATAAAATAAAAACTAAAGCTGCTGCTCTTAAAGGCAGAGGACCACATAGGGAGGAGGGATTGAAAGAAAGAGAAAAAAATTGAGAACAGAAGGAGAAGAGTGAGGGAGTGAACGAGTGCGGAGAGAAGGCGGAAGAGCTCGGCGAGCGGAGGAGCACGCCGGCGGTGGGGGAGATCGGTGAGCCTGAGGTCGAGAGCGCGGAGGCAGCTGCGCGGGGGTCAGCGGCGCACGACGAGGGTTTTGGCCACGGCGCGGCGGGAGGCGCCGGACGAGTAGGGGTTCGGCGGAGGTACGGTCGGCCGGTCGGAGAGGTTGGCCGCGACGGATATCCAACGGTGGTGGGACGAGCGGGAGGCTGGTCACAGCGGATCCGGCCGCCGACGGGTTGCGGAGGTAAGTCCGGTTCCAATTTGTCATTCGTTTGTGGTGGTTTTTGATGGGGTGGCGGTGGTCGGCCAAACCGGTTGGGTGGCTGGGACGATGGGGATCGTCGGAGGTATTCATGTTGGGTGGCCGGAGTTGGCGTGGTGACGACCACGGATTGTGGTGGTGGTGGAATAGTGGAGTCGGGGTTTTCGGGGTCGCCGGCGTCGAACGCCGGTGATGGTGGTGGTTTGTGATCATGATGGTGGCTGGTGGATCTGTGCTGGTGGCGGGTGGCCGGGACTGGTGGTTCTGGTGATGGCCGAGGGACAGGGTGGTCGGACAAAGGACAGCGGTGGTCGGAACGGGGTGAGGGTGCCGGAGTTGGCCAGGAATGGTTGAGGATGGTGAGGGTTGCTGTCAGCGACAGAGGCAAGGCCGGGGTCGTCGGCAAGACGTAGAGGACGGGGCACGGCGGTGAATCTGTGGAGATGGCGATGGCTGTTTGATGGCGGTGGTCGACCGGGGAAGGTTGGGCTCGGTTAGGATTAGGGGTTTGATGATGTCGGGGTGTGTCCGACACGAGAAAGAAGATAATGTATTTGTAAAGGATGGAATGAGAATTGGACGGGGAACACGGACACGATGCACGCACGTTCGTGGTAGAAATATTTGTGGAATAATTATGGCTTGTGGAATTTGGAGAATAGAAATATATGGATGAGTACCTGCCTATTTATAGGATGTGAGAATTCCCAGTTGGATAAGCATTAGGAGTAGTTTAAACCCAAAAATAGATAATTCGTAACTTAATTTAAAATCAATCAATTCCAAATCCAAATACAAATCCAATTTAAATTTAATTAAATTCTTTTAGTTTAAAATTAAATGGGATAAATCAAATTTCAAATATTTAAGTATTTAAATAATTCCATAAATTCAAATCAAGATTTAAATCGCCACAATAATTTCAAAATATATTTTCCAAAAATACTAATAATAATAATTTTGAAAATTATATTTTATTTAAAATAAACTAATAAATAATTATGAAATATATGTATGCACAAATATTCTTTACATAATTATACTTTTCTAGTATACAAAAATATTATTTATTATTAATAACTTTTAGAAATGACGTAACAAGCTTAGAAATTAGGGGTGTGCATCGGTCGGTGGTCGACCTATTTGGTCACAACCGAAGTCAAACCGAAGCTAGTCGGTTTGAAAATAATCAAAATCGAACCAAACCAACCAATTGGTCGGTTCGGTTTTGAAACCGACCGACTTGGTTCGGTTTGGTTCGGTTCGACTTGGTCGGTTTTGATCACAGGAAAAAATGGACTGCCATTAATTTAGGTACTGTTGCTTATTTTGTGGTGTGGAACTTCAGTTAATCACATGGAAAAAATAGACTTGATCTGATTTGGAAGTAACGTTGTCAATCACAGGAAAAAAAAATGGACTACCATCAACTTTTGTGTGGTCTTGTATGGCTAATTTATTAACTACTGTGGAACTTCAATTGGAAACAAAAGAAAAAAAAAGCAACAACCGCTACCAAACAACAACCCCTAGCATAAACCATTCAATTTCAAATTTCAACAGTCAGTACAATGAAGAAGATGCATATTATGGAATGAGAGTAACCTATGTCATAATCACCATACATGAAAATGTGCACAACAATTATACATAAATAAGAATGAGAAGAAAAGTTTTCACTTTTCTTTTCATTCACTGCTGCTTAGTCCCAATTATTTAACACTAGCCTAGTAGTCTCGGTATCCCCCACCAACCGGTCCAACCCAACCCTAATAATCTAACACTCATATAGGGTTTGGTTCGGTTCGGTTTTAATCGGTTTTGGAATAATGAAACCTTGAATCGAACCAAACCGATCGGTTTTAAAAAATGTGCAGTTGAACCAAACCGATCGAACCATCGGTTCGGTTAAAAATCGATCGGTTCGATTTGGTTCGGTTCGATTTGGTCGGTTTGACTTAAATGTGCACAGCCCTATTAGAAATGATAGCAAAACTAATTATTATATCTATTATTTGAAACTATAAAAAAATAGAACAAAATATTTTTCTAAAATATGTACGCTCGCACATATTCGCACTCGTCGAGCAATTACGAAAAATAAAATTTTGCGCACGACGTACAATACAACTACGCGACGTACAATACAAAATAAAAAAAATTAATCAGTACCAAATTTATTTAAAAAAAATAGTAGAAATTTAGGGGTTTTACAAATTAAGGCATGATTTTTGACACTAGAAATTGCTGAAATACCCAATTTCGAAGTGGGAGTTTATGAAATACCCAAAATTATATATTTTCACGTTAAATATTCCAAGATTCCCTTTAGATGCTCTGTATTTACAAAATTGCTATTTTGATAATATCATAACTACCCCTTCGCACAAATTTGGTCATATATATATGTATTTGAATTCACAAACTCAGATTTGGACTGCGATTTTTGTCTTCTTCTTCTTCACGAGAGATCTGAATTACATTGCTCTCATATTCATCAGAGATCGTTCGTAGTTCACTGTGCTTTTCTTCAATCGAACTCCGATCATCGCTCATCATCATCATCTTCGTGGAGAGATTTGAAATTTTTCGGCTATTAGGTCAATTGTGGAGAGAAGATCTTCTTCTTCTCATTGAGAGTTAGCATCGTTTTGAAAGAAGAACGAAAAACTCTTGAATCTTTATTTCCGACAATTTTTTCTTTTCTAAAAAAATAAAAAAATAGGTTTCTGTCAACCGTTCTCCATCATTTTAACACGGAGAATGACCATTTTCCGTAATTTTAACACGAAGAATGATCGTTCTTCTGCATTTTAACACGAGGAATAGTCATTCTCCATGATTTTAACACGGAGAATGACAATTCTCCGTGATTTAAAAAATGGAGAATGATCATTCTCCGTGATTTTAACACAGAGAATAACCATTCTCCGTGATTTTAACACGGAGAATAACCATTCTCCTGCATTTTAACATGGGGAGTGGTCATTCTCCGTCATTTTAACACGGAGAATGGCAATTCTCCGTGATTTTAACACGAAGAATGACCATTCTCCATGTTAAAATGACGGAGAATGGCCATTCTCCGTCATTTTAACAGGAGAATGACAATTCTCCGTCATTTTAACAGGAGAATGACAATTCTCCGTCAATTTAACACGGAGAATGACCATTCTCTATGATATTAGCACGAAAAATTGCCATTCTCCGTGATATTACCACGAAGAATTGTCATTCTCCTGCATTTTAACACGGAAAATAGCCAGTTGAAACTTTGGATGGCCATAACTTTTGACTGAGAGGTCAAAATAAGGCCCGGATTATCGCAAAAGGAGCATATTTTCGAGGAGCCTAAGATAAACCGTTTTACCGTTTGTCGGCCTTCCAAAACTTTAGAATCACAAAAAATGATATTTGGACCTCCATTTTAACACAGGGAATGAACATTCTTCGGTTTGTCACAAAATGACCATTTTTCTGTATTTTAACATAGAAAATGGTCAGTTGATGCTGCTAATGATGAAGTGGGAACTGATGATGATGACATGGTGTAAATATTGCGAATGGAGAGTCACTGACGAGTTTTTGAAGTAAGGTTTGAAGATTTTGGAGGAGAAAAACCTAGATTCGAAAGTGAGCATCGTATGGAAGAAGATGAAGAATCGAAACTTTTTTTTTAAGAGTAGGTTTCGTGGGTGTTTTCAATAAATTAGAAGGACAAAAAGGTCATTCCGAATCCTTTTATATATTTTTCACTAATTCTGGATACGCGATAAAATGTTATTTTGTGGTAAATTTTTCATAAAATTTTTGCAGTTTTTGAATATTTTATAAATTTTTCTTTTTTGATATATGGGCACAATTATTTAATGTACCGCATATTTCAATTATTCAATCGTAACGATGTAGCAAAACATATGGACTGTTAAAAAATTTGACATATAGGCACAATTATTCAATGTAGCAATGAAGTGCATATTTCAATTATTCAATGTAGCAAAACATATGCAGCACGTTAAACCAGCAAAACACTAGTGCAAACCTAAGGGGGTTTCGAAGAGTTGCTTGTTTCGAAAGATGAATAGCACCGCATCAAAATCTTTTGCAAATAAAATATAAAAATACATTCAACAACAATTCGTACTATTATATATAAAAACACACCCAAAGACCCAAAATCTTACTTGTGGAACAGTGGAAAGGGAGGGCTGAGCCAGTGAGCCGCTGGTTTCGTGTCTTCCAAAAAGAAGAACTCGGCAACCGCTGAGTCTCTCTATCTTCTACTATATAATAATGTTTCAAAACGATTTAAGAGTGAGCCGTCTAAATCTTATGTACATCATAGTCCGTTTTATTTTTTTTAAAAAATTATGTAAAAAGTTGTTAAAAAAAGTTTAAATTTGTTATATATATATATTCAACATGGGAATCAAACTCAACCAAACAAGAAAAGACCTCTCACCTTAACCACATGAGTTAGAAAATATATTGATTATAATTAGACAATATTCTTATTATACATTATTGCACGTGCATTTACTAGTAACAAAAAAAAACCTAAAAAATTATTCGCTTTTTTAAGTTTAGCCAATAGCCGTGGGCCATTAGCAGGTTGCAGGCAGAAGTTTAGCAGTGGGTTTATATATACTTAAAAAAAATTGGTATCCTCTAAAATTTTGAATCTGAGACAACTGTCTTATAGACCTCATGTTAAGTCTGGGCCTGTCAGTCCCTGGCTGGCCGTTGGTCCAACCCCTTGGTGGCATGGTCATGGTTGAAAAGTCTTGGTTTTATGAGATTTAGGGTCCGTTTGGTAAACCGTATTTGGAGGTGGATTTTAGGATTTTATGGATTTGGAGTTAAATCCATGGAATCCTATGTTTTGTTGGAGATGGATTTAGATATGAAAAGTACAACCAAATCCAAAATTTGGATTTGGAAGGAAAAAAGTTGAATTTTGGAGAAAAAAATAGTTATTTTTAAATAATTTCGCTCTTATATTTAATATTTAGTTAAAACTAATTAATAATCAATAATTAATTAATAAATTAATAATTTATAAATTTATATTGAATAAATTAATAATTCTTTATGTTTTATATATTAATTTTTTACAATTATTATTTTAAAAAATATTTAATGTATAATTAATTAAAATTAGTCATTATTATTATTTTAAATAATAATTAAATAATAATTAAATAATAATTGAGTAATTTATTAATCTTAATTATTAATTAAGTAATTTATTAATCTTAATTATTAATTTATTAATTATAACTATCATCTTGATTAATAATTTAGTAAATTATATTTTAATATTTTATAATAATCTTATTTAATAATTTATACCTTTATTAATAATAATTATAATAATTTATTAATCATAATTATTATAATCTTTAATTATAATCATAGTTATATTATAATCTTAATTAATAATTGATTAATTTATTAATTATAATTATAATCTTAATTAATAATTTATTAATCATAACTATAAACTTGATTATAATAATTTTTTTTATCATAAATATAATAATTTATTTATCGTAACTATAATTTTAATTAATAATTTATCAATAAATATTTAATTATAATATTAATTAATAATTTATTAGTCTTAATTATAAATTATTAGCTACTATTTTATTATAATCTTAATTAATAATATATTAATCATAATTTTTATCGGTATTAATAATTTATTATTTAATAATATAGTAATTAATATATTATTAAAATTTTAATTAAGAATTTATTAAAAGCATATAATCATCATTATAATCTTAATTAAAAATTTGTTAATCATAACTATTTTATAATTATAATAATAATTTAATTATTAATTATAACTATGATTATAATTATAGTAATTAAATAATAAATTATTTATTTATTATTATAATTATTAATCATAATTTTAGTTTAACAAATTTTATGTTTGGTTGGTGTTGGATTTTGATTTGGATTTGGATTTGGATTTGGAAATCCATAATTTGGATTTGAATTTGAATTTTGGATTTCCAAATCCAAATCCAAAACCAAATCCATTTACGAAACAAGCATTATATCGCGCCAGATTCATCATGTGATTTTGACCTAACAATGCCACATACTCTTGGTGAAGCACTTCTTACCAGAGGGAGAGCATGATTTTTTTTTTGTTAATTACTTCTGGCCAAAAGACATTCATTAGCACACTTTTTTTTAAGAGTAAATAATAGCTGACAACATCAATGGTGGAGTGAAGTTTAAGAGTAGGTATTCACTTGCTCAAAAATATCCAAGGTCATCTTAATGCCATTCAGCAGGAGCTGGGAGTTGCATTGGGAACTTCCACTGATAAGGGAATCCAAACGCAGTGATGCTGAAAATTGGGCACCTCTGACTATGCTGAGAGGGATATCTAGAATGTTCTGGAACAACAACAGTATACCGTTAGAATATTCCGGAATGAAACATGTCATAAGCGGGATACCAGTGGTGTACCATCACCTTTGATACGGTGTACCGTTCCCTTTGATACGACTCTCCACAGGCTCTGATACGAGCTCGGAATGAGCCACCCTTGTTGCCATGGACTCTCTGAGCTTCTCCGAACACGGATGAACATGAATGACGTTCGTTGCATTCTAAAGTGTTCTCTACATAGGTTGGAAAAACCCACCCAACACCAACATGATCGTAGTTCAGGGGATGAGCGAGCATTTGCTCAAATGTCCATTTCCGAACGCTTGTTGGGCTAGCATTCCAGAAACGCCATTTCTGCATTGACATAAGTGATGTGTTCGAAAAAATGTTCATCCGGAATAGAAACAGTTGGCTTGTCCCATGGGTTTGTGTTAACTTAGAATGCAAGAGAACAAAAGAATGCAAAGACCTTTTCTAATAGTGCTGACAACTTGAGTGCTTTATTCATAAAATAGTCTGCTTTATATAGGTACAAGAAGTTTAACTAAGAAAGCAAAATAAGGGGAGGAGCATCTCACTCCAAAAATAAAACATTTGACTTTCCTACAAATTCTCACAACCTCTCAAAGCCCAACGTGTAGATTTGAATCATTCTCAATTGAATAATTCTCCAACACTCCCCCTTAATTCAAAATCTACAACACCAAGATGATTTCTGAATTTGAAGAACTTCTCGTAGGATAATGCCTTAGTGAAGCCATCGACGATTTGATCATTTGTCGAACAGTACTTTAGTTCCACGACTCCTTTTGTAACAGCTTCACGTATGAAATGGTGACGAAGCTCAATATGTTTTATCCTGCCATGAAAGGACAAATTTTTGCCATACATATTGTTGCCTTGTTGTCGTAATAGACTAGAGTTGGAGATGTCTGAATCTCGAACAAATCTTTCATGATTCTTCTCATCAACGTAGCTTGACAAACAGTTGAAATTTCAGCAACATATTCAGCTTCTGAAGAGGATAATGCGACGCTTTCTTGCTTCTTTGACATCCATGAAACTGCACCCGAACCAAGGTTGAAGATGAATCCACTTGTACTCTTCCTGTCTTCTAGGGAACCTACCCAATCACTGTCAGTAAAACCAATTAAATTAAATTTAGAGGAAGGATAATACCATAACCCATAGTTCTTGGTTGCGTGAATGTAGCGGAGAATACATTTTGCTGCTCCAAGATGATGTTTAGAAGGCCTGTGCATTGTCACGCCCCGAGTCGGCAAACGTTCGTCTTCGATGTTAATTTGCCGATTCGATCGTCCTCGCTAAGGCGTGATGTCGTACGAGTCTGGGATTGCACTCGTACAAGACAAGAACGTTACGTTGATTTGCATATTAATACGCCAAGTTGAAATTTCACAAATCACATCAGAATATAAGACGCAGTATAGGAAGATAGAAATTTGCTTTTCATTCATAGCTTACAACGAAGTGCAAGTCGTAATTACATTGGATGCCGTTGCGGCTACATTGATTGAAAACGAAATAAAACATACTCGACAAGCTGCCTGAACCACACTTGCCGTTCCATACATTCGCCCCTTTATACATAAGCCGTCGGTTGAATTGGCTTCAAAATACTTCAGCATAAGAAGAGCTTCAAAATGCTTCTCCACACTTCAGCTTCAGTTTAGTTTGGAGCGCCCTGTAACGGCCCAAATGTTGCAACCCGCCCGAGGCCCAGTTGCATAATCTTTTCGCGGACCAAGGTTATGCGGGAAGCTTCCAGAACATTCTAGAAGATGGCGGAAGGCTCTAGAAGATTGTGGATCACTCCGGAAGGCCCAAGATCGTTCTAGAAGGCCCAAGAAGCTTCTGGAAGGCCCTTGAAGTTTCCTTTTGTGTTGCTAGGGAATAAACCTGGAATATGCCATTCCAGTTATGGTAGAATGTAATAATCCTTGGAATATTCCTTCCAGGACTTTCCTTGTATTGCTCTATGAGCACTTATAAAAGGGGGAGGCTCTCATTTGTTCCTCACCACCTAAAAATTGTAAGCATTCTCCAAGTCAATAAAGAGATTCTTACTAGCTCCATCTTTGCTCCACTATTCTAGTTTTCTTAGCAATCTAGCTAAGTCGGGGACGGGAAGGCTTGCACGAGTCTTTGAGGAGAAAGACAGTGCGCCGCACGGGACGAAGTGCTAGCAAAAACACTAAGTCCGTGACAAGTGGTATCAGAGCAAAGGTTCGATCGCCGTCATGTCTTCGACCGAAGCCATCATCAACGAGGAACCGGCACAACCCTCATCGCCTAAGGAGAAGGCGAAGACCTCGAAGAAGGGCAAGGGCAAGGAATCGTTGCTGGAACGGGCTCTTGGCGAGTTGGCTGACCGGGTTGAGATGCTGGAGAAAGGCGTGACGGGTGTCGAGTATCAAGTGGAGCAGAACCAAATGGCTCACGAGAAATTCGCCCAGGGTTTGGAGGCGGATGTCGCCACAGCTATGACGGAGTTCCGAGAGCATCTCCGCGAGATGCAGGCTGAGTTCGAGGAGGAACGAAAGGCCATGAAGGCAGAGATTGCTGAACTACGCAAAGAGCTGCAAACCAAGGCGGAGGTCCTCGAGAGGGCCATTGCTGGTGGTCCGACTCCGAGGAGGGAGTCGACGCAGAGGGTGAAGTATCCAGAACCCAAATCCTTCACTGGCGTACGGGACGCAAAGGAGGTGGATAACTTCATCTGGAATGTCGAGCGCTACCTGAAGGCGGTCCGCATCGAGGATGAGACCGACAAGGTAAACACAGCGTCCCTATATTTTTCTGATGATGCTACGCTGTGGTGGCGACGCAGGTGCATCGATATAGAAAAGGGGCTCTGCAAGATCGAGACTTGGGAGGATCTCAAGATAGAGATCAAGTCTCAATTCTACCCAAAGAACGTGGAGTATGTCGCAAGACGGAGTTTGCGTCAACTCAAGCACACCGGGACGATCAAGGAGTATGTGGCGGAGTTCACCCGCCTGATGCTCACCATTTCCAGTATGGGCGAAGAGGATCGCCTGTTCGCGTTCCTGGAGGGTCTACAACCATGGGCGGCACAAGAATTACAGAGGCAAGATGTGTCAGATCTGAACACGGCTGTTGCGGCAGCCGAGAAGCTGATGGAGTATCGACGAAATGATGCCCCAAAGCCCAAGGAAAAGACCACCACCAAGTTCAATGGTGGGGGAGCGAAGAAGAACAACGGAAAGGGAGGCCCGCCGCCGAAGGACAAGCCGCAAGCAAAGTCTTCGACGGAGCAGAAGATCGAGTGCTATGTGTGCGGTAGAAATCACCTCGCACGGGACTGTCCGAACAAGGGCAAGAGGGTGAACGCGATCCAAAGCGAGGAGGCCGAGGACATGGAGCCTAAGAAGGGGGCTCACATGGGTGCCCTGCGCCTGTTGAATGCTTTAAAGAGCAAGGCGGTAGTGTCCAAGACCCCGAATCGAGAACTGATGTACGTGGATGTGAAGATCAACGGCCACAACACCAGGGCGATGGTCGACACGGGGGCTACCCACAACTTTATCTTGAACGCGAAGGTCCGACGCTTGGGTTTGGCGCTGGAGAAAGACTCAAGCACGATAAAGGCAGTCAACTCTGAGGCGCGCCCCGTGCAGGGGGTGGCCAAAGGGGTGAAGATCCAAGTGGGAGACTGGACGGGTGTCACCAGTCTCACGGCAGCACCACTGGACGACTTTGACATGATCCTTGGGATGGACTTCCTCACTTCGGCAAAGGCGGTCCCAATGCCGCATCTGGGAGTCGTCGGGATCATGGAGGAGAGCTCCCCGTGCATGGTGACAACTGCACGAGGCGAGCTTACGAAGGGGAAGGCTCTCTCCGCATTACAACTCAAGAAGGGGATGCGACACGGAGAGATGACTTACCTTGCTGTGCTCAAGTCGAAGGAGGCGCCCGTGCAGGGGGATCTTTCGCCTGAGATCGATGACGTTCTTGTGGAGTTCGGGGACGTCATGCCGAAGGAGTTGCCGAAGAGGCTACCTCCGCGGAGGGAGGTAGACCATGCCATCGAGTTGGAGCCGGGCACGAAGCCGCCCGCCATGGCTCCGTATCGCATGGCCCCGCCCGAGCTAGACGAGTTGAAGAAGCAACTCAAGGAGCTGCTGGACGCGGGATTCATCAAACCGTTAAGGGCCCCGTATGGTGCACCGGTGCTGTTCCAGAAGAAGAAGGACGGAAGCCTTCTTTTGTGCATCGACTATCGTGCACTAAATAAGGTAACCGTCAAGAACAAATATTCCATCCCGTTGGTAGCGGACTTGTTCGACCAATTGGGAGGCGCGAGATACTACTCCAAACTTGATCTGCGCTCGGGGTATTATCAAGTCCGAATTACGGAGGGCGATGAGGCTAAGACGGCATGCGTGACGAGGTATGGCGCATATGAGTTTATGGTTATGCCTTTTGGTCTAACAAATGCTCCTGCGACTTTTTGTACTTTGATGTACAAGCTCTTTCATCCCTACCTGGATCGGTTCGTCGTGGTCTACCTCGACGACATCGTCGTGTACTCAAACACGATGGAGGAGCACATCGAGCATTTGAAGACTGTCTTCCAGGTGCTAAGGAAGAACGAACTCTTCGTCAAGCGGGAGAAGTGCTCATTCGCACAAGAAGAGGTGTCGTTCTTGGGGCACTGGATTGGGCGTGGCAAGATATGGATGGACGGCGCAAAGGTCCAGTCCATACGGGAGTGGGAGACTCCCACCAAGCCGACGGAGCTGCGATCGTTCCTTGGCTTGGCGAACTACTACCGGCGGTTCATCCGAGGATATTCCGCCATCGCAACGCCTCTGACCGATCTGCTACGGAAGGATCGGGCGTGGAGCTGGATGCCCCGATGCGAGGAGGCATTCGAGACACTGAAGCGGGCTGTGACGGAGGAGCCGGTCTTGTCTCTACCGGACTACTCCAAGGCGTTCGAAGTGCACACGGACGCGTCCGACTTCGCCATCGGTGGGGTGTTGGTGCAGGAAGGACACCCCATCGCGTTCGAGAGCCGCAAGCTGAATGACACTGAATGACGCTACACGGTGCAGGAGAAGGAGATGACCGCGGTCATGCATAGCTTGAGGACATGGAGGCACTACCTCCTCGGCACCAAGTTCGTGGTCATGACAGACAATGTTGCCACGAGCTACTTCCAGTCCCAAAAGAAGCTATCTCCGAAGCAGGCGAGATGGCAAGATTTTCTAGCCGAGTTCGACATGGTGTTGCAGTACAAACCCGGCAAAGAAAATCAGGTGGCCGATGCGCTTAGCAGGAAGGCCGAGCTCGCATCTGTGTGCTTGCTCAAGGGGGACATTCTGGACCGTGTTCGAGTGGGAATCATGGAGGACCCACTAACACTGGCCATAGTGAAGCTTGCCAAGGAGGACAAAACGAGAAGGTTCTGGCTGAAAGACGGACTTCTCTACACCAAGGGCGACAGGGTGGTCGTGCCTAGGTGGAGTGGCTTGCGGAGACAGCTGCTCAAGGAGTGTCATGACACAAAGTGGACTGGACATCCGGGACAGAAGCGAACCTTGGCGCTACTGGAGGCCGCATACTACTGGCCTCGCATGCGCGAGGATGTGGAGGACTATGTTCGTACTTGTCTTGTGTGCCAATAGGACAAGGTGGATCATCAGAAGCCCGGGGGCCTGCTGGAGCCTCTTCCCGTGCCGAGTCGGCCGTGGAAGAGTATTTCGATAGACTTCATCTCTGCCCTGCCGTAAGTGGGGGCGCTTGGGTCCATTCTCGTGGTGGTGGACCGGTTCTCAAAGTACGCAACCTTCATTGCTGCTTCGACGGACTGCACAGCAGAGGAGGCTGCGCGACTGTTCATCAGCCATGTGGTGAAGTTCTGGGGCATCCCGGTCAACATTGTCAGCGACCGAGACCCCCGCTTCACGGGGAAGTTCTGGACGGAAGTGTTCAAAATCCTCGGGACGGACTTACACTTCTCGACCAGCTTCCACCCGCAGACGGACGGGCAGACCGAGCGGGTCAACTCGCTACTCGAGGAGTACTTGCGGCACTTTGTGAGTGCCAACCAGAGGGATTGGGTGCATCACCTCGACGTCGCTCAGTTCTGCTACAATCTTCAACGGAGCGAGTCGTCGCACAGCAGTCCATTCGAGTTGGTGATGGGTCGCCAACGCTTGCCCCGCACACGCTGAGTGCGGGGTCCTCGAGTAGAAGCCCTGCGGCCAACCAGTTCACTTCGGATTTCAAGGCAAAGACGGACATTGCCAAGGCATTTCTGGAGAAGGTCGCGAGGAAGATGAAGAAGTGGGCCGACGCGAAGCGAAGACCGGTTGAGTACAAGGAGGGGGACATGGTGCTGGTGAAGCTACAACCATAACAGTTCAAGGTGTTCTGCAAGGTGCATAAAGGACTAATCAGGAAGCATGAAGGCCCCTTTCCCGTGCTCAAGAAGGTAGGCAAGGTGGCCTACAAGCTTGAACTCCCTACCAAGCTGAAGATTCATCCAGTCTTCCATGCCAGTTGCTTGAAGCTGTACCATAAAGACTTGGAGGATCCCCAGCGAGGAGTTCCGAAGCGACCGACGACGACCATGACGACTTCCTTCGACAAGGAGATGGAAGCCGTGCTGGACAGGAGGACCATTCGGCGACGAGACGTGTCCCCGTATGTGGAGTACCTCATCCAGTGGAAGGGCTTGCCTTACGGTGAGTCTAGCTGGGAACGTGCTGATACGCTGCATCAGTTCGAAGCCGAGATCCAGGCGTTTCTCAGCGAGCATGGTTGACGAGGGCGTCAACGCCTTAGGTGGAGGAGAATGTAACGGCCCAAATGTTGCACCCCGCCCGAGGCCCAGTTGCATAACCTTTTTGCGGACCAAGGTTATGCGGGAAGCTTCCAGAATATTCTAAAAGATGGCGGAAGGCTCTAGAAGATTGTGGATCTCTCCGGAAGGCCCAAGATCATTCTAGGAGGCCCAAGAAGCTTCTGGAAGGCCCTTGAAGTTTTTTTTTGTGTTGCTAGGGAATAAACCTGGAATATGCCATTCCAGTTATGGTAGAATGTAATAATCCTTGGAATATTCCTTCCAGGACTTTCCTTGTATTGCTCTATGAGCACTTATAAAAGGGGGAGGCTCTCATTTGTTCCTCACCACCTAAAAATTGTAAGCATTCTCCAAGTCAATAAAGAGATTCTTACTAGCCCCATCTTTGCTCTACTATTCTAGTTTTCTTAGCAATCTAGCTAAGTCGGGGACGGGAAGGCTTGCACGAGTCTTTGAGGAGAAAGACAGTGCGCCGCACGGGACGAAGTGCTAGCAAAAATACTAAGTCCGTGACAGCCCGCCGCAACTGGGGAAATTGGGGAGGGGATTAGCACACTTGCTAAGTGGACGAGACGAACCAACTCGTCTAAACCGACTCTGATTGTTAAGATAGGCATGCTTTAGAGTTGTCTTTCTATTAGAACTAAATGAATTCAGTTCGTATCGATAACCATCTTTGAGTAATGAAGCATACAGAAAAGCATAGTGATTTATCACGTTTCTTACCACGGCCGTGCTCGTCCCTGCATAAAACAGAGATAGTAATTATACCTGCATAAGACAATAGATGAGCATGCTACTATCTTATATGTGGTCATTGGTGTTACGCACCACTAGAGACTTAATCGAAATTGGCATGCGACGCTACCCTTTCAGCCTAGGTTGCAAGCCTTACTAAAGGTCCCGTATGCCTCGCGCTGAAGCACGATAATTTATTCCCCCTAGGACGAATCGGTTCCGATGTCCTGGATACCGTTTCAAGAAAAACAAACTTGTGCACAAGCTGTCCATGACCATGCCTATATGTGAACAGTTTAATATATGCAAACAGTTTTGTATAGCGCGAATAGTATCTAACGACATTATCATTTCTCGTAACTCATGCAACGATTTATTTTTCCCAAAGCCGTACACCGATTTAGCGTCTCGTGGGCACCAAATTGTCCGAGGCATCATAACCCATGATCAACGTTTCACATTATTTTGCAGCACGTGAAATAGTCTATCTTTTTACTAGAACCTTAAACTTTTCTGTTTATGTGAGAAACTTGTATTTTTTAGAGTAGATTACTCAAAATCGATACGTTTTTCCCGAGTTCTTGACCTTAGTGGATTGGCATGCAATTAACTTGGCATCGTTCGATTTGAATGAATTCGAGGCAAGGAATTAGTTTGCGGGACAGAGTAGAAGGAAGGTCCGAATCACCCACCAATTACTTTGCTTCGTGCCGATCGTCGAAGTGCTTCGCAACGTCAAGCTTTAGTTACGCGAGCTCCTGCAATGGCACCAACACTTTGTTAGAATTTCTTCTTTTCCCCTTGCTTCAAAATTTGTAATTGCATCTATAAAAACGACGCGAAAGCACTTCATCAAAATCCAGCGGCAAAAGCTCCAAGAAAACCATACAGCGGTCCGGTCCCGTCGAAGGGACTCTTATAGAGAGCTCACTCGTCGAGATGCAGCCTGCTGCATCTAGGACTTATTCCAACAGAAGTTATTCCATTAGTTGGATCGATTCTCGTAACGTCCGTCCAAATCGATTTGATCGATGCCGCAAGGTGTTATCGTTTACCAAGCCTAGCGATCGAGTCAGATGGTCATCTAATTTCCCGGCCGATCTGACTCGGCGCAAGCATATTATGACGTCCGTCGCCTATCGAAAGCGGGGCGCTACATAATATACCACTAAGAAAAAGTTTCGTCCCGAAACTTAAGAACAAGGGTATGACCTTAATTTAGACAAACAACGCAGGGTATTTCTCCTTCATCTCCGCCTCTATTTCCCACGTCGACTCTTCGACTGAATGGTTCCGCCAAAGCACGTGGACCAAAGACATCGACCGATTTCGTAGCACCTTCTCCTTACGGTCCAAAATTTGTATAGGCTCCTCCGAGTAAGACAAGTCAGTACGTAGCTCCAACTGATCGAAGCTAACCACATGACTTAGATCGTGCACGTATTTTCGAAGTTATGAAACGTGAAAGATATCATGCACATCAGCCAAGGCAGGAGGTAGTGCGATCCGATAAGCAACCGTTGCAACTCGCTCGATGATCTCGAAGGGGCCTACAAATCTCGGGCTCAACTTGCCTTTAATGCCGAACTGCATCACACCACGCATGGGCGTTACTTTCAGAAATACATGGTCCCCGACCAAGAACTCTAGCGGTCGTCGACGAAGATCTGCGTAGCTATTTTGTCGACTTTGCGCGATGCGGAGTCTATCTCGGATCAAGCGAACTTTCTCGATGGTCTGTTCCACTAGTTCCGGCCCAAGCACTTGTCGCTCTCCGACTTCATCCCAGCATATTGGCGAACTACACTTCCTCCCGTAGAGCGCTTCGTATGGCGCCATCTGAATGCTCGACTGGTAGCTGTTGTTATATGCAAACTCCGCAAGCGGCAAATGCGTATCCCAACTAGTCTTTAAATCGATCGCACACAGACGCAGCATATCTTCTAAGATTTGATTTACTCTCTCGTCTGACCGTCTGTTTGGGGATGGTACGCAGAACTAAAGTTCAGTTTGGTCCCCATCGCCGCTTGTAGGCTTTTCCAGAAATGCGATAGGAATCGCCCGTCTCTGTCCGAAATTATTGAGGTCGGTACCCGTGCAGTCGAACAATCTCGTCGACATAGATTTGTGCTAACCGATCGACGCTCCATCATACTTTTAGTGCGAGGAAGTGAGCCGACTTGGTCAATCTATTAACAATGACCCAAATCGCATCATTCCCTCGCGGCGTCTTCGAAAATCCCATAATAAAATCTATCGAGATGTTGTCCCACTTTCACTCGGGAATGGCAATGTTCTGCAGCTCTCCGCTTGGCCTTTGGTGTTCCTCCTTCACTTGTTGACACGTCATGTACTGCGATACGAAAGTAGCCACGTCTTTCTTCATGCCGTGCCACCAGAAGTTTGTGCGCAAGTCCTTGTACATCTTGGTGCTTCCATGATGTAACGAGTACTTCGCATAATGTGCCTCCGTCAGAATTTCTTTCCTGAGTTCGACAGTTTCAGGAATGCAGAGCCTTTCCTTTAGTCGCATCGTTCCGTCTTCGTCTTCCGCAAAGTCAGTCGCCCTTCCTGTTGGAATCAGCTTGCACATCTTCTTCAGGAATGATTCGTCCTTCTGTGCGGTCTTTATCTTGCTAAGCAGGCTCGATCCTAACTTCAGCTGAGCTAGGTGCAGGTGTCGATACTCAATTCCAAGTTCGATATCCATCGCTTCAAGGTCTCGCCGTATCTCCTTGTTTATGGCTAGTGTTCCCATAAACATTCTGCTAAGCGCGTCGGCTACAATGTTTCCCTTGCCCGGCGTATACTCGATCGTTAGATCGTAATCTTTTATGAGTTCGAGCCAACGTTGTTGTCGTAGGTTGAGCTCTCGTTACGTAAACAAGTATTTCAGACTTTTATGATCTGTGTAGATTCTATAAGCCACACCATAGAGATAGTACCGCCAGAGTTTCAACGCAAACATGATCGCCGCCAATTCTAGGTCGTGCGTCGGGTAGTTTTTCTCGTGCTGCTTCAACTGCCGTGAAGCGTAGGAGATGACTTTGTCTCTCTGCATGAGTACGCACCCGAGGCCAGTTCCCGATGTGTCGCTGAAAATCTGAAAGCCTTTTGGACCGTCTGGAAGTGCAAGGATTGGAGCTGAGACGAGCCGTTGCTTCAACTCTTGAAAGCTGGATTCACAGTCGCCACTCCATTCAAATACTACTCCCTTCTGAGTGAGGCGAGTCAGAGGCGACGCTAGTTTTGAAAAGCTTCGTACGAATCTTCGGTAGTAGTCCGTTAAGTCCAGAAAACTTCGAATGTCGCTAGCCGAGGTAGGTCGTTTCCAATCTACCACCGCTTCAATCTTCTTTGGGTCCACAGCGACACCTTCGGCAGAGATTACATGTCCGAGGAATGTCACGCTACTCATCCAAAACTCGCATTTACTCTGCTTGGCATATAATTTGTTTTCACGCAGAATCTGCAGTACCGTCTTCAAGTATCCCGCATGCTCTTCTCGATTCTTGGAGTAGATTAGGATATCATCGATGAACACGACTACAAATTTATCGATTTGAGGTCAGAAGACTCGGTTCATCAGATCCATGAACGCAGCTGGAGCATTCGTCAAACCGAACGGTATGACTAGGAATTCGTAATGACCATATCGAGTGCGGAAGGCAGACTTCGATACGTCGTCGGACTTGATCTTCAATTGATGATAGCCTGAACGAAGATCAATTTTTAAAAATACTGACGCGCCTTGCAGTTGGTCAAACAAGTCGTCGATTCGTGGCAAAGGATACTTGTTCCACAAGGTCGCCTTATTGAGTTTCCGATAGTCGATGCATAGCCGCATCGACCCATCCTTCTTCATAAACAGTACGGGAGCTCTCCACGGAGAGACGCTAGGGCGAATAAATCTGCGGTCTAGCAACTCTTGTAATTGTACCTTCAGCTCCTTCAGTTCTGCTGGAGCCATTCGGTAAGGTGCCTTGATATCGGCCGTGTATCCGGAAAGGTGTCGATGCTGAATTCTACTTCTCGATTCGGCGGCATCCCGGGCATCTCGTCAGGAAAAACATCGAGAAAATCTACCACAACATCAGTCTGCATTGTGTTTGTATTATCCTTCCGCGTGTCTCGAACCGATGAAAAGTATTCCGCACAGCCGGAACGCAGCATACGCCTCGCCGAGATTGCCGATACCATCTTTGCCGTCTTCGAGATCGTACCGTACGAATATGAGAACTCTGTCTCGCCAGGAAGGCAAAACACCACTCTTTTCTTCGCTCACTCGATCGTTGCACGACAAGCGCCCAACCAATCCATGCCCAAGATTATGTCGTACTCTTTGATGTCTAGTACAATGGCATCCAAGGATAGATTTCTTCCTCCGATGCAAATGTGGCCATCCCTACCAATAAAGTTCGCAGGTATATCTGTCAACGCCCAGACCAGGAATCACCCGAATCATTGTTCTCACAGGGGACGTGATGCCGCACGAGCCTGGAGTTGCGCTCGTGCAAGGTAAGATGTGTCACAACCCGCACCTGCTTTTTTGGATACGAGACGTGTCCAAGCCAGCCTACGCCGCAGAGTCGGCGATAGAACGCTGTCAAGCCCGCAAGAAATAAATGCTCAAAATATCATATTTACTGCTCATTCACATTTCTAAGTTTATTACAATAGTTACAACATTTAAAATAAAAGAAAATACAAAATTTCATAATAAATGAAATTGATACAACTGCTATCTATTTCTAGGTTTCTATCTGCAAGTAAACTCGAATCTCCCAAGCTAAGTGAAGCCACAGCTAACCTGAAAAATGATGGTTTTCAGTCAGGAATAGAACAAGTACACCAACCAACGACAATGCGAAAACACAATAGAATTAACAAGACATGAAAATAACAAATGAGATATGAAAACTGGAAAGTACTGATGACATGGCACGGTGGAGAAGAAAAGGAAAAATAAAAAGACATCTACCTATGTGGTATGAAATATTTGTTTCGACATGTGAACGGCTAGGGGGTAAATCCGGCACACTGCACGTGCCGTGTGTAGCTGCTATCATTCACGAATAGATATTTTGGGAATATTTTTGGGTAGTCCACATGTCTACTAAGATATTTCCCCTTCCGACTACTCTGTGTGATGAGCGTGTCAACAAGCAGCAAGATATACGTATAAACATGAAATGAAAAGACTACTATGGATCGAAAGCAATCAGAAAGTGTATTTGCCTGAGGTCCTTAGTTGGTGAAACCAATAATACTATACCACCCAATGAGCCACAATCAGTCAACAGATGCAGAAGTCTCCAGATGCTAAAATAAACAGTACTAACGTTCTCAGAATAGTCAAATTAGCTAGGATTGCCTGTCCTTAAGTCCAATTCTGGATACAGGGGCAAAACGGTAATTTCGGACAAAAACGATATCCGCCGTTGGACCCGCTTTACACCGAAAATCGTGCCAGAGTCAATGGTCTCTAAAGTCATCAAACTATATGTCAACAGGTCCGATTTTTTGATACGAAGCCAATCGTATGTCCAGAGTTGGATTTCGGCGGGCCGTGCACAAAATCGCCCGTTGAGTCGGACCGTGGGGCCCGCAAAATGGCGTCCGATACAACTGTCTCAGAAATGGACCAAACTTGGCATATAGGACCAAAAAAATGATACAGTCCTGTTGGCACAAGTTTTGTCTCGATCTGACGAGCGTGCACAAAGTAATTGGGAAACTTGCACATAGGTCGATACGGTAAATTTCGACGGATACGCATCAAATTCGTCGCGCACACGCGACCAATTTGAATTCCGCCAAAGCCCATACGTCCAAGAATCAGTTACGCACCTTTCGATGCTTTCGGTTCGCGACTAAGTCGCCCGGTTTGGCGGGACGCACGTGGTATCGGACAATTTTATGGTTTTTAAAACAGGTTTTTTCTCAATATTGGGAAATCGATTTCTCGGTGCACGGCGATCAAAATTGATTTCTGTAAAAAGGGTTCTCTAGCCCTATATGTTGGGTTTAACTTCTGTTCAGAAAGTTTGCTGATTCGAAGAATAGATTGGTGGAAAATTCGACATCAAGTTAAGTGTTTGGACTGTTTCATGTCCTGTTTCCAAACAGGTTTTTTTGGCAACTTCAACTCGATTTATCTCGAGTTTCGGGTCACTAGAATTTAAACTAATTAATGGGAATTATAGATGGTTATATTGTGAACGCACCTGCACAATCGGGATGAAATTTCGTCGACCGAGGAGGGAGAATGTCGGCCTCGAAAGTGGGTGTTTACGGTCGGCTGTCGCTGGTTTCCCCTGTTGCGCCGCTGCGCGAGGCTGCTGTTGCTCGCCTCCGGCCAGCGGTCGGCCGTCACGGCGGCGGCGCGGAGGCCGCACGCGCGTGCGCGGGGATGGGGGCGCACGCAGGTGAAGTTGAGGTTAGGGTTTTCTCCGATCTCTCTAATATATATATATATATATATATATATATATATATATATATATATATATATATATATATATATATATACGCATATATGCTTATATGCATATATGGTCTGCTGAACCGTGAGGGAAAAGGGGTGTTTGTTGGGCTCGGGCTCGAGCACAAGCTGGCCCTGGGCTGTGCTGGGATTTCTCGTGTTCAGGGGAGTTGGGCTCCCGGGTTCAGAGTGCTACTATTTCTTCTCGTATATATGTGTTTTGAAAGGCTCGGGTTCAGCCTTGCTGGGCTGGGTCAGAATTGTTTGCTGTGGGCTTTTGGGCAGCTGGGTTGCTGGTTTGGTTTGTTTTGTATTACCTTTTTTTCTTTTTCTTTTTCTTTATCTATGGTTTTCTTTATATATATATATATATATATATATATATATATATATATATATATATATATATATATATATATATATACACCCATAAATATAAACTACTAACAATATATTAAGAATAATATAATAATAATATAATAAGAATAACATAATTATAATAATATAATAAGAATAATATAATGTTAAAATTTACGAGATACACCTACACATGTGTAATAAGAATAATATAATAAGAATATTATCTATTTCCTAAATTTTCTATTTCAGATAGTAAATCGATATTCATATATATGCACTTACACATGTATAATAAGAATAATATAATAATAACAACAATAATAATAAGAGTAATATAATAATAACAATAATGATAATAATAATAATAATAATAATAATAATAATAATAATAATAATAATAATAATAATAATAATAATAATAATAATAATCAACTAAAATGTCTACTAAGAGTTCTTGGTGAACATATCATACTCCATCTTTATTTGGCCCTAGAACTTCGTACAATTACTCGAAAACACCATTTAAATAATAATAAAAAATAATATTTCAAATTTTTTGGGAAGGGGAGCTACAAATCTACCCACCTTAAAAATAATTTCGTCCTCGAAATTCTAACTCATAAACATGCCTAAAATTCAAAAATAAAAATAAAAGAATAAATCCACTATTACCACAATCTTCTCAAATTTAATTTCTCAGAATAGTTTATATCCTCCTCCTAGCCATTTTGTAACTACATAAACTCTAGGACTTCTACCCACCTTTGGTCACACTACTCCTCAAACTGAAATCTTATAATCTTCTATCTAGTTGCTACAATCCTACCAACAGATTTCTAGGCACACGACATCTATAATCCTCTCCTATTTATCAAGCAACCAAAAATTTAACAAGCAACGAATTTACACAAGTAACTAAAATATATTGATAAATTCTAATAAGTATGGCCATTCGTCACTCTGAAATGGGAAGGACAGGGAGATAAGGAAAATAATCGAGAGCAAATATGAAGTTTCAAGAATGGTAGAGAGTATCCAAGGTTACAGATGGGAAGAGAGTTGATAAACCATCGACTTATATGCTAGATGGGCTACTCTAGTCCAGTCACTTGCTGTCACGACCTGCACCCTTTTTTTAAAAACGGATACGAGACGTGTCCAAGCCAGCCTACGTCGCAGTGTCGGCGGTAGAACGCTGTCACGGTCATGAAGATCAAAATCACAAATAATGCTCATTCACATAATTAATTTAACTTATAATGATCACAAGTTTTACATTTGTAGAAAAATATAAACTTGTACAAATAGATGAATGATTACAACTCAACTATCTAGCTAGTCTCTAGGCTTTTGTCTGCAAGTATTCCCGTCACTTCCCAAGCTAAATGAATCTATGGCTAACCTAAAAAATGTTAGTTTCCAGTCAGGAATGGAACGAGCACAATTCACTGAATGCAATTTCAAATAAAGAAAATGACTATACAACAGTGGTTAGACATCAATTACATGTTTTTTGAAAATAAACATGAAATACGAAAAACTAATAGCAAATAAATAGACGCAAAATACTTTCCCCAACTGTTAGAAGTACCTTTGATATGTGATCAGTCTGGGACACTATACCGCGCGGTCTACGAGGTCTACTTGCATGAAAAATAAGCACTGTCTACGAGGTCTACTTGCAGAAAAATAAGTACTGCTACGAGGTCTACTTGCAGAAAAATAAGCACTGTCTACGATGTCTACTTGCAGAAAAATAAGCACTGTCTATGATGTCTACTTGCAGAAAAATAAGCATTGTCTACGAGGTCTACTGCATGAAAATAAACACTGTCTACGGTCGGATCACACATCCTTGGTACTTCTCATTCCCGACTCAACAATTTATAATAGAGTATAAAAATTACATAACCAATGGCCAATCAATAAAATATAGTAAAGATCAATATCGAAATGCAGACAATAAACTGTACTCGCCTGTGGTCCTTTGCTGGTGAAACCGATAATCCAAACCACTTAGTGTGCCCCAACAGTCCAAACCTATACAACAGTCTCCAGATGCTAAAATAGACATTACCAATGTTCTCAGAATAGTCAAATTAGCTAGGATTGCCTGTCCTTTAGTCCAATTCTGGACACAGGGACAAAACGATAATTTTGGGCCAAAACGGTATCCGCCGTTGGATCCGCTTTGCACCGAAAAGCGTGCCAGAGTCAATGGTCTCTAAAGTCATCAAACTATAAGTCTACGGATTCAGTTTTCCGATACGAACCCAACCGTATGTCCAGAGTTGGATTCCGGCGGGCCGTGTACAAAATTGCCCGTTGAGTCGGACCGTAGGGCCCGCAAAATGGCGATCCAAGCAACTATCTCAGAATCGGACCAAACTTGGCATACAGGACCAGAAAAATGATACGCTCCTGTTGGCGTAAGTTTCATCTCGATCTGACGAGCGTGCACAAAGTAATTGAAAAATTTGCAAAGGGACCGATACGGTAAATTTCGACGGATACGCATCAAATTCGTCGCGCACACGCGACCAATTTAAATTCCGTCAAAGCCCACATGACCACGAAGCCGTTACGCACCTTTCGATGCTTTCGGTTCGCGACCACGTCGCCCGGATTAGCGGGATGCACGTCGTATCGAAGAGTTTTTCCTAATTTTTAATATTTTAAAACAGATTTTTCGTAATCTTTGGGTGTTGTTTATTTGGCACACACTGCATGAATACAGGAACAAAATGAAGTGTTTCCTTCTCTTATATATTGGCTATAAGTGTCTTCAACCAGAATTTTAAAATCGTTGCAGGGGTTGGGAGAAAATTGACCGTGAACTAGAGTCGTTGGACTGGTTTTCTGTCCTGTTTGGGACAGATTTTTCGGTGACTTCGAGTCGACTTTCCGAGCGATCGAATACTTCTATGTACGAAATAAAGGAACAAGATTGAAGGGGGTCATGTCAGGATCGTACATGACAAAACCGATCGTGATTTGGTGGAGCAACGAGGGGGATATCGCGTCACGAACTCGCGGCGACTCATGCCATTCACTGCTGTGGCTGTGCTCCTTTTGTGCGCGTGCGAGGTTCTCTGGCCGACCCCGACCGTGCGTGGTGGCGGCGTCGGCGGCGATGGGCCACCCAGGGTGGCTGGGCGCGCGCGGTTGTCCATGGGCGGCGCTGGGTAGGATGGAGATTAGGGTTGCTGGCTTTCGTACAAGCATGTGCGTGTATTTATACCGAGAACTCGGGTTCGGCTGAGTTTTTAAGCTGAGAGTTTTCCTCTCGGTTGGGCTACTGTGGACAGTAGCCCACAAAGGGAATTTTTCACTTAAGTCCAACTCTTTTCAGTAATCGCATCCGGGTCCCTGGAGGCCATTAGCAATTATAGATTTACAAATAAAGCTTTTCTATTATATCTATATTTTATCCTATTATATCTATATTTTATATTTATCCTTATATATATATATACTTATATATAATCTCGGCAAAACCCAAATAATCCCCATAGCATTTGTCCCTAGTGTAGGGCTTACTTATATAATACGAATATATACATATAACAATTATTGACAATAATAATGTAACCAATAATAATAAAATATTATTATATAATAATAACCTCAATAATATTAATAATGAAATAATAATAATAATAATAATAATAATAATAATAATAATAATAACGAAATTCAATAACTCAATAATGGTGTATATACTATTGTGCACAGTCTAAAAATCCCCAAAATGTACAAGGACCTATTTTATTCCAATATCATTGAATAACAACAGATAAGGATATTTATAATATTTAATTACGAATTCTTAGAAAATAATCATTAAACCATTAAAATGAAAATACCACACCCTCTTACCAAATTCCATCAACACGATTGTCATTGGATATGCCGCATGACTACATGGGCTAGGGCTCAGTTCGGGTCCAGTCCGAGCTAAAATGGTATAACCGATTTTCCTTAAAAACTCAATAATATAAATAATAAATAAATAAATCTTCGGTAAGGGTTAAGTCACAATTTGGCCTGGTTTTCCTAGTTAGGACATCACTATGGCTCGGCCTTCCCTACCAGGGCTAATACACTAGTCAAAACACGCCATGGCACTATCCATGCCACGATTCTAGCCACCGTGTACTCCAAAACTCCATCATGACTAAAATCATCTAACATAATAATTAACTAATAAAAATTCTAAAAATTACTATTTAATTCAAATAAATAAATAAAATATATTATCGAAATTCCGGGAAGAGGGGCTACAAATTTACCCACCTTAAAAATAATTTCGTCCTCGAAATTCTAATTCGTAATTATTCCTTAATTTCAAAAAGGAAATCTACCATTACCTTAATCTCCTTGAATTTTAATTCCTCGAAAATAGTTATATCCTCCTTCTAGCCATTCTGTAACTAGAAATCCCGAAGGCTTCTACCCACCTTTGGTCACCCTACTCCCTCAAATTTCATGTCGCTAAAATTTTATAGTCTTCCAACTAATTGCTAACAATTCTACCAATAGATATCTACTGCTTATGGCATCTATAGTCCGCTCCTATCTATCAAGCAACCCCAAAATTTAACAAACAATGATTTATTCAAGTAGCAAAAATATTGATAAATTCTAATAAGCATGACTATTCTTCGCCCCGAAATAGGAAGAACAGGAAGATACGGAAGAATATCCGAGGGCAATCATGTAGTTTTCAAGAGCGATAGAGGGTATCTAATGTTGCAGCTAGAAGAAAATTCATGAACCATTTACTTATTTGCTAGAGTGGGCTACTCTAGTCTAGTCACTTGCTAAAATGAAGGACCCTTCGCCTCTTAAGTGGTTTGCAATCCATGCAATACAAAAGTTCCATTCTCGAAATTAATCTAAACGTGGTTCCATAATAGAACGGAATTTGAGAAATCAAGAATGTGATCTTTCCGTGGTTATTTAAACACACAAGCAAGGGATAAAATTCATTACATGATGCGACTTTCAGGTAGATGGAACAAGGGTTACGGGTCACATTCTAAGAGATGGGGACTACATATTAGATATAGGGGCCTATTTTAAATAGTTTGGTTTTATAGTCCAAATATGGTTGTATGCATGGATGGATTTTACTGGGTCTTAATGGGTTCCCTGATTGGACACCAATCGTTGATTGGATGAACCTCAGATTTTAGTCTATATTGACTGGTCAAGATCCCATTGATTATACTACTTCTACTAGATTAGGGTCACCTAGAATAGGTTTTCACTCGAGTGGTTGAGCTAGTTGCTAGTCAGGTTGGTTAGCTAGGTCCCTAAAGCTCCAAAATGCGCCTTCAGTGACTTTTGTGTTTAATTAGCACGAGAAGGCACAATTGAGTGGCACATTAGTGACATGTGCGTAGTGGACTTTGAGTAAATCACAACCATATATTGGGTCGAAGGAATTGAGTCGAGGTGGAGTCTTTAATTTAGTTGAGAAGTATACTGGTATTATGGTAAGGGTTATAACCAGTCCTTTTGACCTAAAAGTCGTACCACAAAAATATAGTACAAGGGGATGGGTTTGAGTGGGATATGATATACCTAGATAAAAGTGGACTCGTCTAGATCTTGTATATAGAATTTGTTGGAAGGTAACAGCTGGTCTCGTGCTTCGAATATTAATGGCACGGCCGGGGACACAAAATGATCTAAATGGAAAGTGGGGGTCCACGGGACACTAACTATCATTCCAATGAAATTATTCTAATCAATCGGTAATTCTCGTATATCCCAAAATTTTTAGGAAGCTTACAGTCTACCCACCTTAGAAGCTAAGACATGGTTTTAGGAATAACGAGGTTAGAAGGATTCCAAAGTCCGGATATTGTACCTCGACTCTTGTTAATAGAGGATAAGGCGCTGCGTAACAGAATACGGTAGATATAAATCATGTCAAGGATCGTTCTTCAATAAATGGAGAACGAGTGTGTACAATGACACATGGTCGATAAAATAGAATGATCTACTCGTCCACCATATACGAGAGTTATCGACGGGGTAGCCAACTCTAAGGCACATTCTACGAAAAGATTTCTAACAACTGAGTCGTAAAATTCTATTGGCGTCAAGCCTGCCAGACTATTGTCACAGGAGTTGTAGTGATCATGTATTGCTGTTGACCACTGGTAGATTATAATATGACAGGGTATTTAAACTAGGGTATTGGCTAAACTAGTGACTATGGTGTTCCAACACTAGTTAGGTCTTAATAATAAAATTTACATAACTAGGACAATACTTGTTGGAAACTAATCTCGGGATGAGTGTCTACCATAGTCATGGTAAATAATTGTCCTTACCTTTGTCTATCTATCTCATGTGTAAACTGTGGCTTGGTCGAGGAAGGGTTGAGTCAAGGCATAAGGATTTTTAGTTAAGACAATATTCAAGAAAATATTTAGAGACACACCATGAATTGTTTCTTGGGAATAGATAGTCTCCTGGGTTGGCATTTCGACTAAGGGTAAAACCCTAATCATTCTCAAATTCAGATTGCTAGAAGGTCTCAATAGTAGTATGAGGGTCGAGTAGCTCAATCACATGACTGGCTGATGGTAGCTATACTTGTGTATACAACTACCATAACCATGGGGGATACTTCGTATCTCTCTTACCAATTACGAGCTTTCATCTTTCCAAAATAATGAAGGACAAAAACCATAAAGAGTTCAAGGGAGATGTCACTGAATACAATTACGTGATTCAAAGGCAGACGTATAATTCAAGATGAATTATCAATACAGTTGCGGATGAGATCCTAGAGACATCTACATCTCAATCCACGTAGGTTATTCAGAGGAAGAGCGAACCGGGTGCACTACGGTTGATCAGACCGTGATACATCGATTCTGATTAGACAATATGTTAGTAGGCGTCCCCACTGTACATATGTCTTGAATCAAGCTCGATAAAGGAGTAAGCTTGCAAAACTAGGCTGTAATAGCAGCGTTGGTTAAGGTAGTCAATGCAGTTATACCAGATCTTTGAAAGGAGGCACAGGTAGTTCGAGTTTTGTGAGAATCAAAATCTTACCCGGTGTTCTTGCTTATACAATCTTTCCACTATCTTCTAATCCATAAAGCCTTGGTCGACTAATGGGTTACGGACCTCTAACTTCTATATTCCAGGTAAACCTATTAGCATCAATCAATTTCCTCGTCAATAGATCACAAGGACTACGGATTACTAGGTTGGAAGACACGCTATCCAACTTACAAAACTTTCACTAATATTGGCTTTAGATCTTATGGGACATACATGGCATTGTCCTATCCTCCATAGTATCCTAAACTTGTAATCACGTTTGAAGTCATTTCATCGAGGATTACGCCTCGCCCGTATACTCAGGCTATGGTAAACCCATGGTTCTGTGATTCAGATGTGATATGCAATCAGATACTCTGCCTTATATTGACACAAGGGTAATTACGATCAAAAGAGGGCCACTAGCCATAGTTTTAGGAATATTCTTTGACCTATATTTTCTTAAACTGATTTCAACTCTAGGGATCGTGCCTTGCCAGTGCGCTGCTGGCTACAGGGAATCCAGAGTCTTCATAATTTAAATAAATTGCGACAGTGTGCTGCTGTCCTGCCATTATGAGTTAACTAACATTTTTTAACTATATCTGTAAGAATTCATGAGCTTCTAGAGATTCAAACATGTTGACTATGAAATAAAGCGTAAGTATTTGTCCTATCAACCCTTAAAATAAAAGATTGAGCGGGGAGGAAATAACTGAAGACAAAAGATATACAATATTCTAGTATCTATTTCATGTGTATTCAAACTACAAAAAAAATCATTGAATCGAACTAACTCGAGGTCCGTATATGGATAAAAAAAATCAGAAATTTTATAAAATAATGATTCTTAGGGCAACTAGGAATTAAATAGACAATTCAGACTAGGATATGGGGATGATATCTAAAAGGTAAAGAGAAGGAATTGAACAATTTATCAAGGTTAGATCATTAATTCTGGAAAGCCATGTCTCACCAAGTGAATAATCTATCCACATTGGATTGTATCGTCATATCAAGAGGTAATAGTGTACCTATGGGGATCTAACAAACTATCAAAATTAATAACTCCTCATCTAAATTCCATGGCCTAGACTACCCATCGGTAAATTTGTATAGGGGACTCCTAGCCCTAGTCATTCACTTAAATTAAATTAATCATAATTCGTGAATGAGCATTTCCTTGTCGCAGGCTCGCAATAGTACAACTTACTTAAGTACCATCACGAGTACGCATGATTTGTGAAAACAGACCTACATGGGCCACCACAAAAACTTGTCACGACCCGTACCCATTTTTTTTAAAACGGATACGAGACGTGTCCAAGCCAGCCTACGCCGCAGTGTCGGCGGTAGAACGCTGTCACGGCCATGAAGATCAAAATAACAAATAATGCTCATTCACATAATTAATTTAACTTACAATGATTACAAGTTTTATATTTGTAGAAAAATATAAACTTGTACAAATAAATGAATGACTACAACTCAACTATCTAGCTAGTCTCTAGGCTTTTGTCTGCAAGTATTCCCGTCACTTCCCAAGCTAAATGAATCCACGGCTAACCTGAAAAATATTGGTTTCCAATCAGAAATGGAACGAGCACAATTCACTGAATATAATTTCAAATAAAGAAAATGACTATACAACAGAGGTTAGACATCAATTACATGTTTTTGAAAATAAACAGGAAATACGAAAAACCAATAGCAAATAAATAGACGCAAAATACTTTCCCCAACTGTTAGAAGTACCTTTGATATGTGATCAGTCTGGGACACTACACCGCACGGTCTACGAGGTCTACTTGCATAAAAAATAAGCACTGTCTACGAGGTCTACTTGCAGAAAAATAAGCACTGTCTACGAGGTCTACTTGCAGAAAAATAAGCACTGTCTACGATGTCTAATTACAGAAAAATAAGCACTGTCTACGATGTCTACTTGCAGAAAAATAAGCACTGTCTACGATGTCTACTTGCAGAAAAATAAGCACTGTCTATGAGGTCTACTGCATGAAAATAAACACTGTCTACGGTCGGATCACACATCCTTGGTACTTCTCATTTTCGACTCAATAATTTATAATAGAGTATAAAAATTACATAACCAATGGCCAATCAATGAAATATAGTAAAGATCAATATCGAAATGCAGACAATAAACTGTACTCGCCTGTGGTCCTTTGCTGGTGAAACCGATAATCCAAACCACTTAGTGTGCCCCAACAGTCCAAACCCATACAACAGTCTCCAGATGCTGAAATAGATATTACCAATGTTCTCAGAATAGTCAAATTAGCTAGGATTGCCTGTCCTTTAGTCTAATTCTGGACACAGGGGTAAAACGGTAATTTTGGGCCAAAACGGTGTCCGCCGTTGGACCCGCTTTGCACCGAAAAGTGTGCCAGAGTCAACGGTCGCTAAATTTGTCAAACTACAAGTCTACGGATCTAGTTTTTGATACAAATCCAACCGTATGTCCAGAGTTGGATTCCGGCGGACCGTGCACAAAATCGCCCGTTGAGTCGGACCGTAGGGCCCGCAAAACGGCGATCCAATCAACTGTCTCAGAATCGGATCAAACTTGGCATATAGGACCAGAAAAACGATACGGTCCTGTTGGCGCAAGTTTCATCTCGATCTGACGAGCGTGCACAAACTAATTGAGAAATTTGCAAAGGGACCGATACGGTGAATTCGACGGATACGCATCAATTTCGTCGCGCACACGCGACCAATTTAAATTCTGTCAAAGCCCACACGACCACGAAGCCGTTATGCACCTTTTGATGCTTTCGGTTCGCGACCACGTCGCCCGGATTGGCGGGACGCACGTCGTATCGAAGAATTTTTCCTAATTTTTAATATTTTAAAACAGATTTTTCGTAATCTTTGGGTGCTGTTTATTCGGCACACACTGCATGAATACAGGAACAAAAAGAAGGGTTTCCTTCTACTATATATTGGCTATAAGTGTCTTCAACCAGAATTTTGAAATCGGGCACGGGTTGGGAGAAAACTGACCGTGAACTAGAGTCGTTGGACTGGTTTTCTGTCCTGTTTAGGACAGATTTTTCGGTGACTTCGAGTCGACTTTCCGAGCGATCGAATACATCTATGTATGAAATAAAGGAACAAGATTGAAGGGGGTCATGTCGGGATCGTACCTGACAAAATCGATCGTGATTTGGTGGAGCAACGAGGGAGATACCGCGTCACGAACTTGCGATGACTCATGCCATTCACTGCTGTGGCTGTGCTCCTTTTGTACGCGCGCGAGGTCTCTGGCCGACCCCGACCGCGCGTGGTGGCGGCGTCGGCGGCGATGGGCCGCCCAGGGTGGCTGGGCGCGCACGGTTGTCCATGGCGGCGCTGGGTAGGATGGAGATTAGGGTTGCTGGCTTTCGTACACGCGTGTGCGTGTATTTAACCGAGAACTTGGGTTCGGCTGAGTTTTTAAGCTGAGAGTTTTCCTCTCGGTTGGGCTACTGTGGACAGTAGCCCACGAAGGAATTTTCCACTTAAGTCCAACTCTTTTCAGTAATCGCATCCGAGTCCCTGGAGGCCATTAGCAATTATAGATTTACAAATAAAGCTTTTCTATTATATCTATATTTTATCCTATTATATCTATATTATATTTATCCTTATACATATATATATATATATTATATAATATATTATATATATAGATATATATATATATATATAGATATTACCGAGATATATATATTATATATATATATAATATATATATAATATATATATATATAGATATATATATAATATATATATAATATATATATATTTAATATCGGTAAATATATATATATATATATATCTATATATATATATATATAATATATTATATATAATATATAATATATTATATATATATAATATATAATCTCGGTAAAACCCAAATAATCCCCATAGCATTTGTCCCTAGTGTAGGGCTTATTATAATACGAATATAACATATAACAATTATTGACAATAATATTGTAACCAATAATAAAAAAAATATTATTATATAATAGTAACCTCAATAATATTAATAATAAAATAATAATAATAATAATAACGAAATTCAATAACTCAATAATGGTGTATATACTATTGCGCACAGTCTAAAGATCCCCAGAATGTACAAGGACCTATTTTATTCCAATATCATTGAATAACAACAGATAAGGATATTATAATATTTAATTACGAATTCTTAGAAAATAATCATTAAACCATTAAAACGAAAATACCACACCCTCTTACCTAATTCCATCAACACGATTGTCATTGGACGTGCCGCATGACTACATGGGCTAGGGCTCAGTTCGGGTCCAGTCCGAGCTAAAATGGTATAACCGGTTTTCCTTAAAAACTCATAATATAAATAATAAATAAATCTTCGGTAAGGGTTAAGTCACAACTTGGCCTGGTTTTCCTAGTTAGGACATTACTATGGCTCGGCCTTCCCTACCAGGGCTAATACACTAGTCAAAACACGCCATGGCACTATCCATGCCACGATTCTAGCCACCGTGTACTCCAAAACTCCATCATGGCTAAAATCATCTAACATAATAATTAACTAATAAAAATTCTGAAAATCACTATTTAATTCAAATAAATAAATAAAATATATTATTGAAATTTTGGGAAGAGGGGCTACATTTGCTACGTCGAAGAACCCTTGTTTCTTAGAGGGGCTTGCAATCCATGCAATACAGAAGTCATGTTCTCGAAATTAATTTAAACAAGTTTCCATAATAGAATAGAATTTCGAGAAATCAAGATTGTGATCTTTTTCGTGGTTATTTAAACACATGAACAAGGGATATAAATCCAATACAAGGTCGTATCTCGACTTCCAGGTAGATGGAATAAGGGTTACAAATGACTACACATTCTAAGAGGTGGAGACTACATAATAGGTGTAGGGACTTATTTCAATTGGTTCGGTTTTATAGACCAACTACGGGGATTTGTCTGGAGGGGTTTTACTGGGCCTTAATGGGTTTCCTATTTGGATATCACTCGTTGGTTGGATGAACCTTGGATCCCAATCTATATGGACTAAACAAGATCCCATGATAAACTATTTCTACTAGGTTAGGGTACCCTAGAATAGGTTTCTACCCAAGTGGTTGAGCTAGTTGTCAGTCAAGTTGGTTAGCTAGGTTCCTAAAGTCCAAAATGCGCCTTCAGTGACTTTTGTGTTTAAGTAGCACTTGAGGCCTCGGTTGGGTGGCACACTAGTGGCATGTGCGTAGTGTGCTTCGAGTAGATCTCACCCATATGTTGGGTCGAATGAATTGAGTCAAGGTTGAGGCTCTAGTGGAAGTCGAGAAGTATACCGATATTATGGTAAGGGTTATAACTAGTCCATTTGACCTAAGAGTCGTACCATAAAATAGAGTACAAGGGGACGGGTTTGAGAGGGACATGATATACCTAGATGAAGGTGGACTCATCTAAATATTGCATATAAAATTTGTTGGAAGGTAATGGCTGGTCTCGTGCTCTGAATATTAATGGCACGACCGGGACACAAAATAATCTAAATGGAAAGTGGGAGTCCATGGGCACTAACTGTCCTGCTAATGGAAATTATTCTAATCAATCGGTAATTCTCGTATATTCCAAAATTTTTGAAGGCTTACTGTAAGCCCCCTGAATTTTAGGGTTATTTTAAAATTTTTTGAATGAATTATTTTCAATAAATATATTATTATTTAATTGTTTAGATCATTAATGTACCTTTCCGTGACTTTGACTTCTGGAGCGTCAGGGATGCCAATCTCTGTAAACTCTCTTCACGAGTTTTGAAGTAGACGAGATTATCTTCGTTTTGATATATCATGTCCCACTTGAACTCGTCCTCTTGTGCTCTTTTTGTATCGCGCAACTTCGGGTCAACTTAGACCGATTAATTATTGAATAATTATTCCCACTTTTATTTTTGATCGTCGTTTACACGTTACCGTGGCTTTTAATTTAGGAGCACCAGACCAGTCGTTTTCCCAGATCTAACTTCTCATAAATGATCTACTCGAGACGCTCTTCACCCATGACCTTCGTGTCCCACTAAGACACTCCATTTTGTGCTTCATTTTCTTCGCACAACTTCCAGGTCAATTTAGGCCGATTTATTTTCTACCGTGAAACCTGATTTAATTTCCAATTTAATTTCGGGACCCGACATCGACCCAACCTAGTCGACCCAAAGTATGGACGTGGCCCACATGAAGCCTACTACCCACATGACGCTTGTGTCTGTCACACCCCGCTCCCGTAGGAGCGATCGTCCTCGCTAAGGCGTGATGCCGCACGGGCCTAGGTTGCGCCCGTGCAAGGCCAAGTCCAGAAACGGCCGATTTGAGTCTAGGCCACAGAGTCGCACAGAGTGTCCCCATTTGCAGCGGAAGTAAAAATGAACACAAGTAGAATTCGAGGCTAAGTCAATGTCAGGATTGGAATCATAGTTCCCCAACAATAATGCCAACACTGACCCCAATCCTAGGGTCAAACCAAAGTCGGTAGTACGGGATTTTCTACCCAAGCTTGCGTCACTCAGATTTCTAAACATCGAGCACGATCACCTATTCTCGTCAAGGCATTCGCCGCGTATATCCGAATTCATTCTGATCACATACTTCACATATCCATTCTTTCCAATTCATGTATTCGATCACGAGTTCATCTAGCTTTGACAATATGTTGCGCCCCAATCTCACGCGAGTCCGATTATCCGCGGTGGTTCATGAATCACCATGCAACGCTCCCGCAGAATAATCATTCTCATCGGGGCGTAGCTCTTGCTTACATCTAGACTGATTCATTCTCGATACGCGGATTGGACCTACTCAATCCTCAAACTTCATCATTCAAGCACACCGAATCATTCTCAAGTCATCTTCGCGTCAAACCACAAGTCGAAGCAATCGTATTGCCACGCCGTGTAAGTTTGATCACCCCCGCTGGATGAATCACCATACCAGCGCTCACGCGGAGTGATCGCCCTAATCGGCGCGACGCATGTGCGAGGCTGGAGTTGCGCTCGCATAAGACAAGAATGTCGACGTTGGGGTTATCGTCGAAGTAAATCCAAGCATTTCATTTCATCCAAGTCAAGATTTCAATTCGATAGTTTACCCGTCATTTGTTCAGCCAGAAAATCCTCGAGCCAAGTTTGTCCTTTTCCTCGACACATTTCAATATCCCGATTATAACATCCATCGGAACAATGACATTTGCAACGATCGTCATTTGCCGAGTCAGAGTACCCCCGAGTTATCGCATATCGATCTTTGATACGCCTCAATACCATCGACGATATGCGTAACCTGACGATCTTCCTTTGCAACCAATTTCGAGTCGTGCGACGATGCCGTTGTCCGAGTTGGATATTCCACCATTTCTCCCGATACTCAAGATCAAGTTCAGTCGCTTTTCCTCAAAGCTCGTTTCAAGATCGTTATTCAAAACTCAAGTCACATTTCATTTGCATCAATTCGACATCGCACGCACGTTCCTCTAAGTTTCCTCGATCAAGACCATTTATTTTCATCCATCGTTCCGAATCATTTCTAACACGCGTTACCCATTCACAAGTTGTCCGAACGATATCTCGTTCGGGACACACGAAGTTACGATCAACTAAGCGTGACACGTTCTAAAGCTTTGCGCGACCGCATCGCTTCGCCGACATACTCGTTCTATCCGTAATTCCTTTAGTCTCGCTCGAACAATTTCTATAACGTCCATACACCACTCAGGGTTCGAGCCACTCGACTAGTCGTTGACACTCATTCTTATTCTTCTTCGAACCTAACACATACACCACTCGGGTTCAAGCCATACGGTCTAATCCTCAATCACGTTCGCGTCATGCACTAAGATATCCTTCAGATTCGTTCGACGAATCTCTAGCGTACTCGCTTACGTCGTCTCGACGTACTAAGTCGTTCACACGAGTCCTCAAAATCCAAGTCAATCATTCGCGTACGCCTAAGCGTTAACTCGATAGCGTTCCTATCGATATACACTCAAAGTATATCTCCGTTCTCGATCGAGCAATACTTGATATCGCTTGCAACCCGATTGCACCCAAGAGTCGAGGTGCGCGACACGCGGACTAAGTTGTACCGCTTAACCATCCCGCATGGACTATATTCATGTTTTGCACGCTCAGTTGCTAGGGTCAATGCAAGACTAGTTAGGCACGTACGAGACATGTTAACTTTGCATGTGTTCTCAATCGAGTCATGTTTAACGTCGTCCGGCACAAAGGCCTTCGCCTATCGATCCCGTGCAACCGAGTACTTGTACGAGCTTTTGAAAGTATTAGACTTATTGTATGGAACATCCCAAGGCACAGCGAGAGAGAGCGTATACTTCCTTATTTCCAACGAGCTTTCAAAACTGAGAATTCGATGTGAAGTCCAAGGACGTAAGCCGTGCTCTGATACCAATCTGTCACACCCCGCTCCCGTAGGAGCGATCGTCCTCGCTAAGGCGTGATGCCGCACGGGCCTAGGTTGCGCCCGTGCAAGGCCAAGTCCAGAAACGGCCGATTTGAGTCTAGGCCACAGAGTCGCACAGAGTGTCCCCATTTGCAGCGGAAGTAAAATGAACACAAGTAGAATACGAAATCAAACTCTTTATTGAATTTCACGAAGTTTACAAGCGGCGCTAGGCCGATATTACAAATCGCTCAAGCTCTCTCTCTGAAACATAAAAGGCGTGCCAAGTGGCTTACAAGATGGAATGATACATGGCGATGTTCCGATACATTATGTCCTGTATAGGGTGCTTCAGCTTCTTGCAACGTTCCAAGGCCCCAGAGTTGGCTCCGCGCCTTGACACGTTCGATGGAAGCTCCGCACCCGCCGGCGTCTCCTGCTATCCTGCAAGTATACTGTGGGGTTATCAGTACATTGTTATGCACTGGTGGGGAGGCTGGCTCGCCCACAATGCCATCATTACCAAACACGTTCTATAATCTTTTGTGCATCTCTATCATTCATTGTCTTTCTAATCTTGCCTTAGGATCAATTTCATGGCATATTTCATGACCTATCTCGTGTGGCCGAATTCAAGTGTCGCATGAGAAATACATGCACGACTTACCCATACTTACCGTCCGGCCTTCCCTGCTCAAGGTAAACCAAGTTAAACCACAATTCATGAATAATAACATAACACGATTCATGTACGCATTCAATATCAAGTGTGTGTCCATGTCTCGGGATTCTAGCACGTCGTGGGCATGTTCTAGCATGTCGTAGGCACGTTTTAAAGTGTTACAATTCAAGCATGTTCCGGATATTATATTCAAGCACGTTCAGGAGTGTTACATATCGAGCATGTTCATGATCAGGATGTTATATTTCAAGCATGTTCAAGAGTGTTATATTTCGGGCATGTTCATGTTCAGGATATTACACTTCAAGCATGTTCTGGAGACACTTCATTTAGTTTACTTAGACTACTTTGATTTCAATGCAAGAACTTGCACGTGGATTGCCACCAGCATAGTCCACTTAATCTACATGCACGGGTCGCTGGCTTTGCAAGCCATTTAGGACATTCCCCTGTGGCAATTCTCAACTTAGCGTAGGGTGATGGCTGGTACACCCCGTTAAGTCTCTTGAATATACCCTCCTACTTACGTCTCTTGGTGCCCAAGCCCGCACCCAAGCAGCCCGTAAGCGCCGTTGATTCTGCCTAGGCCGGCCACGGTTTACCCCCCCAACGCCCGTGCCGCAGAATCCTTCCACACGACGGCCACGGTTTACCCCCCCATCGCCCGTGCCGTTTGTCCACGACCATTTCGTATTATCTTGTCTTTTACTTAGCGGCTATCTCTGAGCCGTAGGCTAACCCTTAGCCATAATGCGTTAACGACCAGGTTGGCGTCCGTACAGCGCGGGTAGCAAGCCCCGTTGCACGTGCCCGTCATACCTGTCGCTAGCGTCTTCCATGTCTTATCTTTCATGCCATAATGCGTTAACGACCAGGTTGGCGTCCGTACAGCGCGGGTAGCGAGCCCCGTTGCACGTGCCCGTCACACCTGTCGCTAGCGTCTTATCTTTCATGTATTCTTTCTTTTCATGTTATTCTTTCACTTGTTCATATGTTCATAGAGTCATTCATGTGTTTGTTCATTCATTCGTTGATTCATTCATTCATGCATTACGCAACTCCCAGTGTGGGAGTCGCCTTGGCGACCCATCGGTCCCATAGCCTTCCAATGTTGCTAAACTCTACTCGGAGCGACTATGTTGATAGCCTTCCCGTTTCATTGTTGTAAACCATTCATTGTTTCATTGTTTGAACGTATACGGGACATGAACGTGAGCTTGTGCCGTAGCACGAGCGTAGAGCGTGGTGCGAGCGTTTCTATAATTGCCGAGTTCTTTTCCATGTTCTAAACAAGCATGCAAGATGGGATTATTCCCTTAGCTAGGTGCGTTGAATCATTTATTAACATGCATGGTGTTGTCGCCTAGCGATTCTCGTGATAGTGTCCGCATTGTTATGTGTCTAGGCTAAGCACAGACGGGTTCATCGGAGCCACCCACCTTAGCGATGTTCGCATCGGCCGAGCGATCCTCCGAGCGCGCCTTTGCAAGTCTAAGTCTGGATTCTTCTTGACGGGCCAATGCAAGTCTTGCATCGATTCGCATCGATACTTCATCGGGTCAAAGCAACTCTTCGGGTCGACGGCTCGTTTTGAGTCGTTGCACACGCCATTTGGAATCGGCGTTCCGCTAGGGCGGAGCGGGTCACTACATAATACACCACTCAAAATAAGTCTCGTCCTCGAGACTTTCTGAGTGCAGGTCATCCTACCATTCCTTAACTCGTGTTTTCGTGTTTCTTAGACAATTTCATCGAGCGGCCCTATCGTTCGACGGCATCGAACCATATTTGATATTTTTTCTAAGTTCCGTGTCGCACGCGTTGGGTCGATTTTATCGAATAGCCTTTCATTGATTTTAGAGTTGATTGTACTTATTCAATTCGAGTATTTCTTCGTCTTAGTTGTTATTTTTCCGTGTCATGGGACGAAGATGGTTTCACGAGGCACGTTGTAATTCGTCAAATGTGCGGGTCGAAGGCTGAGGCAAATTCACTTTCGTTCATCTCGGTCATCGAGATGACCCGACTCACTTCTCAAGAGTTCTCGTCCATGAAATCAGTATGATTTCTTCTTAGCGGGGTCGACCAAGTCAAGTAAATTCTCGTCCAATTCAAGATCAAGTATTGCACTATCGTCAAGCATAACTTCCTATCAATGGTTCAATTCGTTGAACCAACTTTTAACTAGCACGATTTTACGTTCACGACACTCGTTCACTCCCCAAGTCGTGCTAGAACTCAATGTATCACTTGGCTGGATCGTGCACGCATTCCAAGCGTCCCCAAAATACATGCATTCAGCCAAGCCGCATGATCTAAAAATTGTCATTTTCACTCGAGTCGCATCGTGCACATACTCAAGCGTCCCTGAATATATGCATGTCAGCCAAATCTCGTGAGCAGGGTTTCCTACATTCGTGATTCATGCTATCCATTCATGCCAATCCTCAAGATCAATCCTTTGATTGCTAACACATGGAACAGGGGCGTCTCGCCTAACCGCTAGGCCATCTTTTTCGAGGCTAAGTCAATGTCAGGATTGGAATCATAGTTCCCCAACAATAATGCCAACACTGACCCCAATCCTAGGGTCAAACCAAAGTCGGTAGTACGGGATTTTCTACCCAAGCTTGCGTCACTCAGATTTCTAAACATCGAGCACGATCACCTATTCTCGTCAAGGCATTCGCCGCGTATATCCGAATTCATTCTGATCACATACTTCACATATCCATTCTTTCCAATTCATGTATTCGATCACGAGTTCATCTAGCTTTGACAATATGTTGTGCCCCAATCTCACGCGAGTCCGATTATCCGCGGTGGTTCATGAATCACCATGCAACGCTCCCGCAGAATAATCATTCTCATCGGGGCGTAGCTCTTGCTTACATCTAGACTGATTCATTCTCGATACGCGGATTGGACCTACTCAATCCTCAAACTTCATCATTCAAGCACACCGAATCATTCTCAAGTCATCTTCGCGTCAAACCACAAGTCGAAGCAATCGTATTGCCACGCCGTGTAAGTTTGATCACCCCCGCTGGATGAATCACCATACCAGCGCTCACGCGGAGTGATCGCCCTAATCGGCGCGACGCATGTGCGAGGCTGGAGTTGCGCTCGCATAAGACAAGAATGTCGACGTTGGGGTTATCGTCGAAGTAAATCCAAGCATTTCATTTCATCCAAGTCAAGATTTCAATTCGATAGTTTACCCGTCATTTGTTCAGCCAGAAAATCCTCGAGCCAAGTTTGTCCTTTTCCTCGACACATTTCAATATCCCGATTATAACATCCATCGGAACAATGACATTTGCACGATCGTCATTTGCCGAGTCAGAGTACCCCCGAGTTATCGCATATCGATCTTTGATACGCCTCAATACCATCGACGATATGCGTAACCTGACGATCTTCCTTTGCAACCAATTTCGAGTCGTGCGACGATGCCGTTGTCCGAGTTGGATATTCCACCATTTCTCCCGATACTCAAGATCAAGTTCAGTCGCTTTTCCTCAAAGCTCGTTTCAAGATCGTTATTCAAAACTCAAGTCACATTTCATTTGCATCAATTCGACATCGCACGCACGTTCCTCTAAGTTTCCTCGATCAAGACCATTTATTTTCATCCATCGTTCCGAATCATTTCTAACACGCGTTACCCATTCACAAGTTGTCCGAACGATATCTCGTTCGGGACACACGAAGTTACGATCAACTAAGCGTGACACGTTCTAAAGCTTTGCGCGACCGCATCGCTTCGCCGACATACTCGTTCTATCCGTAATTCCTTTAGTCTCGCTCGAACAATTTCTATAACGTCCATACACCACTCAGGGTTCGAGCCACTCGACTAGTCGTTGACACTCATTCTTATTCTTCTTCGAACCTAACACATACACCACTCGGGTTCAAGCCATACGGTCTAATCCTCAATCACGTTCGCGTCATGCACTAAGATATCCTTCAGATTCGTTCGACGAATCTCTAGCGTACTCGCTTACGTCGTCTCGACGTACTAAGTCGTTCACACGAGTCCTCAAAATCCAAGTCAATCATTCGCGTACGCCTAAGCGTTAACTCGATAGCGTTCCTATCGATATACACTCAAAGTATATCTCCGTTCTCGATCGAGCAATACTTGATATCGCTTGCAACCCGATTGCACCCAAGAGTCGAGGTGCGCGACACGCGGACTAAGTTGTACCGCTTAACCATCCCGCATGGACTATATTCATGTTTTGCACGCTCAGTTGCTAGGGTCAATGCAAGACTAGTTAGGCACGTACGAGACATGTTAACTTTGCATGTGTTCTCAATCGAGTCATGTTTAACGTCGTCCGGCACAAAGGCCTTCGCCTATCGATCCCGTGCAACCGAGTACTTGTACGAGCTTTTGAAAGTATTAGACTTATTGTATGGAACATCCCAAGGCACAGCGAGAGAGAGCGTATACTTCCTTATTTCCAACGAGCTTTCAAAACTGAGAATTCGATGTGAAGTCCAAGGACGTAAAGCCGTGCTCTGATACCAATCTGTCACACCCCGCTCCCGTAGGAGCGATCGTCCTCGCTAAGGCGTGATGCCGCACGGGCCTAGGTTGCGCCCGTGCAAGGCCAAGTCCAGAAACGGCCGATTTGAGTCTAGGCCACAGAGTCGCACAGAGTGTCCCCATTTGCAGCGGAAGTAAAAATGAACACAAGTAGAATACGAAATCAAACTCTTTATTGAATTTCACGAAGTTTACAAGCGGCGCTAGGCCGATATTACAAATCGCTCAAGCTCTCTCTCTGAAACATAAAAGGCGTGCCAAGTGGCTTACAAGATGGAATGATACATGGCGATGTTCCGATACATTATGTCCTGTATAGGGTGCTTCAGCTTCTTGCAACGTTCCAAGGCCCCAGAGTTGGCTCCGCGCCTTGACACGTTCGATGGAAGCTCCGCACCCGCCGGCGTCTCCTGCTATCCTGCAAGTATACTGTGGGGTTATCAGTACATTGTTATGCACTGGTGGGGAGGCTGGCTCGCCCACAATGCCATCATTACCAAACACGTTCTATAATCTTTTGTGCATCTCTATCATTCATTGTCTTTCTAATCTTGCCTTAGGATCAATTTCATGGCATATTTCATGACCTATCTCGTGTGGCCGAATTCAAGTGTCGCATGAGAAATACATGCACGACTTACCCATACTTACCGTCCGGCCTTCCCTGCTCAAGGTAAACCAAGTTAAACCACAATTCATGAATAATAACATAACACGATTCATGTACGCATTCAATATCAAGTGTGTGTCCATGTCTCGGGATTCTAGCACGTCGTGGGCATGTTCTAGCATGTCGTAGGCACGTTTTAAAGTGTTACAATTCAAGCATGTTCCGGATATTATATTCAAGCACGTTCAGGAGTGTTACATATCGAGCATGTTCATGATCAGGATGTTATATTTCAAGCATGTTCAAGAGTGTTATATTTCGGGCATGTTCATGTTCAGGATATTACACTTCAAGCATGTTCTGGAGACACTTCATTTAGTTTACTTAGACTACTTTGATTTCAATGCAAGAACTTGCACGTGGATTGCCACCAGCATAGTCCACTTAATCTACATGCACGGGTCGCTGGCTTTGCAAGCCATTTAGGACATTCCCCTGTGGCAATTCTCAACTTAGCGTAGGGTGATGGCTGGTACACCCCGTTAAGTCTCTTGAATATACCCTCCTACTTACGTCTCTTGGTGCCCAAGCCCGCACCCAAGCAGCCCGTAAGCGCCGTTGATTCTGCCTAGGCCGGCCACGGTTTACCCCCCCAACGCCCGTGCCGCAGAATCCTTCCACACGACGGCCACGGTTTACCCCCCCATCGCCCGTGCCGTTTGTCCACGACCATTTCGTATTATCTTGTCTTTTACTTAGCGGCTATCTCTGAGCCGTAGGCTAACCCTTAGCCATAATGCGTTAACGACCAGGTTGGCGTCCGTACAGCGCGGGTAGCAAGCCCCGTTGCACGTGCCCGTCATACCTGTCGCTAGCGTCTTCCATGTCTTATCTTTCATGCCATAATGCGTTAACGACCAGGTTGGCGTCCGTACAGCGCGGGTAGCGAGCCCCGTTGCACGTGCCCGTCACACCTGTCGCTAGCGTCTTATCTTTCATGTATTCTTTCTTTTCATGTTATTCTTTCACTTGTTCATATGTTCATAGAGTCATTCATGTGTTTGTTCATTCATTCGTTGATTCATTCATTCATGCATTACGCAACTCCCAGTGTGGGAGTCGCCTTGGCGACCCATCGGTCCCATAGCCTTCCAATGTTGCTAAACTCTACTCGGAGCGACTATGTTGATAGCCTTCCCGTTTCATTGTTGTAAACCATTCATTGTTTCATTGTTTGAACGTATACGGGACATGAACGTGAGCTTGTGCCGTAGCACGAGCGTAGAGCGTGGTGCGAGCGTTTCTATAATTGCCGAGTTCTTTTCCATGTTCTAAACAAGCATGCAAGATGGGATTATTCCCTTAGCTAGGTGCGTTGAATCATTTATTAACATGCATGGTGTTGTCGCCTAGCGATTCTCGTGATAGTGTCCGCATTGTTATGTGTCTAGGCTAAGCACAGACGGGTTCATCGGAGCCACCCACCTTAGCGATGTTCGCATCGGCCGAGCGATCCTCCGAGCGCGCCTTTGCAAGTCTAAGTCTGGATTCTTCTTGACGGGCCAATGCAAGTCTTGCATCGATTCGCATCGATACTTCATCGGGTCAAAGCAACTCTTCGGGTCGACGGCTCGTTTTGAGTCGTTGCACACGCCATTTGGAATCGGCGTTCCGCTAGGGCGGAGCGGGTCACTACAGTGTCCCATTTATTGGAGTCCCCGTATATTATTTATTTACCCGTGATCATAAATACGTATTTAATTTCATTATTTCACCCTGTTCGATTTTGACCCGACCCGGCTCGACCGAACCCGAACCCAAGCTCCCTGTTGTCCTTTCATGACTGCCCAAGTACCCCACATAATTTTCCTATTTTTCCATTTTGAAATATCTTTCTCTCTCCACTTTACAAATATATATATATATATATATATATATATATATATATTTTATATATATATATATATATATATATATATATATATATATATATATATATATATATATATATATATATATATACACTCTCTCTCTCTATCCTAACACCTACACACACCACCTCATCCCCTCCACCTCACAGCACTCTCCCCCCTAAAACCGACCTCTCTCTCCTCCCTCTCTCTAAATATCACTCTCTCTCTCTCTCTCTCTCTCTTTATATTATATATATGCACACCCATATCATCCTCTCTCTTTCTCTCAACAAAACACAACACACACTCACCACTCCCCTCCCTCTCGGCCGACAGCTCCCCACCCCCCTACGTACACCACTACCACCACCACTGTGAACTCTACCACCCTCTCCTCCTTCCTCCTCCTCACAACTCCATCACCAACTCTATCACCAACACCACAAGCAACATCATCACCACCATCTTCTCCATACCATCTTCACCACCACCACTCAAACCACTACCACCTCGTACCCTCCCTGGCGATGTGCCACCGCACGCCGCCGCACCACGCCGCCGTAGCAGCAGCTACAAACAGCAGCAGCAGCATGCAGCAGTGGCTGCCGCGCTACCCCACGCGCGTGCATGGGCGATGGCCGTGCGCCACTACGTGGCCGGCCCGCCCCCGCAAGCCCCCCACGCCTCCGGCAAACCCGGGCGACCACCCCGGGAGAGTCTCCGGCCTCCCCGACGTGTGAAACACACGATTCGTGCGTTTTGAACGAGATCCCGTCGGCGCGTGCGAGTTTTGAACTCGAAAATGGTGCCCCGTCGCAGCAACTTCGCGCACATTTTTCGGGAGATCCGACTGTTGGATCGGCAATTTCTTCGCTCTGTCTCAATCTCGTTATATCCATCTTCACTCCCCTCAATTTTTGTCCATTAATTTCGTCGTTTGATACCTCAAAATTGGCCACCAAGTTGACGTTTTAAATTGAACTATTTTTGGACAGTTTCGTGATGCCAACTTCACGGGTTCGTATCTTTGTCGTCGCAGCTCCGGTTTGTGCGCTACCAGTTTCTGTGCGTAGCTGGTATAACCCTCTTCCTGCCTCCTTTAAGTTTCGTTTCATTTTAAGCACGTTAGGTTAGTCGAATTCGACGCCAAAGTTGGCCATCCGAATTCTTTATTTTGCACTTGTTAAATTCCATTTTTGAATCCGGGACTCCGGATTCAATTTCTGACATCACCAGTAGACTCGTGGCGTCGTTCTGGCTTGTTTTCATATAAAGTTTGCTTGATTTGGAGAACGTGGGCCCTGGCACGTATTTCGGTGCAAAGCGGGTCCTACTTTTTGAGTCAACATGTCACTTTGAGATCGGCTCATCGGAATCCAGTTTTGAATATACCGTTGAGTTTGTATCGTCATTCTGGACTCGTTGACATATAATTTGCTGAGTTTTGAAGACATTTGCTTTGGCACGCATTTCGATGCAAACTGGATACCAAGTGTCCGCGTCAACGTATGTAGTGCCCCGAAATTCATGATACGTATTTTATACGTGATCGTATTTCTGACCAGTATTTTTTCATTTTTCTTGACCAGTTAAGTTGTGGTATATTTCATACTTAGCATTGTAGTTTAATTGTCATTTATCATTCCTAGATTAATTCTGATTAATGGAGCTTGGTTTTATTTGGATAGGAGAGGAAATTGGTTTGGTTTGGTTTATTATGCTTTGGACCATCTTAGCTAACCTCCACCCTCAACACAACTTATCCTCCCCCATTAAAATCTCCACCTAACACACTCTCTCCTCATTATTTTCCTCCATTAATTCTTCTTCTTCTTCCTCCACACAACTCTCCAACCCATTAGGCAAGTGCACCTTGCCACCACATGAGAACCACTTTTATTTGTCCATTAGCTAGATTAGGCCATGGAGATCAACATTAGAACTTGACATTTTGAGATTTGGAGTTTCCATTGTTCTAGATCTAGGTTTTAACTATTTTCGGATTTACATAGTTTTGATCTATTTTGGTTAGATTTTTGTGGGTTTTGATGCTTCCATGTGGAAGAGAATTTAATTTTACTCAAGTTAGAACCTTGAAAATCTAGATTTGGCTTTGATTTGACAAAGATATGAAAATTTGAATTTTTGGTGTTCTTGGTGTTCTTCTCGGCCTGGAGTAGCAGCCTGCAGCCTGCGCTCTTTAGCGCAGTGCTGGATTGCGCATCCCCCTCGGCCAGCGCTCTTTAGTGCAGCGCCGACCGCGCAGCTTGCCCCTTGGCGAACTGCGCTCAACCCGACTGCGCATGGATTCATGCGCAGTCTGCCCATACGCAGTCTACTCATGCGCAATCTGCTCCTGCGCAGTCCATACTCTGCGCAGTCTGCTCATGCGCAATATGCTCCTGCGCAGTCCATACTCTGCGCAGTCAACTCTTGCGCAGCTCTTCCATGCGCAGTGCATACCCTGCGCAGCCCAACCCCTGACCCTCTTGCACAACCCACTTGTCTATGATAAATTTGTTTATTTCTTGAGCTTGGCTCTTCTATAGCCCTGTATATTGATATTTTATTAGATATTTTACGCCCATTTTATATCCTTACGCCTTTTGTCATGAACTTGATTTTACTTAATATGTTGGAATGACTATTGTACATGGCACGGTATGACAAGGAACTAGCATAACATGACAGTGACCCTAATGGTGCACTCCTGACATGACCAACCTGACTTGATAAGTGGCCCGTCGTGGCGCACTCCTGACAAGTACCCTGACATAAATTATCTTGATAACTTGATAGTGGCCCGTGGCGGCGCACTCCTGACTTGACATGACTTGATAACTTAGCTTGACTTGTCTTGACACCGTGGGTATTCCTGCTTGCTTGTGCAATCCACTCGTATTGTCTTGCATCATGTCTAGGACGTGACTCCCTGGTTCCCACGGTCAGGGATTCATACTGAATCTGGCTAGGTTAATGACTAGATTGATCAATTAGTTCATGGAGAATTTTCCAGTTACCTGTTGCCCCTTTGGTCCCGGCCTTATATATATATACATGGGATTTGTTGCTATCCGTCGAGATGAGCGCACTTCCAGCCCGCCGTCGAGCGTGGTACCTTAGGACACATGTATCTTACTACAGTGTGTCTGCTATATCATGCTATCTTTTCCTTTTCTTGCTGGGAGCATTCAGGTAGTAACAAACAGGTAACCGGACTTGGAATTCTCATTGCATCTTGTTAGTAATCAGGTGTGTGATAACCCTAGTTAGTTAAAGTAGTAAGCCGTAGTACTTGCTTGGCCGTGATTGATTGGATGGAGTCTAGTCCCTCTTGTCCTGTCCTGATCCTGTGCAAGGTCATGACATGACATGATTACTCGTGCTTTACCTTAATCATATTTAATTGCAAGTCTTGAATTCGCGTATTTTATCTTGCCGATAAATGGTGGAAGAAACCAAGTTCCGTTCAGACGAAGGGTTACAACCCCGGTCCTTGTTTGGTTTACGGGTTGTAACCTGGCTATCTGAATAGTCCCATGGTCATCTCATCGTATATCATCCTGTCATACCTTTCCATATGTTCTGTCTTTTATCGATTCTGTACAAGATTTGTCTTTTATATCTAACTATCATGCCTTTTTCTTAAATTACTGTCTCTTATTATGTAATTATATTATTGTGCTGATTGCTGGCTTTTGTTCTTATTTCGTGGCCTCCTTTGTGGCACTTGCTCTTTCTGGGGTCTGACCCAGCTGGTTTTGTATGGCCAGATACCGGAGCAGCAGCAAAGGATCTACCTGCTTTCCAGCCCGATGGTGAACACTAGACGGAACCCGGGCAACGAGTGGGATTTCTCTTTTGTTTCTCCTACTGTACTGTTAACTGATATTCTTTTGAGGCGTTTAGCCGACGAGCACTTGTTAGCTCGATGCACTTTACTTTCTGTCTGCTTACGGGCTGTAATCATGATTGGCAACTCGAGGTTGATCATGTATGACTTAACTCTTGCTAGTCCTTATATTTTGTACGACTAGCTTCATGATCATCTGGATATGTAATGTTTGGGACGCCTTACAATTGTATATTTGGTGGTCTGATATCTTGTTACTATCATTACTTGTTGAGATTGAGACAATAACTTGATTTGACCCTAAGAGACTGATGGTTTGTAGCGTACCCTCACATAGCTAGACAGCCGTGACCATATAGCGGAATGGTTGCCGTTCCGTTATACGTAGCTGGCTGTGCACGTCCCCGTTCTTCAGTATTTTGGTTCTGGGCGTGACAACGTATCATTTTGAGATCGGCACATCGGAATCCAATTTCGGATATACCGTTGGGTTCGTATCATCATTCTGGATTCGTGGACATATAATTTGCTAGATTTTTTAGACTTCTATTCTAACACATTTTTCGGTGCAAAGTGTGTCCAACGGCGGACATCATTTTGATCCAAAATTATCGTTTTGCCCTTGTGTCTAAATTAGACTTATGGATAGGCTATCCTAGCTAATTTGACTATTCTGGACACGTTGGTGATATTTATTTTTTCATCCGACAACATCTGTAGATTTTGCTTATGTATTATCCTTAATTTATAATTAATTATTTTTCCAGAAATTATTACTTTCTATTTTTGAATTTTTTTATATATATTTTAATTTCTGTAAAAATCTGGGAAAATTGTATTTAAATACTATATTAATTTAACTAATTTATTATAATTTTTCCAGTATTTAATAAATGCTTTTGGTATTTTATGAAAATAGGAAAACAGAACTCATTTTCAGGATACATGTGTTTGCTGATTTTTAATAAATATTTATGAAGGTTAATAAATCCCAGAAAAATTAGTATAAATTTCTATAATTAACAAAGATCATTTTGGTACTTTATTTTATGTATATTTGAGCTTTTTGTCTATCTCAAAAAATTGTTGGAACTTAGTGTACAGTTTGATTTAATTATTGAGTAGTTACGACTTTTAATGTTTTGTGTTGTTTTGAGTTATTGTAGTATTGGACCACCCCCTACACTAGTGTAAAGATCCTAGAAAGTTAGTTTGTGTATAATGGCACTCCACATTGGACTTTTATGCTAGGTCTCCACTTAGCTAGTATCCAGTTAGGAGTCGTGTCTCACCACTAGTGTATTCTTAATCATAGCTTAGAACTGAGTTTGTATATCATTATTGACAGGACACCAGACATCTATATCTTCGTACTAGTATTCTTGCTTTGCTCAAGGCAAGTACATCTACAAACTCATTTACTGCCTTTTAATACTAGAACATGTATTAACCCTGTTAAAATACTGATCTTTGAGGTAGCAAGTTAAATCTTCACACGTTGTATTACTTTTAGTACCGGCCATGTTTAGTACAGTTCTTATATCTTCACATGCTTCTTAATGGTTCTCAGTACATGTTTTACTATGCTTTAGACTGCTCTGAGTATTCACATGTTTTATACTGCTCCCAGTACCTGCCATGCTTATACTGCTCCCAGTATCTCCCACATATTTTTACTGTTCTCGTACCTCTCACATGTTAGAATATGGGTTATGGGAAAACTGATAGTTGAGTACGTGATCATGCCCCCACGCTACGACCTTGAGCCGTGTAGGGCCGATATTATGCATGTAGACCTTGCCAGAGGCCAATATCCCGAGGCACTTGTACGTGTGTACATTTAGGCATGTACGGAAGTACATATGGTTCTTAACGGTGCCAAAGCACCATCACCTACTGACCGATCACGTACCTACTCCAATTTTAAACATTAGATATACATGTGTCCTCTTGACAAATGTATTTTACCGTAATTTCAGTCATACCATGATTCCAGATATGCCATGTTCCCTATGTTACTATGATACTGTGATTCCAGTTGTACCATAAGGCCATATTTTTCCAGTATTTCCTGTTTTATAGACTTATCATATTTTGTTCTTGTTGTACATCTCTTTTATTATATATTAAGTACTTTAGTTGTAGAGGTTGTACTTGCTCCCGTCCTGACAGGATAACGTTGTAGGTTTACTTTCTGAGGAGGAAATACAATGTGTTACATATTATGGCACTGATTTTGAGGACCTGGCCTTAGCTCCAGAAGAGGCCCCAGCGGGGAACCTTGCTTAGTTATTTTTCATGTGTTTTGAGACTTAGACTTTGGTCTGTACTTATATTTGGATACTGGACTTTGTCTTCAGTTAGATACTTGGAAGTGTATTATTAAGTCTGTACTTGTTTACCTTCGCTTATAGATGTTGTGTTGTGATGAACTTTAAATATGATTTTAGAACTGTTAGCTACTTAGATCCTTTATTGTCTATTCTTAGAACAGCTTACTACGATTTAACCAAGCGTAGGCTGGACATGGCACGGCCCGGCCTAACAATTTGGGTAACGGGTCGTGACATATTTTTAGTGGTGGCCCATGCAGGTCCAGACTTAAGTTGTTTGGTTACGTTATTGTACCAAGCATGCCTGCAACTAGGATCTTAGGACAACTAGTTAACACTAGGGATAAATATTTAGAACACATAGAGGATTTCTAGGATTGCAACATAGGAAACTCATCACAGCATAGGACCGTTTACTATATTTAGTATCTTGCTTAAAATTTAGTGGGTTACAATTTTGACCAGGATAGTACCCTTGGGATGACCCCTGAGGATCTCACTCTAATCTTACCTAGAAATCTGTTTCCACTTATTTCCAGTTGCTCTTTCTTAAAATTCGTTGTTGAATTGATTTCTGATTTTCGTTGTTGACCTTGATCTTGCATCGTGATAAATTTTGTGGATTGAATTATGATATATCCTGATAAGGTAAACGTCTGCTTTAGTTATGGAGTTTAGAATTTATCCTAGCCATATTAGCTGGTATGACAAAAACATAGAGCCTGATTTCGGATATACTTATCCTAGTTATGGAATTTAGATTTTCTCGCAGCCATACCGGTTGACGTGGCGAGGATTCTAGATAACATGATTAGAAGATGTATACCTTAGTTTTGACTCTATCGTTTGTTGCATCTAAGCTTACTGGTGGGGCAAAAATTCTGGCAACATGATTTCAGGAAGACGTGTATGGTTATCAGATCATATCTCAACTTGGTTCACTTTGTTATGACCGAATGAGCAATAATAAATTCTTATCATCATTCTTTCCCGTCTTGATCAACTCTGTTCTATCTACATCTACAACTAGGATTATAGGTTCTCTAAGACTCTCCAACAGGATTGTTTTCATGTTATCTTTTTGACATAATTATTTTTGTGTTCCATCTTTCCTATGACTTGACAAAACTCTTTTTCGTTAACCTCTTGGGTAATTCTTCTCGTTATACATCTCGTTGTCTTCGTACCATTCTTGGAGATTTTTCGATAAACTTTCCTGTCTTGCTTGACCCTTTAACTTGTTTGGACACTGTTATGGATTGCTTGACCCAGTTTTAGGCCTTGTTACCTTCTATTTGATAGACGACCGAAATAGCCAAACCTTGTTAACTGATTCTACAGTATAACTATAAATGTATTGTGTGTTTGTGATAAGTACTTTTCCTAGGGATTTGTTAGATTAAGCTTATAGGACAAGTATAAGTGACTGACTGTAGTAGACTTGGAAACCATTAAGAACGATTGTATTGATAGTATGACTTGATGATAGGGTATTTAAAGATGGAGAAATGAGATATTATATTGTTGTGACTATGGATTGAGGATTAAAATCTTGTGCTTAACAGTTTGAGGATTTAACATTTGTAGAATTTTGGTTGGTTACCTATAGCTAATTACATGTGATAAGAGGGTAGATCGACATGTGAAATAGTATAGAATAAGTTAGAATGGGATATAATATTGCATACGAGATCAAAAAGATACCAGTTAAAAGACAAGGAACGAGGCAAAGACATATGTACATTGGTAATTAATAAATCGGGAGTTTGAACTCGAGGATTTATATTCGGAGGACTTGTTGAGTAAAACGAAGAAGGCTCTACGCCAAGGATAAGAATTGAACGTATGATTTCAAGGTGAAGCTGTAGGAAAGGATTGACGACAAATAATGCTAAGGGCCTGTGGATTGATAGAATATGGATACTTAGGATACGATAAGGAAATAAAGTATTTAAAATTGAGGTTGAAAATATGGTTGATGATCAAGCATTGTAGGTTTATAAGCATACCCAGAGAATGACCTATATTTTAGGGTATACATTAAGGTTTCATGTTAGAATGGAAGATTCTAAAGGATATATGACGTAGTTTATGATAGAAGGACCTTTGTTGAACCTGAACCAAAAAGATTATAAAGAGAAACGGAAGAGATGATTACAAGAGTAGCAGATTGAGTATTGTAGCCAGAGCAGCTATATGTTATAGTTGATCTATTGGATGATTATTAATTTCGAGGACGAAATTTTTGTAAGGTGGGTAGGATGTAAGCCCCCTGAATTTCAGGGTTATTTTAAAATTTTCTGAATGAATTATTTTCAATAAATATATTATTATTTAATTATTTAGATCATTAATGTACCTTTCCGTGACTTTGACTTCTGGAGCGTCAGGGATGCCAATCTCTGTAAACTCTCTTCACGAGTTTTGAAGTAGACGAGATTATCTTCGTTTTGATATATCATGTCCCACTTGAACTCATCCCCTTGTGCTCTTTTTGTGTCGCACAACTGCGGGTCAACTTAGACCGATTAATCATTGAATAATTATTTCCACTTTTATTTTTGATCGTCGTTTACACGTTACCGTGGCTTTTAATTTAGGAGCACCAGACCAGTCGTTTTCCCAGAACCAACTTCTCATAAATGATCTACTCGAGACGCTCTTCACCCATGACCTTCGTGTCCCATTCAGACACTCCATTTTGTGCTTCATTTTCTTCGTACAACTTCTGGGTCAATTTAGGCCGATTTATTTTCTACCGTGAAACCTGATTTAATTTCCAATTTAATTTTGGGACCCGACATCGACCCAAAGTATGGACGTGGCCCACATGAAGCCTACTACCCACATGATGCTTGTGTCCCATTTATTGGAGTCCCCGTATATTATTTATTTACCCGTGATCATAAATACGTATTTAATTTCATTATTTCACCCTGTTCGATTTTGACCCGACCCGGCTCGACCGAACCCGAACCCAAGCTCCCTGTTGTCCTCTCATGACTGCCCAAGTACCCCACATAATTTTCCTATTTTTCCCATTTTAAAAATATCTTTCTCTCTCCACTTTACAAATATATATATATATATATATATATATATATATATATATAAATATTATATATATATATATATATATATATATATATATATATATATTTTTTTTTTTTGTAGTGTATATATATACACTACAACAAAAAACCCTTTTAATGACGGCTAAAAAGCGTCATTAATGACGTACCATGACGCTTTTTTTTTTCACAGCAACCGTCATGAAAACGGGTGTTATAATTGTTTTTTAAAAGCGTCATAAATAACCGTCATGAATATGATGAGTTTCTGCTACACTTATTTTCAGCATAGTTTGAAAGCGTTATGAATAGATAATCTGTATAGACTCAATTCAGCACATTTATAACGCTCAATTCTGCACATTTATATATTACTTTCCAAAAAATTATAGATCAATGCTCAATGTTGCTCAATTCAATTTCAAAACATTCATTTTGAACCATATTCACAAGAAAACATCTAAATGTTATAGAGTACCATTTAATCCATTTACAAATATATACATAACATATATCACCATCTTTATTACATTTTTTCAAAATAAGACATCCAAATACATATATTTACAACTACTACTAGTAAGTAGACCCTCAAAACTATTAGTACATTGGCTTCAACTTTGAGCACATCAAAACTGTCGACATCACGTAGCAAAACCCTGAAAAATGTCTCCCTCCATCATACACTTTGTGTTAAAGAAGTAGCCAAGATGACTACACAACTCAAACAATTCTCTCAGAGGGGGCAGTTCAAGACTATCAGGTGATACAATGGGAGCAAGTAATGGTTCAAATACCTCCCAAACCTTATGTAGGTTGAGCCTTGTATTAATTAATATAGCACCTGCTATGCTTTCGACAATGTCTGCAAGAACCTGCGACAGCAAAAATGATACAAAGTAAATAACACCGTAAAAAGCAATGCTAGATACTCTGAAAAATTATCATACATAATGTTTAGATTTCTCAGTCATCATTATATGATGTTTAGGCTTTCATAAAAAACTTTACCTTGTAGCCTTTGGACGAAGCATTTGATACAAGCGGACACTCGACTTCTTGTAATTCCTCCAGTTTCTTGACATATTCTGTTATTTGCTCTACAAGCAACCCTGATGAATGCTGAAGATGGTGTTGAAGCTTATGCTTGACTGCACATTTAGCAAATCTTTCATTGTTAACTGATGCCGACCTCAAGTCAGTCAACACCCCAGGATCTATAGTTGTATGAGTTTGAAAGAGATGCCAAGTGATAAGTAGGTCTAGTACTGCATCACCAAGAAATTCAAGCCTCTGGTTTTGAAAAAATAAAGAAAAAGAAGTCAAATGCATGATTATAAATATGAAAAGTAATTTTGAGTGTCAAACAAAAAATGATAAATATATCAGTATCTAGTATCAACTAGGAAAAAACTTCCAAACTTGCTTACTTGGTAGCAGTAGCTAGTTCCAATTTCAGAAGCATGAGTTATTGCCTCCAATAAAAGGCGTTTAATAGCAAACTCATAGTGTAATTTCTTTTCCAGAATTTCCATGTCATCAGATCTGGGAACACAACTCCAAAATGACATAGAGGTGGTCATTGCTTTTCCAACCATTTCAGACTCAAGTTCAGTATCAATGCCTAACCATTTCAATACAGCAAGAGCAGCAGTTAATCCGCCACCAACATAATATGCCCCAATTAGAGCCTCTACGCAATCAGATATTGTCTTAGAGCAAATCCACTTGTGGCCTTCATCACAAGCCTTTCCAATAATAATGGATTTATCTTCAGTTATTTCTATGGTTTTGCATGGCAATTTAGAACTATCGACTCCACATTTACAGGGGGCTGGCCGATTAGACATGGTTAAAACATACAAATGATGGAAATGCTAAATAATTTATATTCAGCTGTTACTCTTAGCAGATATATTACAAATATTTGACACAATTGCAAGAAATTTCTCTATTCACAAGTATATGTTAAATCTCTCTGTCGTACACAGCTGGTTACTTTTACAGGATCATTGGGTTTTTTTCTTCTTTTGAATTTACAAAATTCTTCTTAATTTACAAATGTTATGCTTAGAAATATTACCAGAACGAGTACAATAAACATGAATTTGAATTATTCAGGAGCAATGAATATGTAACGTTACACAGGATTCAGGAGTTAAAAAAAAGGCCAGATTCAGTTGTATTAAATTGAAAAGCAACATGCAAAACCTCCTAGTAAGACTTCGCAAAAATTGCAACTTCATCAGCTGGGTTACCTGTCATGAAGCACGTCTTCTGCCCCTCAGGCTGCTTAAATGGGAAAACATCGTATCGTGGCACCTGTCTCTTCTTTCACCTTCAACTCCTCAGCATCACTAATTTAATTACAAGCCAGGTGATAGATGTTAGCATATGATCAGTTTTCCTTGTTCTAATTCAGATTAAATAAGAAAAGATGAAGTTTTGAGGTTCCTCACCTAGCAGACCATGGTCCCCTCGCCCATTTCCCTTGAGAAATAACCGTCTTCAACTCCTCGTAGGAACTCACATCCACAATATTGCTGCACAAGCAACAAGTTAAACTTCAGCAAAAAAAATATAGTAGGAATAACAAAAAGTGCCCTCATTTAAACAGTAAATCAGGAACGTGGTTGAGATTGGTCAATATCCGCCATTAAAGTGACAGGCTTAAGAGCTAATGGAAAGCATATTCCACTAAACCTAGGGCAACAGTGCAAGAACAAAGATTTTCACTTGTATGGTTACTGAAATTAAGTGAACAAAAGGGACATTGTCAAGTCAATAAAACTTCTACCACATGAAGATATTAAAAAGTATACATAAAAGAAGAACCATATCTTTCTTTCTTTTTTGTACTAATATTTCCTCTTCCATCTTTTGTTTGCAACCATTACTAGATGAAGAGAACAAGTATCACTGAACAAAAGATTCTTGCCACATTATAAATCACATCTACAACTTTTGAAGTTTATCTATCACGGAACAAGGTAGCCCTTTGTAACAAAGATGCCTGGAAGTCCCCCAACCTGCTCTTGACATGGGCTTCCAAAACTGAAGGCTCCATAGATATCCCAAAATCTTTCCCTGGCTTTCCAGGGATGTCTCTTCGAGATACAACCACAGTCCCATTAGCTACATCACGAGGTCCAACATATACCTGAGCTATTACTCTTAGCAGATATATTACAAACATTTGTCCCTAGGGACCATTTCCCTTTTTTTCACATAGAAAAGTAAGTGCATGAAGGCTAGATCACTATACCAAGAGAATGTTGTTTTGAAGCATAAAGGTGCACAAAATGAACTAGTTTGAAGCTAAACCAATCATAACAAAACAATTTATTTTATAAATAGATAGAAATGTGTATTTCACATAGAAAAGTATATCAAAACAAACCCGAGAATAATTGCAAACAGAGCAGACACCTGGAATAATTCAAGAATGCCATAGCAAGACTGCACTACAAAAAGAATAAATGTCAAAATTCTTATACTTACTCTCCCTTCAACCAAATCCTGTGTTCCAATATTAACCACCGTGCACCCAATAGACTTTGCAGAGTTTAGGCAAAGAGTGTGATTCTCATTTCTTTCCTAGGGGTTGAGCACTTGTTTTGTGTTAATAGCTCTCTCGTCTATTGTTCCCGGCACCGCAACATTGATCAATTTACTAGATAAAAGAAAAGGAAAAAATATCAAATGAAGAACAAGAGAAATAACCCAACGACTAACACCAACTCTGGTCCTTGAAACATACAAATTCAATAATGTCTTACTCCAATAGTAATAGTATTGTCCCTAAAAAGTAATGGTAATATTTCTGGTTCAACGTGCTATAATCAACTAAAAAGTTTGATAAATTTGATAATGTCTTACTCCAATAATGTCTTACTCCAATAGTAATAGTAATAGTATTGTCCCTAAAAAGTAATGTTAATATTTCTGGTTTCCCAAGAGAAATAACCCAACTTAACATTTATAATGTTGTAACTGTTATATTTCGCATGTTCTTGTTTATTTGGAGTGTCAGTTCGTTTATAGTATTTGTTGTGTACTTGTATTATTTTTTTCTTGATCAGCAGCTTACTGGCCAGATAAATCAACTTCTTTCGAGATAAACTGGGCACATTACTTTCTTTCAATGCATATATGCAAGAGATCAACTACAGTATAAACTGAAATAGAAATCAAAAGTTTGAGGAGACTAACCCCAATTGGTGTCACAAAATTGCAAACTGCACATTTTACGGATCTTGCTCCATACTGGTACATCAGCAGCATACGGCAGTTCCCACAATTCACATGTGTAACCTGTTTTGTTGCGACAAAGTACTTAAAACGACTTTATATATATATATATATATATATATATATATATATATATATATATATATATATATATGCATGATCTGAACTAATTCATAAGCAGAAAATGGTTTAGATACTAAAGTTCAGTTGTTAGCATTTCTGAACTTGCCTAAGCTTATTCTTTCAAGATTTGTGAGGAAAATTTGGCTGAGAATTAACATATAAAGTTCAGTTGTATCTTTCAAGATTTTAAGAATTTGTAAAGGTATCAATGCTAACACAGCACCTGTAAAGTACGTCATTTTGTGTACTTTTCAAGAACAGTGTCGCCACCAATAAACGTGTACAGTTTCAAGAATATATTATCGCACATATTATGACTAAGACATTTCAACAAACACCTTTCCTACTATGTTGAGTAGAGAGAGAAAGGGAATTCAAGAGTGTACCTGAGCCATGGTCAGCTTCCTGGCCTAGTCTGAACCGTCGTACTGCACCTTGATCCTCCTCTGCATCGCGTTCGCGAACGACGAGAACGGGAAGTTCGATGCCAACTCCAGTCGGTGACGCTTCCCGTGGTCCCCGTCGGAGCCGACTCCATTTGGGGACATCTCCGGTTAGCCGAGAGACTCCCGCCCCCCAATTTCTAGGCTCGAGAATGGGAACTTCGCGCCAACTCCAGTCGGTGACGCTTACAGTGGTCCCCGTCGGAGCCGACTCCATTCGATGGCCTGCTCCAGTCAGCCGAGAGACTCAACTCCTTCGTCGTCGTCGTCCGGTAGAGCTAAGGTTAGGGTTAGGGTTTGTCGGAGGGGGCGTTGGGGCTAAGGTTAGGGTTTGTAGGAGGTTGAAAGAAGGAGGAGATTAGAGTTTAGGAAAATTTTAGGGTTCATGGAGATGGAAATGAGCAAGAAATTGAAAGGGGTTTGAAAAATTTTAGGGTCCAGGGAGAGGAGGGAAGAGGGGGAGGAGGGAAGATCTAAAAATGATCGGGTGTGAAGGGTTTTGTTGGAAGTTTATTAATTACAAGTTTGCCACCGCTCTAAACAATTAATGACGCTTTGTTTTATAAACGTCATAAAAAGCCCAGAATTAGTAAAAACCGTCATAGAAATAAAGGTATTTCGAACTTTGATAACGCTTAGGTATCAGGCGTCATAAATACGTCTTATCGAGCGTTATTAAAAGGGTTTTTTGTTGTAGTAATATATATATATATATATATATAAATATATATATATATATATATATATATATATATATATATATATATATATATATATATATATATATATAAAATATATATATATATATACACACACACACATATATATATATATATATATATAAAATATATATATATATATATGTGTGTGTGTGTGTATATATATATATATATATATATATATATATATATATATATATATATATATATATATATATATATATATATATATATTTTATACACCCTCTCTCTCTCCTAACACCTACACACACCACCTCACCCCCTCCACCTCACAGCACTCTCCCCCCCAAAACCGACCTCTCTCTCTCCCTCTCTCAAAATATCTCTCACTCTCTCTCTCTTTATATTATATATATACACACCCATATCATCCTCTCTCTTTCTCTCAACAAAACACAACACACACTCACCACTCCCCTCCCTCTCGGCCGACAGCACCCCACCCCCTCTCGTACACCACCACCACCACCACTGTGAACTCCACCACCCACTCCTCCTTCCTCCTCCTCACAACTCCATCACCAACTCCATCACCAACACCACAAGCAACATCATCACCACCATCTTCCCCATACCATCTTCACCACCACCACTCAAACCACCACCACCCCGTACCCTCCCCGGCGATGCGCCGCCGCACGCCGTCGCACCATGCCGCTGCAGCAGCAGCTGCAAACAGCAGTAGCAGCATGCAGGAGTGGCTGCCGCGCCACCCCGCGCGTGCATGGGCGATGGCCGTGTGCCACCACGTGGCCGGCCTGCCCCCGCAAGCTCTCCATGCCTCCGACGAACCCGGGCGACCACCCCGGGAGAGTCTCCGGCCTCCCCGACGTGTGAAACACACGATTCGTGCGTTTTGAACGAGATCCCGTCGGCGCGCGCGAGTTTTGAACTCGAAAATGGTACCCCGTCGCAGCAACTTCGCGCACATTTTTCGGGAGATCCGACCGTTGGATCGGCAATTTCTTTACTCCGTCTCAATCTCGATATATCCATCTTCACTCCTCTCAATTTTCGTCCGTTAATTCCGTCGTTTGATACCTCAAAACTGGCCACCAAGTTGACGTTTTAAATTGACCTGTTTTTGGACAGTTTCGTGACGCTAACTTCGTGGGTTCGTATCTTCGTCGTCGCAGCTCCGGTTGGCGCGCTACCAGTTCTTGTGTGCAGCTGGTATAACCCTCTTCCTGCCTCCTTTAAGTTTCGTTTTATTTTAAGCACGTTAGGTTAGTCGAATTCGACGCCAAAGTTGGCCGTCCGAATTCTTTATTTTCCACTTGTTAAATTCTATTTTTGAACCCGGGACTCCGGATTCAATTTCTGACATCACCAGTAGACTCGTGGCATCGTTCTGGCATATTTTCATATAAAGTTTGCTTGATTTGGAGGATGTGGGCCCTAGCACGCATTTCGGTGCAAAGCGGATCCCACTTTTCGAGTCAACGTGTCACTTTGAGATCGGCTCATCGGAATCCAGTTTCGGATATACCGTTGAGTTCGTATCATCATTCTGGACTCGTTGACATATAATTTGCTAAGTATTGAAGACATTTGCTCCGGCACGCATTTCGATGCAAATCGGATACCAAGTGTCCGCGTCAACGTATCATTTTGAGATCGGCACATCGGAATTCTATTTCGGATATACCGTTGGGTTCGTCTCATCATTCTGGATTCGTGGACATATAATTTGCTAGGTTTTGTAGACTTCTATTCTAACACGTTTTTCGGTGCAAAGTATGTCCAACGGCGGACATCATTTTGATCCAAAATTACCGTTTTACCCCTGTGTCTAAATTGGACTTATGGATAGGCTATCCTAGCTAATTTGACCATTCTGGACACGTTGGTGATATTTATTTTATCATCCGACAACATCTGTAGATTTTGCTTATGTATTATCTTTAATTTATAATTAATTATTTTTCCAGAAATTGTTACTTTCTGTTTTTGAATTTTTTTATATATATTTTAATTTCTATAAAAATCTGGGAAAATTGTATTTAAATACTATATTAATTTAGCTAATTTATTGTAATTTTTCCAGTATTTAATAAGTGCTTTTGGTATTTTATGAAAATAGGAAAACAGAACTCATTTTTAGGATACATGTGTTTGCTGATTTTTAATAAATATTTATGAAGGTTTATAAATCCCAAAAAATTAGTATAAATTTCTATAATTAACAAAGATCATTTTGGTACTTTATTTTATGTATATTTGAGCTTTTTGTCTATCTCAAAAAATTGTTGGAACTTAGTGTACAGTTTGATTTAATTATTGAGTAGTTACGACTTTCAATGTTTTGTGTTGTTTTGAGTTATTGTAGTATTGGACCACCCCCTAAACTAGTGTAAAGATCCTAGAAAGTTAGTTTGTGTATAGTGGCACTCCACATTGGACTTTTATGCTAGGTCTCCACTTAGCTAGTATCCAGTTAGGAGTCGTGTCTCACCACTAGTGTATTCTTAATCATAGCTTAGAACTGAGTTTGTATATCATTATTGACAGGACACCGGACATCTATATCTTCGTATTAGTATTCTTGCTTTGCTTAAGGCAAGTACATCTACAAACTCATTTACTATTTTTTAATGCTAGAACATGTATTAACCCTGTTAAAATACTAATCTTTGAGGTAGCAAGTTAAATATTCACATGTTTTATTACTTTCAGTACCGGCCATGTTTAGTACAGTTCTTATATCTTTACATGCTTCTTACTGGTTCTCAGTACATGTTTCACTATGCTTTAGACTGCTCTGAGTATTCACATGTTTTATACTGCTCCCAGTACCTGCCATGCTTATACTGCTCCCAGTATCTCCCACATGTTTTTACTGTTCTCGTACCTCTCACATGTTAGAATATGGGTTATAGGAAAACTGACAGTTGAGTACGTGATCATGCCCCCACGCTACGACCTTGAGCCGTGTAGGGCCGACATTATGCATGTAGACCTTGCCAGAGGCCAATATCCCGAGGCACTTGTACGTGTGTACATTTAGGCATGTACGAAAGTACATATGGTTCTTACCGGTGCCACAGCACCATCACCTACTGACCGATCACATACCTGCTCCAGTTTTAAACATTAGATATACATGTGTCCTCTTGACAAATGTATTTTACCGTGATTCCAGTCATACCATGATTCCAGATATGCCATGTTCCCTATGTTACTATGATACTGTGATTCCAGTTGTACCATGAGGCCATGTTTTTCCAGTATTTCCTGTTTTATAGACTTATCACATTTTGTTCTTGTTGTACATCTCTTTCATTATATATTCAGTACTTTAGTTGTAGAGGTTGTACTTGCTCCCGTCCTGACAGGATAACGTTGTAGGTTTACTTTCTGAGGAGGAAATGCTATGTGTTACATATTATGGCACTGATTTTGAGGTCCTGGCCTTAGCTCCAGAAAAGGCCCCAGTAGGGAACCTTGCTTAGTTATTTTTCATGTGTTTTGAGACTTAGACTTTGGTCTGTACTTATATTTGGATACTGGACTTTGTCTCCAGTTAGATACTTGGAAGTGTATTATTAAGTCTGTACTTGTTTACCTTCGCTTATAGATGTTGTGTTGTGATGAACTTTAAATATGATTTTGGAACTGTTAGCTACTTAGATCCTTTATTGTCTATTCTTAGAACAGATTACTACGCTTTAACCAAGCGTAGGCTGGACATGGCTCGGCCCGGCCCAACAATTTGGGTAACGGGTTGTGACATGTTTTTAGTGGTGGCCCATGCAGGTCCAGACTTAAGTTGTTTGGTTACGTTATTTTACCAAGCATGCCTGCAACTAGGATCTTAGGACAACTTGTTAACACTAGGGATAAACATTTAGAACACATAGAGAATTTCTAGGATTGTAACATAGGAAACTCATCACAGCATAGGACCGTTTACTATATTTAGTATCTTGCTTAAAATTCAGTGGGTTACAATTTTGACCAGGATAGTACCCTTGGGATGACCCCTGAGGATCTCACTCTAATCTTACCTAGAAATCTGTTTCCACTTATTTCCAGTTGCTCTTTCTTAAAATTCGTTGTTGAATTGATTTCTGATTTTCGTTGTTGACCTTGATCTTGCATCGTGATAAATTTTGTGGATTGAATTATGATATATCCTGATAAGCTAAACGTCTGCTTTAGTTATGGAGTTTAGAATTTATTGCAGCCATATTAGCTGGTATGACAAAAACATAGAGCCTGATTTCGGATATACTTATCCTAGTTATGGAATTTAGATTTTCTCGCAGCCATACCGGTTGACGTGGCAAGGATTCTAGATAACATGATTAGAAGATGTATACCTTAGTTTTGACTCTATCGTTTGTTGCATCTAAGCTTACTGGTGGGGCAAAAATTCTGGCAACATGATTTCAGGAAGACGTGTATGGTTATCAGATCATATCTCAACTTGGTTCACTTTGTTATGACCGAATGAGCAAGAATAAATTCTTATCATCATTCTTTCCCGTCTTGATCAACTCTGTTCTATCTACATCTACAACTAGGATTATATGTTCTCTAAGACTCTCCAACAGGATTGTTTTCATGTTATCTTTTTTGACATAATTATTTTTGTGTTCCATCTTTCCTATGACTTAACTAAACTCTTTTTCGTTAACCTCTTAGGTAATTCTTCTCGTTATACATCTCGTTGTCTTCGTACCATTCTTAGAGATTTTTCGATAAACTTTTCTGTCTTGCTTGACCCTTTAACTTGTTTGGACACTGTTATGGATTGCTTGACTCAGTTTTTGGCCTTGTTACCTTCTATTTGATAGACGACCGAAATAGCCAAACCTTGTTAACTGATTCTACAGTATAACTATAAATGTATTGTGTGTTTGTGATAAGTACTTTTCCTAGGAATTGGTTAGATTAAGCTTATAGGACAAGTATAAGTGACTGACTGTAGTAGACTTGGAAACCATTAAGAACGATTGTATTGATAGTATGACTTGATGATAGGGTATCTAAAGATGGAGAAATGAGATATTATATTGTTGTGACTATGGATTGAGGATTAAAATCTTGTGCTTAACAGTTTGAGGATTTAACATTTGTAGAATTTTGGTTGGTTACCTATAGCTAATTACATGTGATTAGAGGGTAGATCGACATGTGAAATGGTATAGAATAAGTTAGAATGGGATATAATATTGCATACGAGATCGAAAAGATACCAGTTAAAAAGACAAGGAACGAGGCAAAGACATATGTACATTGGTAATTAATAAATCGGGAGTTTGAACTCGAGGATTTATATTCGGAGGACTTGTTGAGTAAAAAGAAGAAGGCTCTACGCCAAGGATAAGAATTGAACGTATGATTTCAAGGTGAAGCTGTAGGAAAGGATTGACGACAAATAATGCTAAGGGCCGGTGGATTGATAGAATATGGATACTTAGGATACGATAAGGAAATCAAGTATTTACAATTGAGGTTGAAAATATGGTTGATGATCAAGCATTGTAGGTTTATAAGCAAACCCAGAGAATAACCTATATTTTAGGGTATACGTTAAGGTTTCATGTTAGAATGGAAGATTCTAAAGGATATATGACGTAGTTTATGATAGAAGGACCTTTGTTGAACCTGAACCAAAAAGATTGTAAAGAGAAACGGAAGAGATGATTACAAGAATAGAAGATTGAGTATTGTAGCCATAGCAGCTATATGTTATAGTTTGATCTATTGGATGATTTTTAATTTTGTGGACGAAATTTTTGTAAGGTGGGTAGGATGTAAGCCCCCTGAATTTCAGGGTTATTTTAAAATTTTCTGAATGAATTATTTTCAATAAATATATTATTATTTAATTGTTTAGATCATTACTGTACCTTTCCGTGACTTTGACTTCTGGAGCGTCAGGGTTGCCAATCTCTGTAAACTCTCTTCACGAGTTTTAAAGTAGACGAGATTATCTTCGTTTTGATATATCATGTCCCACTTGAACTCGTCCCCTTGTGCTCTTTTTGTATCGCACAACTTCGGGTCAACTTAGACCGATTAATCATTGAATAATTATTCCCACTTTTATTTTTGATCGTCGTTTATACGTTACCGTGGCTTTTAATTTAGGAGCACCAGATCAGTCGTTTTCCCAGAACCAACTTCTCATAAATGATATACTCGAGACGCTCTTTACCCATGACCTTCGTGTCCCACTAAGACACTCCATTTTGTGCTTCATTTTCTTCGTACAACTTTCGGGTCAATTTAGGCCGATTTATTTTCTACCGTAGAACCTGATTTAATTTCCAATTTAATTTTGGGACCCGACATCGATCCAACCTAGTCGACCCAAAGTATGGACGTGGCCCACATGAAGTCTACTACCCACATGACGCTTGTGTCCCATTTATTGGAGTCCCCGTATATTATTTATTTACTCATGATCATAAATACGTATTTAATTTCATTATTTCACCCTGTTCGATTTTGACCCGACCCGGCTCGACCGAACCCGAACCCAAGCTCCCTGTTGTCCTCTCATGACTACCCAAGTACCCTACATAATTTTCCTATTTTTCCCATTTTGAAAATATCTTTCTCTCTCCACTTTACAAATATATATATATATATATATATATATATATATATATATATATATATATATATATATATATATATATATATATATATATATATATATATATATATATATATATATATTATATAAACACTCTCTCTCTCTCTCCTAACACCTACACACACCACCTCACCCCCTCCACCTGACAGCACTCTCCCTCCCCAAAACCGAACTCTCTCTCCCTCTCTCTAAATATCTCTCACTCTCTCTCTCTCTCTCTTTATATTATATATATACACACCCATATCATCCTCTCTCTTTCTTTCAACAAAACACAACACACACTCACCACTCCCCTCCCTCTCGACCGACAGCTCCCCACCCCCTCACGTACACCACCACCACAACCACTGTAAACTCCACCACCTCTCCTCCTTCCTTCTCCTCACAATTCCATCACCAAGACCACAAGCAACATCATCACCACCATCTTCCCCATACCATCTTCACCACCACCACTTAAACCACCACCACCCCATACCCTCCCCGGCGATGTGCCGTCGTACGCTGCCGCACCACGCCGCCGCCGCAGCAGCAGCTGCAAACAGCAGCAGCAGCAGCATGCAGCAGTGGCTGCCGTGCCACCCCGCGCGCGTATGGGCGATGGTCGTACGCCACCACGTGGCCGGCCCGCCCCCGTAAGCTTCCCATGCCTCCGGCGAACCCGGGCGACCACCCCAGGAGAGTCTCCGGCCTCTCCGACGTGTGAAACACACGATTCGTGCTTTTGAACGAGATCCCGTCGGCGCGTGCGAGTTTTGAACTCGAAAATGGTGCCCTGTCACAGCAACTTTGTGCGCATTTTTTGGGAGATCCGACCGTTGTATCGGCAATTTCTTTGCACCGTCTCAATCTCGGTATATCCATCTTCACTCCCCTCAATTTTCATCCGTTAATTTCGTCATTCGATACCTCAAAACTGGCCACCAAGTTGACGTTTTAAATTGAACTGTTTTTGGACAGTTTTGTGACACCAACTTCGCACGTTCGTATCTTCGTCGTCGCAGCTCCAGTTGGTGCGCTACCAGTTCCTGTGCGCAGCTGGTATAACCCTCTTCCTGCCTCCTTTAAGTTTTGTTTCATTTTAAGCACGTTAGGTTAGTCGAATTCGACGCCAAAGTTGGCCATCCGAATTCTTTATTTTGCACTTGTTAAATTCCATTTTTGAACCCGAGACTCCGGATTCAATTTCTGACATCACCAGTAGACACGTGGCATCGTTCTGGCATGTTTTCATATAAAGTTTGCTTGATTTGGAGAACGTGGGCCCTGGCACGCATTTCGGTACAAAGCGGGTCCCACTTTTCGAGTCAACGTGTCACTTTGAGATCGGCTCATCGGAATCCAGTTTCGGATATACCGTTGAGTTCGTATCGTCATTCTGGACTCATTGACATATAATTTACTGAGTTTTGAAGGCATTTGCTCCGGCACGTATTTCGATGCAAACCGGATACCAAGTGTCCGCGTCAACGTATCATTTTGAGATCGGCACATCGGAATCCTATTTCGGATATACTGTTGGGTTCGTATCATCATTCTGGATTCGTGGACATATAATTTGCTAGGTTTTGTAGACTTCTATTCTGACACGTTTTTTGGTGCAAAGTGTGTCCAACGGCGGACATCATTTTGATCCAAAATTACCGTTTTGCCCCTGTGTCTAAATTGGACTTATGGATAGACTATCCTAGCTAATTTGACCATTTTGGACACGTTGGTGATATTTATTTTATCATCCGACAACATCTGTAGATTTTGCTTATGTATTATCCTTAATTTGTAATTAATTATTTTTCCAGAAATTGTTACTTTCTATTTTTGAATTTTTTATATATATTTTAATTTCTATAAAAATCTAGAAAAATTGTATTTAAATACTATATTAATTTAGCTAATTTATTATAATTTTTTCAGTATTTAATAAGTGCCTTTGGTATTTTATGAAAATAGGAAAACAGAACTCATTTTCAGGATACATGTATTTGCTGATTTTTAATAAATATTTATGAAGGTTTATAAATCCCAGAAAAATTAGTATAAATTCTATAATTAACAAAGATCATTTTGGTACTTTATTTTATGTATATTTGAGCTTTTTGTCTATCTCAAAAAATTATTGGAACTTAGTGTACAGTTTGATTTAATTATTGAGTAGTTACGACTTTCAATGTTTTGTGTTGTTTTGAGTTATTGTAGTATTGGACCACCCCCTGCACTAGTGTAAAGATCCTAGAAAGTTAGTTTATGTATAGTGGCACTCCACATTGGACTTTTATGCTAGGTCTCCACTTAGCTAGTATCCAGTTAGGAGTCGTGTCTCACCACTAGTGTATTCTTAATCATAGCTTAGAACTGAGTTTGTATATCATTATTGATAGGACACCGGACATCTATATCTTCGTACTAGTATTCTTGCTTTGCTCGAGGCAAGTACATCTATAAACTCATTTACTGTCTTTTAATGCTAGAACATGTATTAACTCTGTTAAAATACTGATCTTTGAGGTAGCAAGTTAAATCTTCACATGTTGTATTACTTTCAGTACCGGCCATGTTTAGTACAGTTCTTATATCTTCACATGCTTCTTACTGGTTCTCAGTACATGTTTTACTATGCTTTAGACTGCTCTGAGTATTCACATGTTTTATACTGCTCCCAGTACCTGCCATGCTTATACTGCTCCCAGTATCTCCTACATGTTTTTACTGTTCTCGTACCTCTCACATGTTAGAATATGGGTTTTGGGGAAACTGACAGTTTAGTACGTGATCATGCCCCCACGCTACGACCTTGAGCCGTGTAGGGCCGACATTATGCATGTAGACCTTGCCAGAGGCCAATATCCCGAGGCACTTGTACGTGTGTACATTTAGGCATGTACGGAAGTACATATGGTTCTTACTGGTGCCACAGCACCATCACCTACTGACCGATCACGTACCTGCTCCAGTTTTAAATATTAGATATACATGTGTCCTCTTGACAAATGTATTTTACTGTGATTCCAGTCATACCATGATTCCAGATATGCCATGTTCCCTATATTACTATGATACTGTGATTCCAGTTGTACCATGAGGCCATGTTTTTCCAGTATTTTCTATTTTATAGACTTATCACATTTTGTTCTTGTTGTACATCTCTTTCATTATATATTCAGTACTTTAGTTGTAGAGGTTGTACTTGCTCCTCCCTGACAGGATAACGTTGTAGGTTTACTTTCTGAGGAGGAAATGCTATGTGTTACATATTATAGCACTAATTTTGAGGACCTGGCCTTAGCTCCAAAAGAGGCCCCAGCGGGGAACCTTGCTTAGTTATTTTTCATGTGTTTTGAGACTTAGACTTTGGTCTGTACTTATATTTGGATACTGGACTTTGTCTCCAGTTAGATACTTGGAAGTGTATTATTAAGTCTGTACTTGTTTACCTTCGCTTATAGATGCTGTGTTGTGATGAACTTTAAATATGATTTTAGAACTGTTAGCTACTTAGATCCTTTATTGTCTATTCTTAGAACAGCTTACTACGCTTTAACCAAGCGTAGGCTGGACATGGCTCGGCCCGGCCCAACAATTTGGGTAACGGGTCGTGACACTTACAGTCTACCCACCTTAGAAGCTAGGATATGGTTTTAGGAATAGTGAGGTTAGAAGAATTCCAAAGTCCGGATATTGTACCTCGACTCTTGTTAATAGAGAATAAGGCACGGCGTTACAGGATACCGTATATATATGTCATGTCAAGGGTCGTTCCTCAATAAATGGAGAACGAGTGTGTACAATGACACATGGTCGATAAAATAGAATGATCTACTCATCCATAGTATACAAGAGTTATCTACGGGGTAACCAACTCTAAGGCACATCATTCGAAAAGATTTCTAACAACTAAGTCGTTTATTTCTATTTGTGTCAAACCTGCCAGACTATTGTCATAAAGGTTCTAGTTAAACAAAGCATTCAAACAAATGATTAGAGGCTCACAACATTTGGTCTCTGGAGAATAGGTAGTCTCCTAGGTTGGCTTTTGGTCAAGGGGAAGATCCTAATCACTCTCGAGCTCCAATGACTAGAAGATTAGGATAGTAGGTTTAGGGTCATAGAGAGGACGAGTAACTTAAGGCAAGGTTCTAGTCATCTGGCTGGCCGATGGTAGTTACCCTTGTGTATACAACCATCATAGCCATGGGGATACCCTGTATCTCTCTACAAATTATAAGCTTTCGTCTTTCCAAATTAGTGAAAGACAAAACAATAGTGTTCAAGGGAGATGTCACTGAACGCAATTACGTGATTCAAAGGCGGATGTATAATTTAAGAGGAATTGTTAAAGCAGTCGCGGATGAGATCCTGGAGACATCTACATCTCAATCCATGTAGGATAATTAGATGAAGAGCGAACCAAATACATCATGGCTGATCAGACCGTAATATAATGATTCTGATTAGACAATATGTTAGCGGGCGTCCCCAATAAACATATGTCTTGAATCAAGCTCGATAAAAGAGTAAGCTTGCAAAAACTAGGCTGTAATAGCATCATTGGTCAAGAGATTCAAAATATAAATATGCGAGATTTTTGAAATAAGGCACAATTGGTTCGAGTTTTGAGGGAATCAAAGCCTTACCTGGTGTTCTTGTTCATACAGTTTTCCTACTATCTTCCTATCCATAAGGCCTTGGTCGACTAATGGGTTATGGAACTTCTAAATTCTATATCCTAGGTCAACCTATTAGTGTCAGTCAATTCCTCGTTAATAGATCGCCAGGGCCACAGAATGCTAGGTTGGGAGGCAGGCTACCAACTTACAAAACTTTCACTAGTTTTGGCTTTGGATCTTACGGTACACACAGGGCATTTCTATTCTCTATAGTATCCTAAACTGGTAATCACGTCTGAAGTCATTTCACCGAGAATTATGCCTCGCCTGTATACTCTGGCTATGACAAACTCTTGGTTCCGTGATTCAGGTGTGATAAGCTATCAGGTGCTCTACCTTATATTGACACAAGGGTATCTAAGATCTAAAGAGGTCAACGAGGACATAGTTTTAGCAATATTCCATAAACTACAATTCATCGAAATGATTTCAGTTCTATGGGCTGTGCCTTGCCAGTGCGCTGCTGGCTGCAGTGAACCCACACTCTCCGCTCTCAGGAAATTGGCGACAGTGCGCTGCTGTCTAGTCATCGCAGTCAGTAAAATGCTCCAACTATATTCCTAAGAACGTCAAAGAGCTGCTAGGGATTCAACTTAGTTGACTATGGTAGAAAGCGTAAACACCTGCCTGTAAGTCTCAATCCATAAAGTAAAAGGTTGACCGGAGGAAATAACTGACGACAAGGAAAATAAGAACATCCTAACATTTATCTCATATATATTTCAAATAGTTGAGGGAAAAAAAAACTTTGAATCAATCTACAGGAATAACAGAATCAGAAATTATAAACTAACTCCTTACAGCAAAAGAGAATTTAAAATAGACAATTCTAACTTATGATATAAGATTTATTTCTAATACAGCAAAAGAAAATTAAACAGTTTATCAAAATTAACGCCTTAATTCTAGGCAAATCTAACATACCAAGCGAATAGTATATCCACATTGGATCACATTGTCATATCAAAAGTAATAGTGTACCTATAGGGATCTAGCAAGCTATCTAAATTGCATGACCTATCTAATAACCTTAACTACCAAACGGTCAATTTGAACAAGGAACTCCTAGTCCTAGTTATTCTCCCAAATTATTTTAATCCTAATTGTGAATGGGCATTTCCTGGGCGCAGGCTCGCAATAGTACGACTAACGTACCATCACGAGTTCGCAATCTTTTGCGAAGACGACCTGTATGGCCACCACAAAAACTTGTCACGACCCGCACCCGCTTTTTCGGATACGAGACGTGTCCAAGCCAGCCTACGCCGCAGAGTCGGCGGTAGAACGCTGTCAAGCCCGCAATAAATAAATGCTCAAAATATCATATTTGCTGCTCATTCATATTTCTAAGTTTATTAAAACAGTTACAACATTTAAAATAAAAGAAAATACAAAATTTCACAATAAATGAAATTGATACAACTGCTACCTATTTCTAGGTTTCTGTCTGCAAGTGCACCCGAATCTCCCAAGCTAAGTGAAGCCACAGCTAACCTGAAAAATGATGGTTTCCAGTCAGGAATGGAACAAGTACACCAACCAACGGTAATGCAAAAACACAATAGAATTAACAAGACATGAAAATAACATATGAGATATGAAAACTGGAAAGTACTGATGACATGGCACGATGGAGAAGAAAAGGAAAAATAAAAAGACATCTACCTATGTGGTGTGAAATATCTGTTTCGACATGTGAATGGCTAGGGGGTAAATTCGGCACACTGTACGTGTCGTGTTAGTTGCTATCATTCACGAATAGACATTTTGGGGATATTTCTGGGTAGTCCACATGTCTACTAAGATATTTCCCCTCCTGACTACTCCGTGTGATGAGCGTATCAACAAGCAGCAAGATATATGTATAATCATGAAATGAAAAGACTACTATGGATCGAAAGCAATCAGAAAGTGCACTTGCCTGAGGTCCTTAGCTGGTGAAACCAATAATACTATACCACCCAATGAGCCACAATCAGTAAACACATGGAAAAGTCTCCAGATGCTGAAATAAACAGTACCAACGTTCTCAGAATAGTCAAATTAGCTAGGATTGCCTGTCCTTAAGTCCAATTCTGGACACAGGGGCAAAACGATAATTTCGGACAAAAATGATGTCCGCCGTTGGACCCGCTTTGCACCGAAAATTGTGCCAGAGTCAATGGTCTCTAAATTCGTCAAAATATATGTCAACAAGTCTGATTTTTCGATACAAACCCAATCGTATGTTCAGAGTTGGATTTCGGCGGGCCATGCACAAAATCGCCTGTTGAGACCGTGGGGCCCGCAAAACGACGTCCGATTCAACTTTCTCAGAATTGGACCAAAATTGGCATACAGGACCAGAAAAATGATACGGTCTTGTTGGCACAAGTTTCGTCTCGATCTGACGAGCGTGCACAAAGCAATTGGAAAACTTGCACAGAGACCGATACGGTGAATTTCGACGGATATGCATTAAATTCGTCGCGCACACGCGACCAATTTGAATTCCGCCAAAGCCCACACGTCCACGAACCCATTACGCACCTTTCGATGCTTTTGATTCGTGACCAAGTTGCCCGGTTTGGCGGGACGCACGTGGTATCGGACAATTTTATGGTTTTTAAAACAGGTTTTTCTCAATATTGGGAAACCGATTTTTCGGCACACAGTAATCAAAATTGATTTCTGTAAAAAGGGTTCTCTAGCCCTATATGTTGGATTTAACTTTTGTTCAGAAAGTTTGCTGATTCGAAGAATAGATTGGTGGGAAATTCGACGTCAAGTTGGGTGTTTGGACTGTTTCATGTCCTGTTTCCAAACAGGTTTTTTTGGCAACTTCAACTCAATTTATCTCGAGTTTCGGGTCACTAGAATTTAAACTAATTAATGGAAATTAAAGAAGGTTATATTGTGAACGCACCTGCGCAATCGGGACAAAATTTTGTCGACCGAGGAGGGAGAATGTCGGCCTCGAAAGTGGGTGTTTACGGTCGACTGTCGATGGGTTCCCCTGTTGCGCCGCTGCGCGAGGCTGTTGTTGCTCGCCTCCGGCCAGCGGCCGGCCGTCACGGCGGCGGCGCGGAGGCCGCACGCGCGTGCGCGGGGATGGGGGCGCGTGCAGGTGAAGTTGAGGTTAGGGTTTTCTCCGATCTCTCTACTGTGTCGATATATATATATATATATCTACGCATATATGCTTATATGCATATATGGTCTGCTGAACCGTGAGGGAAAATGGGTGTTTGTTGGGCTCGGGCTCGAGCACAAGCTGGCCCTGGGCTGTGCTGGGATTTCTCGGGTTCAGGGGAGTTGGGCTCCTGGGTTCAGAGTGCTACTGTTTCTTCTCGTATATATGTGTTTTGAAAGGCTCGGGTTCAGCCTTGCTGGGCTGGGTCGGAATTGTTTGCTGTGGGCTTGTGGGCAGCTGGGTTGCTGGCTTGGTTTGTTTTGTATTACCTTTTTTTCTTTTTCTTTATCTATGGTTTTCTTTATATATATATATATATATATATATATATATATATATATATATTATATATATTATATATTATATATTATATATTATATATATATATATATATATATATATATATATATATATATATATATATATATATATATATATATATACACCCATAAATATATACTACTAACAATATATTAAGAATAATATAATAATAATAATAATATAATAAGAATAATATAATGATAATAATATAATAAGAATAATATAATGTTAAAATTTACGAGATACACCTACACATGTATAATAAGAATAATATAATAAGAATATTATCTATTTCCTAAATTTTCTATTCCAGATAGTAAATCGATATTCATATATATGCACCTACACATGTATAGTAAGAATAATATAATAATAACAACAATAATAATAAGAGTAATATAATAATAATAATAATAATGATAATAATAATCAACTAAAATGTCCACTAAGAGTTCTTGGTGAACATATCATACTCCATCTTTATTTGGCCCTAGAACTTCGTACAATTACTCGAAAATACCATTTAAAAAAAATAATATTTCAAAATTTTTGGGAAGGGGAGCTAGAAGATGAAAAGTTCTCAAATGGTTATCTTTTGATTCGATATTAACAAAGAAAGGAAAATAGAGTATACGAAACAATTCTCTTTATTGATATTCGAAACTGAGATTACAAAGGCTTTCGATAGCCTAACAATATATGCCAGGTTGGCTACAACACTCAGGTTCTCTTTTGCCCACAAAGGATTTTACCGTTCATACATCATGCCTTCTATATCTCGGTCGCATCAATCCTGTTGCATATTCCGAGCGTCAATGCGCTTCGGCATTCCAAGCCTCAACGCGTTCAAGCAACGCTTCACCGTGAGCCATCCATTCCCTGCACCCTGCATAAAACTGGTGGGGGATCAGTACGTTCGTCCTCGCATGTACTGAAGCAAAGATCTTCTTTCCAAACCGACATTGTAATATTTATGTTGAATCATGCAACTTAGCTTATGATCTTGCTATGTTCTCCTTAGGGTCAATTTCATGGTATATTCGAAAGCGTAAAGCATGTTATCATAGCAAGATGTTATCGAATTGAATAGGCAAGCAAACAAGCAATCTCGTGTTTGATTCGTGGCGCGACTTCTTACCAAGTCGACGTACTCGCCCTTGTACCGACGCAAGGTGAATACGCCCCATTCCTTCCCTGTCATGTTATATGTGCATCTCTAAGCAGGATCTATATACGGGACGCATACGCGCCTATACTTTCAACCCATCGTTCCTTAGCTATATGAAGGCCGTTGGCGTATCCGCGCCGGAATGGACTAAAGGAGTTCCTTACTTTCTTTTCTCTCCTTCTTTTCTCAATATTGGTCAGGCTGCCCGGCGTTTAACGGGTGGGTTGCGGTCCCTATTCCGAAATGTTCCTGCTGCATACCATCATTTGCAGCTTCTCTCATCTATAAGACGAGTGCTACTCGTTTAAGGATGTGTGCCTACAAAGATTATTCGAATCCCTCCGTGGCCAATCGGTTCCGGGGCACTCCGGCACTTAACCGTTTGGGAGAAACACTCGTGCACGAGTTATTATTACATTTAATCTCAAGCCCATCCCATTCGACCATGCAACGCCCTTATTATTCAAGCAATCAAATTCAAACAACCAAACATAGTCTTGAGTCCGAGACTCAGACTTTATCATCTCGCTTCTCTTCCGTTAACTTTCTGTGTTCTTATATTTCATACTTCGTTTCAATGATTCAATGGCATCGTGCCTCAACTCAATGCTCGTCAACCGAACGACCCGAAGGTCTCGAACACCTTTCGAGACATTATGTCATATCCGACAGTTCCGCCACATTCATCCTACAACTGTTTCTTTCTCAACGAAGCCATCTTTTATTATCCCGTGCACGTAGGCACGTTTGACCGTATTTCCATGTTCTATAACTTAGCATTCAATGTTCGGAGCTTGCGCGCTAGGGCGATCGCCTATTGTCTTTCAATGTTCTAGCCTTTCTAACTCGTGCGCGAAGACACGGTATGGTTCGTGCACTAAGGCACTTGCCGAGTACAGTTATCCCATGTTCTTGCGGCTTGCGCACTGAGGCGCTCGCCTTTGCGATATCCAATGTTCCATAGCGACTCGTGCATATGATGCACGTTTTATTTTAATTGTTCTAACTTAGTGTTCGACTCACGCTACGATTAACTTTCCGATCGGACCACGCCCGTGGCGTCGATAGGTTAACTTAGCATACAATGATATATTTGACTTATCGAATGAAGGAGTAAAAAGAAGTTAATCCTTCCACCTTGAGTCGATACGCCTTTGTCATTTCGTCGAGCCGATGCGGCTCAATTTCAAAACTTTGTTGCACGGCCACTCTCCTGACTTAGCCATTCGAGCACTTCGTGCTTCATTGAATCATACGTCCGATTTGACTTAGCGTATCCAAGTCTCAGCCCGTCGCAAGACGAAGATTTGATTTTGCGGACCCCTTACTAAATATGGCAAAAGATCGACCTCTAATATTTTCGCGTCAAAGTATAACCTGCACACGAAACCAACTAAAATTAATACTTGCATCGATTCGGACTTGCGCCTTGGTCGATTCGATTTCTTAGACTCTTCGAGCCGATTCAACGCACTCATCCTTCGAGGCAACGCGGCGCTTCGCATGGATTCACTCGATGCATTCTTTGGGACAAGGCAACTCTTCGCATCGACTTAATTCGATGTATGGCTCGGGATAACGTAAATCTCGTATCGATTCGCATCGATACATTTTATTCGGTCAACGCGACTCGTTGAGTCAACGCTTCAGCGTAATGCGTCGTACGGAGCGGGGCATTACAGAATATACCACTCAAAACAAGGTTCATCCTCGAACCAAAACCAACACTCCGACTAAGCGTTTTATAGATCGTATCACGATCTCGTCCCACCGACGTTGTTCAGTTTCGTACTATCTCGCAAGCTTTTCATTAACATTTCAAGTCTTCCCTGCAGCTCGATTTAAATTTTGTATACAACTCGATTTGGATCTATACCTATATTCAAGGCGTCCCGAAGATATATGTATTTCGACCAATTCCAGTGGTAGCAAATTAAAATAAAGCTAACAGGTAAATTTCAATCCTATGCTTGCCATCTCGTACTCTCGATCGGACTTGGACTCTAGTGCTTGTTTTTGCAATTTCATTGCATATGCATATTGATACACACGCGATCATCCAACAAAAGTCAAGGCACACGGTGCGATTGAAAATCGTATTTCTCATTTCGTTTGTTTCATCGGGACTATCAATTCTACGCGTCGCGTCGAGCCATCGCGCAACCGATCGCAACGATCCTTCGCAACGCCTTGCATTCGAAGTCGCCACCTAACTATTTCTGAAGTCTGGGTATGCAACTTATCTCAATACGATTTCTTTATCAACATTCGGGACTACGCCCGCTAGGTGACTTATCTAGCATCGTGCTTAACTTCTCCCGACGCAACTTTAAATTTGTAACATCCAGTTTTCCAGATGAGGGTAATTTTAAAATTTTATAATTATAATTATTATTTAATAATATTTATTTCATATTATGATTTTTAGTGATTTTTAAATTATTTTAAACTATTTAAATTCATGACTTGTGGTTTTGACGTTTTGCTAGTGAAACCCTAGAGACTGTTTGACCTAGAGCCTAACCATGTGATTATGATATTTTAATATCATTTTTGGCCTAAGGATATTTTTGCATTTGACCTCTTTGAATTATTTTGATATCATTTTATTATTTATGATATTGTTTTGGGGTTATTTGAGTCGGGTTCGAATTTCAACTCAATCCGACTTGAAACGGGGACCCGGGGGTAGTTTGACTCTAGTGGGACCCACACACTAGTTAGGCATGGCCCACATGATATTAAATTTAGTCCACATGATAGAAATATTTTACTTAGAGGTTAGACTAATTATTATGGATAAGGTTAGTGTGATTAGAGACTTTAGAATGACTAATTTAGCCCCAACCAATTAGCCCTTTCCTAATACTCATAGAATAGGTTAGTGGAGGCATTTTGGACCTTACCATAATAGGACAAATAGCCCCATATGGCCAGCCACTTTGGGAGAGGATAGGCTCAAGTTTATTTCATTATTCTCATCCACACTCTCTCTCTTGTTCTTCTCTAAATTTCTAGAGAGCAATCTCTAGCAATTTTTCCACCAAATCTTTCCATTTTGCCACCAAATCTTCTTCTTTCCTTCTCCATTCTAGCCAAGGAAGAAGCTACCCAAGTTTGGGAGGATTCGGAGCTCGTTCGTGTCATTTTGGAATCTCTACGTGTCGGTGTCGCTCCGGGAAGGCTTTTCTTCGATTCGATCTACCGGGAGGTATAAATCCCTTCTCCTTTTCATTTCCTCATGCATATAGGTCTATTTTGAACCCATAGGAATGACTCCCATGGTTGTATCTCCATTTGTGTCCATTTCGTGTCTATTTGGAGGTCATAGGAGTGTCCTTTGTGTTGTGGTTGTGTCCATGTGGGAAAATCCCAAATTTGGACACACTATGTGTTGTTGTTATGTATGAATGAATTATTACATATTTAATCTCATATTTTTGTATTGGAGATGTGTTCTATAGTGTCTCATATATATATATATTAGTGTAGAGAGTGAGTTCTTGATATATTATGTTATATACTTGTGTTCTTTTGTCTCAAACTACCCAAATCCGTCATAATTTTTATCCACGTTTTTAATTTCAGCCCTAACTTAGAAATGTCATAACTTCTAGCTCAAAGCTCGGTTTAATCTTCCTTTTTTTAAAAGAAGCATATTGAAGTTATCTTTCCAAAAACATGTATTAATAGGCCTAATTCTTTTTGTAACTTTTTGGAGAATTATTTGAGTGTCAGCTGTACGAAAGACAAACGCGTTCTCGATATTTTTGCGATTCCGGGAGTTTCCGGAAACGAAAACGCGTTCCGTTTGAAGTTTCGGAAAGCTAACACATAGATCTATAACATACTTTAATCCTAGATTTTAATTCATACTGAGATGGTACAGTATTGATTATTAGTAGGAGTTACTATTCAACATATGCATTTTGTGCACCCTTGTGTGTAATATAATGTTCTATTTGATTTTAACCATGTTAATGTATATATATTATATAATTAAATAGCGAATGCAAGCATGAGTAAATGTTTAAATAAATGATGTATGAGGTGTAAGTATCCTATCTAATGTAAGCATGTATAAGTATGGCTTGTAATGAATATGTAGGTTCCATAGTATGTAATGTATGGTACATATAGTGGTACAAGAGAATAAATGAATGATGAATGAATGTAAGCATGAATGTAATGTAATAATAGATGTAATATATGTAGCCTTGTTAGGAATAAAACTGGAATTTAGTTTTGTTTCACTAAATAAGAGATACATGAGAACTCATATATGTGAATGTTAACTTCCTATTGACACTTTGCTACACAACTGTCATGCCTCACTATCACTCCACACACAATGCACACTACACTATATAACCCTCACATCCTCACTCATTGACACTCTCACTCACACATTGCCTAACACTCATTCCATGATAACACACACATGTTCTTGTACACTTTCATGACACACACACACACCCTTGAACACATATACATGCTCTTCTCTCTCTCTCTCTATATATATATATACTATACATGGATAAATGTGTTAATGTGGTAAATAGAGTTTTTCTAATACTCATAGAATAGGTTAGTGGTGGCCCATGCAGGTCGAGTTTATTTAGTGGTATTCGAACTAGAGTATCACTACAGCCTGCAGCAGGATTAGGATTATTTTTAGAGGTACTCAATCACATTAGGAAAAACTCTTAATCAGATTCCTTTGTCTAAAATTGTTGCTTATTGACTTCCCTTGAATATAAACTGTCCTCCTTTGAATTTTCGCTTCATTCTCAGAAATTGCTCCTTATTTTGATCTGTTTTCATGATGGTTATGAAGACAGGATCTCATCACTTCGGTTCGGGGGATACTATCGAGAGGCTGGCTACCTCTCGTCCTGTTTATCAGGGCCTCGAGACTGCAGCTCCTGTTGTGCCGACTCAGGTTGGCGTATCTGCTACATTGGAGGTGCACCTCTATCTGTACAGAGATTTTCTCCCGTCATTTCTGATTTCTCTCAGCAGCGGTGATTCATGCAGCATCAGCAGCAGACCAGGGAAAACCAGCAGGGCGAGCTATCGTCAGGCCAGTCGAGGATGCACAGACCGTTGGAGATCTTGTAGCAAGTTCTATTTTTCTCAATTCCATTCCCGCAATTGTCTTTTATAATTACCTTGAAATCCGATTCCATCTGTTCCTTGTTGATTGATTAATTTTGTCATGTTACTCTTTTATTGTGTTTGTTGTTTTTCTTCTGAGAAAATCATATGGGCTAGGTCGCCTAAATCATGGGATCTAGAATCCTCGATAGTCATGTTAGTTGGCATAGTGAGGACATGTAGTCAGATTTTAGATGTATTTCTTGGGTATGGGAATTTAAGGTTTTTGCCGTCGCATGCGACTATACGAAAATTTTAAATACCATGAACCTAGAGGTATGTACCTTAGTCAAGGACTCTGTGATTATCGTAGCCTTGCTCACTAGCATGATGAAGACTCTGGACAACATGATTTTGGACAGACGCATATGATTAGCAGATTGTATCCTGAGAAGGTTTAAAACATCATACCCTTTTTGTTGTTATAAATGACTTAGGAGTAGGGATATTTAGATTGTAGAGCTTCTTCATAGGTAGTTCCTTCATAGTATATAGATATGGTGACTTGTAGAGTGTTTGTACCCTAGAGGTGATAGTTAGCATTGGTGCTAGAATAGTAACCCATTGCAGATAATTCCCTGTTATTATGATACCAACCAGTTACGTATAGGATGTTAGTATGCCATACAACCTTGATAATTATTTATTGTTTTCCTTTACCCTTCCAGTAAGGCACCCAGTAACCAGAGCCTGCCCTTGAGCATAGTTGTAGTTTCACCTAGGACTAAGAGGTCTATATATATAGATGATATACTTAGGATATATGTGATGGGTTGTTGTTCTTGAGCATATATATATGTGGTATTTGGGATTGGTGTGCTTAGCTTGTGGGTAATTAGTTATGGGTGACTTCATAGGATTTGGAAGTTAAGAGCTAGTCTATAACAGAGTTTTCTTTGCTAATCCCTAGTTGCCAACACTAGGTAGCTAGCATAGGTAAAAGTCCTAAGAAGTTGACCAGCTGATAACCAAGTACTAGGATATTGAGGAAATTGACTAGTGATTGACCCTTGTCTATGTTCGGCCTAGAAAAGGGTGCGATCATCTTAATTTCGAGGACGAAATTTTTATAAGGTGGGTAGGATTGTAACACCCAGTTTTCCAGATGAGGGTAATTTTAAAATTTTATAATTATAATTATTATTTAATAATATTTATTTCATATTATGATTTTTAGTGATTTTTAAATTATTTTAAACTATTTAAATTCATGACTTGTGGTTTTGACGTTTTGCTAGTGAAACCCTAGAGACTGTTTGACCTAGAGCCTAACCATGTGATTATGATATTTTAATGTCATTTTTGGCCTAAGAATATTTTTGCATTTGACCTCTTTGAATTATTTTGATATCATTTTATTATTTATGATATTGTTTTGGGGTTATTTGAGTCGGGTTCGAATTTCAACTCAATCCGACTTGAAACGGGGACCCGGAGGTAGTTTGACTCTAGTGGGACCCACACACTAGTTAGGCATGGCCCACATGATATTAAATTTAGTCCACATGATAGAAATATTTTAGTTAGAGGTTAGACTAATTATTATGGATAAGGTTAGTGTGATTAGAGACTTTAGAATAACTAATTTAGCCCCAACCAATTAGCCCTTTCCTAATACTCATAGAATAGGTTAGTGGGGGCATTTTGGACCTTACCATAATAGGACAAATAGCCCCATATGGCCAGCCACTTTGGGAGAGGATAGGCTCAAGTTTATTTCATTATTCTCATCCACACTCTCTCTCTTGTTCTTCCCTAAATTTCTAGAGAGCAATCCCTAGCAATTTCTCCACCAAATCCTTCCATTTTGCCACCAAATCTTCTTCTTTCCTTCTCCATTCTAGCCAAGGAGGAAGCTACCCAAGTTTGGGAGGATTCGGAGCTCGTTCGTGTCATTTTGGAATCTCTACGTGTCGGTGTCGCTCCGGGAAGGCTTTTCTTCGATTCGATCTACCGGGAGGTATAAATCCCTTTTCCTTTTCATTTCCTCATGCATATAGGTCTATTTTGAACCCATAGGAATGACCCCATGGTTGTATCTCTATTTGTGTCTATTTCGTGTCTATTTGGAGGTCATAGGAGTGTCATTTGTGTTGTGGTTGTGTCCATGTGGGAAAATCCCAAATTTGGACACACTATGTGTTGTTGTTATGTATGAATGAATTATTACATGTTTAATTTCATATTTTTGTATTGGAGATGTGTTCTATAGTGTCTCATATATATATTAGTGTAGAGAGTGAGTTCTTGATATATTACGTTATATACTTGTGTTCTTTTGTCTCAAACTACCCAAATCCGTCATAATTTTTATCCACGTTTTTAATTTCAGCACTAACTTAGAAATGTCATAACTTCTAGCTCAAAGCTCGGTTTAATCTCCCGTTTTTTTTAAAAGAAGCGTATTGAAGTTAGCTTTCCAAAAACATGTATTAATAGGCCAAATTCTTTCTGTAACTTTCTGGAGAATTATTTGAGTGTCAGCTGTACGAAAGACAAACGCGTTCTCGGTGTTTTCGCGATTTTGGGAGTTTTCGGAAACGAAAACGCGATCCATTTGAAGTTTCGGAAAGCTAACACATAGATCTATAACATACTTTAATCCTAGATTTTAATTCATGCTGAGATGGTACAGTATTGATTATTAGTAGGATTTACTATTCGGCATATGCATTTTGTGCACCCTTGTGTGTAATATAATGTTCTATTTGATTTTAACCCATGTTAATGTATATATATTATATAATTAAATAGAGAATACAAGCATGAGTAAATGTTTAAATAAATAATGTATGAGGTGTAAGTATCCTATCTAATGTAAGCATGTATAAGTATGGCTTGTAATGAATATGTAGGTTCTATAGTATGTAATGTATGGTACATATAGTGGTACAAGAGAATAAATGAATGATGAATGAATGCAAGCATGAATGTAATGTAATAATAGATGTAATATATGTAGCCTTGTTAGGAATAAAACTGGAATTTAGTTTTGTTTCACTAAATAAGAGATACATGAGAACTCATATATGTGAATGTTAACTTCCTATTGACACTTTGCTACACAACTGTCATGCCTCACTATCACTCCACACATAATGCACACTACACTATATAATCCTCACACCCTCACTCATTGACACTCTCACTCACACATTGCCTAACACTCATTCCATGATAACACACATATGTTCTTGTACACTTTCATGACACACACACACACACACACCCATGAACACATACACATGCTCTTCTCTCTCTCTCTTTATATATATATATATACTATACATGGCTAAATGTGTTAATGTGGTAAATAGAGTTTTTCTATAGTTATATATACATATATGTTATATAGGGCCTAGTGTTGAATTCTCTTTTTATGTACACCTCCATGTTCACACACACATAGCTTTACATGTTAGCTTCCTTTCTCTTATGTATAATATTGAATGTGATGGCTTGTGTTTGGCTTGTGTTTGGCTTGTGATTGCTAGACTAGGCTTGGTTAGGCCAAGTGAGACTTATTAGACTTGTTGGGCTAGGATTTGACCTAGTTGACCTAGTTTGACTAGTCTAGTTGACTGGAGTTGACCAAGTATTGACTTTAGTCTAGTTTGACCTAGACAGCATGCAGATGCATTGTAGATTATATTTATCATTTCCTGTGTATATCTTGACTTGTGTTGCTCTAACTAGGAGTCAGGTACCTCATCTCGGACAGTACATTTACTTCAGACATTCAGATACGAGGCGAGTACATTCTTTGGCCATTTCATACTTGTCTGGATTTATATTCTTGCTCTAGATTACTGTACTTGATGCTGACACGATCATTATCACGGATTGGTACTATACGGATCTTCTTCTGAGATGTTATCTCCTTGTATTCACTAAATACATATTGTGATGTGCGTTTCACTTACATATTGTATTTATTGAATACCCATATCCTTGTATACTCCTTGTGCATATTATACTCTCAGTATCACATGAGTCCCAGGGATAGACCATTGTATAACTATTGTATAACATTGTACATCTATTGTATAATATTGTACATCTATTGTATAATATTGTACATCCATTGTATAATATTGTACATCTATTATATAATATTGTACATCTATTGTATAACATTGTACACTATTGTGCAAGATAACGTAACCGGAGTAGATCCTTGTGTATTGATTTGGGGAGGGGGAGTAGAATTGGTTATGTAATCAAATCCTATTGTACAACATTGTATAACTATTGTATATGTCTATTGTATACCCACGTACAATGGAGTTACCATTGCATTTTCCTAGACCGTTTACATAACTATATTGTACTCTAAATCACAGTAGGCTTACAGTTCTTACTTATCATATTTAGATATTTCCTGTTATCAAATCTCTACTGTTTTTCATACACTTCTTTCTTTCAGCATTTCATGTACCTTACTCTATTGCATGCTTTATATTTTCTAACATGATATGAACTGCGTGAGATGTTTTGTGCTCGCTCCCGTCCTGACTGGACCTGTTGAAAATTTTACAGAGGATGATGAGGCACCCTGCACCCTTACTTGGAGTTTGCCTAGTTGACACTTGCGACCTGGACCCCAGAGGAGGTTCAGGCAGCTGCTGAGGACGATACCTTGCTTAGTATAGATAGTTTAGACTGTTTTCCTTTTATGTTTAGTTGTTGTTCTTGATTCAGAGTTTGTATATTATAGAGATGTTGAGACTTGTATTTCATTTCTGTTGTACCTCGGTTGAGGATTCTCTTATCTATCTTATCGTGCCATATTCTATCTCTAGATTATGATTGAGTTGTACCTCTGTATTGGCCTCCTTATGGAGAGCATTCATATTATGTTAGTTATAGTTCATGAGCTAGAACAACGTTCTACCGCCGACACTGCGGCGTAGGCTGGGCGTTGTTACGCTCTCGTACCCTCACAGTGGGTGCGGGTCGTAGCTTTACATGTTAGCTTCCTTTCTCTTATGCATAATATTGAATGTGATGGCTTGTGTTTGGCTTGTATAGCCTTGTGATTGGTGTGTGATTGCTAGACTAGGCTTGGTTAGGCCAAGTGAGACTTATTAGACTTGTTGGGCTAGGATTTGACCTAGTTGACCTAGTTTGACTAGTCTAGTTGACTGGAGTTGACCAAGTATTGACTTTAGTCTAGTTTGACCTAGACAGCATGCAGATGCATTGTAGATTATATTTATCATTCCCTGTGTACATCTTGACTTGTGTTGCTCTAACTAGGAGTCAGGTACCTCATCTCGGACAGTACATTTACTTCAGACATTCAGATACGAGGCGAGTACATTCTCTGACCGTTTCATACTTGTCTGGATTTATATTCTTGCTCTAGATTACTGTACTTGATGCTGACACGATTATTATTATGGATTGGTACTATATGGATCTTCTTCTGAGATGTTATCTCCTTGTATTCACTAAATACATATTGTGATGTGCGTTTTACTTACATATTGTATTTATTGAATACCCATATCCTTGTATACTCCTTGTGCATATTGTACTCTCAGTATCACATGAGTCCCAGGGATAGACCATTGTACAATTATTGTATAACATTGTACATCTATTGTATAATATTGTACATCCATTGTATAATATTGTACATCCATTGTATAACATTGTACATCTATTGTATAATATTGTACATCTATTATATAACATTGTACACTATTGTGCAAGATAACGTAACCGGAGTAGATCCTTGTGTATTGATTTGGGGAGGGGGAGTAGAATTGGTTATGTAATCAAATTCTATTGTACAATATTGTATAACTATTGTATATGTCTATTGTACACCCACGTACAATGGAGTTACCATTGCATTTTCCTAGACCGTTTACATAACCATATTGTACTCTAAATCACAGTAGGCTTACAGTTCTTACTTATCATATTTAGATATTTTCTGTTATCAAATCTCTACTATTTTTCATACACTTCTTTCTTTCAGCGTTTCTTGTACCTTACTCTATTGCATGCTTTATATTTCCTAACATGATATGAACTGCGTGAGATGTTTTGTGCTCGCTCCCGTCCTGACTGGATCTGTTGAAAATTTTACAGAGGATGATGAGGCACCCTGCACCCTTACTTGGAGTTTGCCTAGTTGACACTCGCGACCTGGACCCCAGGGGAGGTTCAGGCAACTGCTGAGGACGATACCTTGCTTAGTATAAATAGTTTAGACTGTTTTCCTTTTATGTTTAGTTGTTGTTCTTGATTCAGAGTATTTATATTGTAGAGATGTTGAGACTTGTATTTCATTTCTGTTGTACCTCGGTTGATGATTCTCTTATCTATCTTATCGTGCCATATTCTATCTCTAGATTGTGATTGAGTTGTACCTCTGTGTTGGCCTCCTTATGGAGAGCATTCATGTTATGTTAGTTATAGTTCATGACCTAGAACAGCGTTCTACCGCCGACACTGCGGCGTAGGCTGGGCGTTGTTACGCTCTCGTACCCTCACAGTGGGTGCGGGTCGTGACAAAATTGACATTGCACAAAGGCCACAATCTATCCGACATAAAATTTTACATCAAGGTGACGGTGCTCAAGGCAACGATCGCCTTGACACGAAGGTCTTTACGATATGCCTTACGTTCGATTCCTATCGAGTAGGAAATTCACTAGCTAAATTCCTGACTTATCCGTCTCGCAACGTGGAACATAAGTTCGATTCACGCAAGCTAAATTGTAAGGTGAATCCGAAACTAATAACATGACTCATAAGTCATTCCCTTATCGTTCTCTCTCATACATAGCACGCTTCTCGCACTCGCTTATCCAAATCACCAAGTTCGTTGGTGAATTTCAAGTTCGATCGTCGCCCAACATAACCATTCGAGCATTCATCTGACGAATACTCAAAATCTAGCTAAATCATTCTCACTCGAAAGTTGTTCCAACAAATTTTCGATCGCCTAGACTTATCGTCAACATGCACCATGCTATATTTGTTATCGATGCGATCTCATATGCGATATCGCATGGGTCATCTTACGGTCTGTAATATTCGATTTGATTTGGCGGTCAGGTCTTCTAGGGTCAGCTGCCCCGAAGCTACGCTCGATAATTGTGGATTATTAACGAAGGACTGTTTAATACGAACCATGCTATATCTTATTTCGTAGCCAAATCACGTTCTGACGATTCTATACGACTACTCAATTTCGGACAAAACCGTTTCTATCGGCGCAACTGATGCGCAACAATCCTCCGAATAAAGTCATGCACTACCGTCGATGATTTTGCAAATTTACGAAACATCTACTCGTATCGAGTTCGAGTCTATCTTATTTGCGGGTCGACACACGAGATGCTATACGCATCGAACAATCGTCGATGACTTATAGTCTCGTCTTGATTAATCACGAAGTTCACGATCAACCAGTTCGTTCCTTCTCGTATCGTTATTTACAAAACTTTGATAGCGCAAGACGTACTCCATTTTGTATCCCCACATCGTGCTTACCTTTTCCTTACGTATCGATCTCGATACGTCGTATCAATTTCGATAACGTAAGGGTCAACTTTGAATCCGTTTCAACGTCGACAACTTGCATTGCATATGTCCAAGTTTGCAACAAACTTTTCTATACGTATCAACTTGTTTTTTGATTCGTTGTATCCCGCTATACTTTGATCGCGTAACTGAGTTACCGATTATCCAACATCGAACCCTCAAGTCATACAATCTTGCCCTCTAAGTTTCACGTGTTTTTCAGTCGTACTCAAATGAGTTTCGCCGTAACCAACTATTTCTTAGGCACGATTATTCATGTCAACCAACTCTTCACCGAAGTCGCATATCGTGCGATTCGATTACAATTCGCATCGCCCAACATTTCTATCGAAATCGCAAGTCGTGCGATTCGATTCGTCTCGTCCAACATTTCTATCGAGATCGTAAGTCGTGCGATTCGATTTGCCTCGCCAAACATTTCTATCGAGATCGCAAGTCGTGCGACTCATTTGTAAGCTCGAGTTTTCCTTTCCCGTCGGTCCGATTATTGCTTCAAGGTATAATCGTTCCGCTAGTCTCGGTCGTCCGACCGACTTATAAATTCCGTCCGACGTATCATTCATTGATACGAGTCTCGCCTTATCGTCCCAACCGATTTTCGAAGAACACTTGCATCAACATACCGTCATACAAATTTCCAATCGAATCTCGATACTCTCCCGTCCTTTGCGGACAAACCTTCCGCAATTATCACAATGCGTCGATACAATTCATCGTACAAGCGTTATACCATATACCACTCGGAATCGTGTCATTTATCGCCTACGTGGTATGGCATATACCACTCGGAACTCAAGTCATTTCCCTCGCACTATACTTAGTATAAACCGACAATCTCTTCCGACTCACGATTTCTGCAGTGATCGTGCTTGATCACAACCGTAACTTTGATTAAATCACATCCGACACAACTCGGTCAATGTTCTCGTTTGCCAACATAAGTTTGGTGTGCAACCGAATGATTCATTTTATCGATTTACGATTTCAATTCCTTCCGTTGCATCTCGTACAACAATTTATTTAGATATGCGTTGCATCCCGTGCAACAAATTTTACTTCTGATACGTGTTGCACATCGTGCTACGATTTATTTCCGATATTTTATTTTACCTTGTGCAACGATTTATTTCCAATCTACTTTGCATTCCGTGTAACGATTAATTTGATATGCGTTGCACCACGTGCAATAATTTTACTTCCAACACGCGTTGCACATCGTGCAACAATTTATTCCCGACTTTCCAAGTCAATGCCCAAATCCGTTCAACACATTCGGTATTGGCTTATCACTTCTCACTTTCATTTTAACGCATATTCACCATTAACTCGTTGCATATCGTGCATCATTTTATTTCTCATTCAACATGTTACATTGCAACAACATCTCAAATCGTATTTCACAATTTATTGCACTTGCAACAACTAACATTTTTACGGCTCGTTGCATTCAATGTAATATACCCTTCGCGACTTTCTTAGCAAATATCATGTAATTTCCAAAACATATGCGACAAAATTATACGATTTGTATTAGACTTATTATATGGAACATCCAGTGCAGCATCGAGTAGAGTCAAGAGTGATATCAAGTGGTGGTGGGCAACTTTTAGAATTGTAATGAAGCGAGCGTCCAGAGGAAATTGAGCCTAGAGCTCTGATACCAATTTGTCAACGCCCCGACCTGGAATTACCCGAATCATCGTCCTCGTAGGGGGCGTGATGCCGTACGAGCCTGGAGTTGCGCTCGTGCAAGGCAAGATGACAAGTTCTCAAATGGTTATCTTTTGATTCATATTAACAACGAAAGGAAAATAGAGTATACGAAACAATTCTCTTTATTGATATTCGAAACTGAGATTACAAAGGCTTTCGATAGCCTAACAATATATGCCAGGTTGGCTACAACACTCAGGTTCTCTCTTGCCCACAAAGGATTTCACCGTTCCATACATCATGCCTTCTATATCTCGGCCGTATCAATTCTGTTGCATAGTCCGAGCGTCAATGCGATCGCACGCTTCAATGTGCTTCGGCATTCCAAGCCTCAACGCATTCAAGCAACGCTTCGCCGTGAGCCATCCATTCCCTATACCCTGTATGAAGCTGGTGGGGGATCAGTACGTTCGTCCTCGCATGTACTGAAGCAAAGATCTTCTTTCCAAACCGACATTGTAATATTTATGTTGAATCATGCAACTTAGCTTATGATCTTGCTATGTTCTCCTTAGGGTCAATTTTATGGCATATTCGAAAGCGTAAAGCATGTTATCATAGCAAGCATGTTATCGAATTGAATAGGCAAGCAAACAAGCAATCTCGTGTTTGATTCGTGGCGCGACTTCTTACCAAGTCGACGTACTCGCCCTTGCACCGACGCAAGGTGAATACGCCCCACTCCTTCCCTGTTATGTTATATGTGCATCTCTAAGCAGGATCTATATACGGGACGCATACGCGCCTACACTTTCAACCCATCGTTCCTTAGCTATATGAAGGCCGTTGGCGTATCTGCGTCGGAATGGACTAAAGGAGTTCCTTACTTTCTTTTCTCTCCTTCTTTTCTCAATATTGGTCGGTCTGCCCGGCATTTAACGGATGGGTTGCGGTCCCTACTCCGAAACGTTCCCGCTGCATACCATCATTTGCGGCTTCTCCCATCTATAAGACGAGTGCTACTCGTTTAAGGATGTGCGCCTACAAAGATTATTCTCCCTCCGCGACCAATCGATTCCGGGGCGCTCCGACACTTAACCGTTTGGGAGAAACACTCGTGCACAAGTTATTATCACATTTAATCTCAAGCCCATCCCATTCGACCATGCGACGCCCTTATTATTCAAGCAATCAAATTCAAACAACCAAACATAGTCTTGAGTCCGAGACTCAGACTTTATCATCTAGCATCTCTTCCGTTAACTTTCTGTGTTCTTACGTTTCATACTTCGTTTCAATGATTCAATGGCATCGTACCTCAACTCAATGCTCGTCAACCGAACGACCCGAAGGTCTCGAACACCTTTCGAGGCATTATGTCATATCCACAGTTCCGCCACATTCATGCCATAACTGTTTCTTTCTCAACGAAGCCATCTTTTATTATCCTGTGCACGTAGGCACGTTCGATCGTATTTCTATGTTCTATAACTTAGCTTTCAATGTTCGGGACTTGTGCGCTAGGGCGATCGCCTATTGTCTTTCAATGTTCTAGCCTTTCTAACTCGTGTGCGAAGGCACGGTATGGTTCGTGCACTAAGGCACTCACCGAGTACAGTTATCCCATGTTCTTGCGGCTTGCGCACCGAGGCGCTCGCCTTTGCGATATCCAATGTTCAATAGCGACTAGTACATATGATGCACGTTTCATTTCAATTGTTCTCACTTAGTGTTCGACTCACGCTATAATTTACTTTCTGATCGGACCAGGCCCGTGGCATCGATAGGTTAACTTAGCATACAATGATATATTTGACTTATCGAATGAAGGAGTAAAAAGAAGTCAATCCTCCCTCCTTGAGTCGATACGCCTTTGTCGTTTCGCCGAGCCGATGCGGCTCGATTTTATAACTTTGTTGCACGGCCACTCTCCTGACTTAGCCATTCGAGCACTTCGTGCTTCATTGAATCATATGTCCGATTTGCCTTAGCGTGTCCAAGTCTCAGCCCGTCGCAAGGCGACGATTTGATTTCGCGAACCCCTTACTAAATATGGCAAAAGATCGACCTCTAATATTTTTGCATCAAAGTATAACCTGCACACGAAACCAACTAAAATCAATACTTGTATCGATTCGGAGTTGCACCTTGGTCGATTCAATTTCTTAGAATCTTTGAGCCGATTCAACGCACTCATCCTTCGGGGCAACGTGGTGCTTCACATCGATTCACTCGATGCATTCTTTGGGACAAGGCAACTCTTCGTATCGATGCATGGCTCGGGATAACGTAACTCTCGTATCGATTCGTATCGATATATTTCATTCGGTCAACGCGACTCGTTGAGTCAACGCTTTAGGGTAATGCGCCATGCGAAGCGGGGCATTACAATATCGACTACCGACGGAGTGCTAACGCTAATATTCATATCTAGTAATTGCATGGTTATTTTATTTTCTTTCGCATAATCAGCAGATATAAAGCTATGCGTCGCACCCGAATCGAATAGTACTCGAGCAGGTATATTTTTGTAGAGTAATATACCTGTTACAACAGTATCGGACGCAAACGACTCGTCCCGAGTTAAGGCATAAACTTGGCCTTGAGCTCCGTGACATTGATTCTGCTGGTTGACGGGCACCGCATTTCTGCCTTGCAGTGTCGGCGCTTTATGCGGATTCAGAACGTTCCTTGGTGGGTTCTGTTGGTTTGGCTTTCCCGCCTGACAGAATTGACTGAAGTGGCCCAACTCGCCACACCTGAAGCATGTTCTCAGTTTACAATCGGGATCTCGGTGCCCACGCTTACCGCATCTATTGCAGTGTGGTCTGCCATGGCCTCGGTTATCAAATGTGTTCGGACGTTTTGATACTCCCGATCCCCTGACGTCGTTAGGCCGCTTGTTGAAGTGGTTACAGATGACAGACACAGCCCTTTGTGACATACGGCCAAAGATCCGCTCACTATTAAGTGCAGCTTCGTAGGATTTACGATAAGTTTGGCATCGTTGGTTCATAATGTCCCTACGCAATTCGTCGTTGAGGCCCTGTTGAAAACGCTCACACCATTCTTCTTTGTTGGGCAGGAAGGCGCCGGCAAATTTTGTAAGTTTTGAGAAGCTTGCATCATAATCTTCAACAGTCATGTTCCCTTGCCTCAACATCATAAAATCATCCCCTTCTGTCGACGGATGGCGCGAGGAACGTATTGCTCAAGGAAGGATGCCTTGAACACTTCCCAGGAAATCTTTCTGTTGGAATCGGTTTCACAGATCTCCTGTTTCTTCGCCGTCCACCAGTCGTGTGCTCTCAGTTGCAGCTGTAGCACCGCACAGGCCACCTTCTGGGACCCTTCGATGCAGCAAAGATCAAACAAGTCCTCCATTTCTGCGAGCCATCCCACTATCACATCGGGCTCTGCTCGGCCGTTGAACTTCGACGGGTTCATCTTGCAGAACTCCTTTACTTTGAGCATGGACGAAGAGTCTATCAGTTGTGGTTGGATTTCTTTCTCGACTTCGTCTTGAACATCTTGCCTTTCTTTGGGTACCTCGTCCATCGCCTTGGTATTGCCCGCCATCTTGCTCACTATCTGAGTCAGGGCGTTCATCTGTTTCTGCTGCGCATCAAATTGGGCTTTAAATTGCATCTGAAGCTGTTGCTGCTGCAGTTCCATCAACTGTAGCATTTTCTCCATAGTCGTCCCGTTAGGGCCAGTGCTTTTTGTGCTCGACGTACTATCTACGGTTTGGGTTGTTGTGCCGGGATTGTTTCTTTTCTTAGTCATTCCTACAAAACAGAGTAAACCCGTTAGTAAACCTGACATACTATCTACGGGCTTACCTGTATGGAACTTTTATTTCACGCAGCATGTCGACAAGCATTCAATCGAGCCATCGCAACGGACATTCCAACAATGAAACATCTTTCAAAAATCCGAGAAAACATAACTGTGCTCTGATTGTAATCCCGCTTTTCCGAATTATTGAAATTTTGTAATTTTTCTGGAATTTGAGATTAGTACTATTATTTTAGAATATTTATTTCGATTATTGGATGCATTTAAATTTTTCTCTATTTTATACTTCTCAGTTTAGTTATTTATGACTCATGGGTTATATTATGATATATTTTCCATATTTCTTTTCTTGATTAGTTCCTAGTTAATGAATTGAATATTAATTCTATTATTAATTAACTCTTAAACCATTTTTAATACTTCCTTTATTCCTGATTTTATTAGGCTTATTTTTCATCCTTTGTATGGGCCAACTAACCCATTGATAAATCTTTCATTTTTCTACTCAATTAACTAATCAGCTGACCAACTTATTGAAGCCCAGCCCGACCTCTTAGCTCTATGGGAGCGGGTTCAATCCCATAAACCCATTAACCTCTGACCCGGCCCACTGAGCAGACCGTTGAGTTATAACCACAATTCTCTGTTATTTGACATTCAAATTTTCCCTCCTTTCTGTGCACATGGGACGACGACGACGCTGCCCGCCCAACTGTCTCGACCCTATCCACGCAACCGCCTGACCGTCCGACCTAGCCTATAAATAGGACCCAGTCCCCTTCTTCTTCATCCAGCCTCGAAGAGCAGCGAAGCCCTGGCGAATTTCCAACCGATCTCAATTTCTCCTTTCCTGTTCTTCCTCACGAGCATGGCCGTGGCGATCGGATCTTCTGGACGTTCGCAGTGAAGACGAAGACGATGGTGATGAATTAAAGTGACGACGAGTTCGACAGTCGCCAATTCGGCGAGTTCTTCTAATTTCCTTCCTCTTTCCTGACATTCGAATTTCTTTCCGTTGAATTCCTATGGATAATTTTTGATCGATCGATTCGATTTTCTGGATTCTTGAGGTTCAATTGAGAATTGTGAGTCTCCTTGATCTATTCTTGTGAATTCTCTCCAATTTTGGAGTCTTTACCATTCAATTTGAACTCATAATTATGTCCTATTTTTGTGTACATTATATGTTCGATGAAATGTCCAGGAGAACCTGTCGTTGAGCTGAGGGCTCGGGAACACTGCATCGAACTCAAGACGACACCGCCATCCTTCCTTGGACTCAGGTATAACTCTCCGCGTATTGTGTGGCTTAATTGGAGGCTACCATTGTAAGTGAGGATCGACTAGGTTGAATGGGACCAAAGTGTACTGATCAACCTAGTTCAGTAGCGAGTCTTGTGTCCTACTGGTGCAAAACTCGGTGTCAATAGCTTAGTACTCGAATGGTTGAATTTACAGGTTCTGTTCAGTAACAGTAATGGGTTAGATGTATTGAGAGGGAGAATTCAGAACTTGAGACTTATTTCTGATTTGAATCCTGGGACAGTGGGTAGCTTAGTATTGGACAAGGTTACATGTTGGGTTGAATTGATTCAAATGAGTTTGCATATACAATACCTTGTTCGCTTGATTGTATATGCAATATGGAGTGACTTGATAAACTGTTGATTAGAATGTGGTAGTTTAGGTCGAGTTTGCATCAGCTTTCATAAGACTGATTTTATGTCCTGATTTTATTAGGAATTTGGGCAATCAGGATTGGTTTACATTTCATTTCTGGGTAATGTTCAAAACCGTGGCTGTCGACTTATAGGTCAGTCATATGGAAACCTGGGTATCTTATCCATAGCAAGACTGTCCCGTGTGATTTAGGTTCCAGTTTTGATTTTGGAAATATCATGAAAATCTGATATCGATCCTGTGTTAGCTTTGTGTTCTTGATAGAGCTACATTACTGAATTCCTAAGACAATGACAGGGAAATAACTGATAGCATGAGGTTTTGATTAAAGATTTTGAACTGAGCCTCATTGAGTATTAATGGGAGCTAGTAGAGATGTTGATAGGTTTTAACCTGAGACTGGTAAGAGGAGGAATTTAGTTTCGAAGGAAGGGTTAACTATTCAGACTTTGGGACTGTAATAAGGATATTTAAATATGTTATATGTCGTTGGTCAAGACTGATTTGTTTCAGTGTCCTGCTGAATGGTATCAATCCTAATTGGACTGAACCTAAAACTGTCATTTCGAATGGAAATAGACTTGGTTAAACTGTAGGTAGGATATGTAGTAGCTTGGGACTGACCAAATCAGTCATGTTCAGGACTGACTCCTCCTAAGAACTGTCATTTCTCTGATCCTTAAGATAAATATTTTCTAAGAAGCTGATATTTGTACCTATAGCTGAACTATGGTCATATATGAGTTTAGTAGGATAATAATGATAGCAGGATTGATTGTGTCTCATATTAAACTGATGCTTAACTCGAGTTTAGCCAATACTGTGAAGCAGGACTCCTGAATCTGTATGGAATCTTTGGTTAACTAAACTGAGTTCAGAGAAGGGGAATAACTAAATTAGTTACCTGAGGATATATCAGTATTCACAAATTGATGACAACCATGTCTTCAACCCTTCCTCCTTAAAAAGATTAGACCATTTAGAGTAATTAAATAGGTAAACTGATGAATGGATGTTGGGATAGTTCGAATATGAACTAGGTACAAGTGTTGGAAGGGCTTATGAGTTAAGTTTAACATATTTTGGGCTGGATCCATTAGACTGATTAAGTATGGGTCCAAGCCAATAGAAAATAGGAGTTGCCATAATAGGTCTGCTATAACTGTTTTGAATTGATTAAAAATAGAATAATGATAAAGGTTAGTTGGTAATAAGAATAAGTTGTCTAAGGTAAAAAAGAGTTTAGCCATAAATATATATTATAAGAGCTTTATTATTTTTCTATAGAATAATTGTGTCTTATTTGACACAGATTATCTGGACTTTGGACTAGGCATCTATAATAAATCAGGCAAGTACACCGACTCGATCCCTTTACTCTGTATTTCTGTCTTGCTTCATGTTTTCATATTGACACGTTGTACACACGATTGTTCATTGTTCATTGTTCACCGTTCATCGTTCATAGTTCATTGTTCTTACTTGTACATTGGGGTGGGGAAATACTACAGATATGTGACCAATTCTATTTTAGCTAGGCATTGACTAATAGCTTAGGTCTCACATCGTACACGCGGGACTCTAAGCCGTACCATTATTTACTGTTCACTGTTCATTATTTACCCAGCCGGTCACATACTCTGATAGTTATTTCAAATGCATGTTATACTGATAGTATCGTTCATTGTTTCTGGATCTGGTACTATAGTTTCATTGTTATTCCTGTACCACAGTTTCATATTCCTGTCTTGTATCATAATTCATATTGTGATTCTTTTTCATGCATTTCAGTTTACATTGTTTAGAGCTTCTTGTCAGGGTTGTACTTTGCTCTTTTCCTGACAGGATACGTTGCAGGTATCTTGAGGATATGGTACCACCTTGGGTCAGAGCCCGGAGATGGTGGAGTTTCTATTTTAGGATGGACTTAGATTACAGAGATATAGTCAGACTTTTTCCAAGATTTGTTTAGAGTTTATCATGTATTGTATCGAAGATTTCAGGATTGTATAATTTTTATTCATGTTACCATATTTATCTCCGGATGATATTGTATAATAGACTTGGTGGATATTAGTGATTTTCTGGGAACGTTATAAAAGCTGTGTTGATTTACATTACATTGTGACTTGGAGTTTTCCTTAGTATTGTACAGCTTACTTTGTCGTGTCCATCGATGAAGGCTGGGCGTGTCCGACTCGTATCCGATTATTCGGGAGTGGGTCGTGACACTGATACCAATTTGTCACGCCTCGAGTCGACAAACGTTCGTCCCCGATGTTAATTTGCCGATTCGATCGTCCTCGCTAAGGCGTGATGCCGTACGAGTCTGGGATTGCACTCGTACAAGACAAGAACGTTACGTTGATTTGCATATTAATATGCCAAGTTGAAATTTCACAAATCACATCAGAATATAAGACGCAGTATAGGAAGATAGAAATTTGCTTTTCATTCATAGCTTGCAACGAAGTACAAGTCGTAATTACATTGGATGCCGTTGCGGTTATATTGATTAAAAATGAAATAAAACATACTCGACAAGCTGCCTGAACTACACTTGCCGTTCCATACATTCGCCCCTTTATACATAAGCCGTCGGTCGAATTGGCTTTAAAATACTTCAGCATAAGAAGAGCTTCAAAACGCTTCTCTGCACTTCAGCTTCAGTTTAGTTTGGAGCGCCCGCCGCACCTGGGGAAATTGGGGGAGGGGATTAGCACACTTGCTAAGTGGACGAGACGAACCAACTCGTCTAAACCGACTCTGATTGTTAAGATAGGCATGCTTTAGAGTTGTCTTTCTATTAGAACTAAATGAATTCAGTTCGTATCGATAGCCATCTTTGAGTAATGAAGCATACAGAAAAGCATAGTGATTTATCACGTTTCTTACCACGGCCGTGCTCGTCCCTGCATAAAACAGAGATAGTAATTATACCTGCATAAGACAATAGATGAGCATGCTACTATCTTACATGTGGTCATTGATGTTACGCACCACTAGGGACTTAATCAAAATTGGCATGCGACGCTACCCTTTCAGCCTAGGTTGCAAGCCTTACTGAAGGTCCCGCATGCCTCGTGCCGAAGCACGATAATTTATTCCCCCTAGGACGAATCGGTTACGATGCCCCGGATACCGTTTCGAGGAAAACGAACTTATGCACAAGCTGTCCATGACCTTGCCTATGTGCGAACAGTTTAATATATGCAAACAGTTTTGTATAGCACGGATAGTATCGAACGACATTATCATTTCTCGCAACTCATGCAACGATTCATTTTCTCCAAAGCCGTACACCGATTTAGCGTCCCGTGGGCACCAAATTGTCCTAGGCATCATAACCCATGATCAACATTTCACATTATTTTGCAGCACGTGAAATAGTCTATCTTTTTACTAGAACCTTAAACTTTTCCGTTTATGTGAGAAACATATATTTTTCAGAGTAGATTACTCAAAATTGATACGTTTTTCCCGAGTTCTTGACCTTAGTGGATTGGCATGCAATTAACTTGGCATCGTTCGATTTGAATAAATTCGAGGCAAGGAATTAGTTTACGGGACAGAGTAGAATGAAGGTCCGAATCACCCACCAATTACTTTGCTTCGTGCCGATCGTCGAAGCGCTTCGCAACGTCAAGCTTTAGTTACATGAGCTCCTGCAATGGCACCAACACTTTCTTAGAATTCCTTCTTTTTCCCTTGCTTCGAAATTTGTAGTTGCATCCATGAAAACGACGCGAAAGCACTTCATCAAAACCCAGCGGCAAAAGCTCCAAAAAAACTATACAACGGTCCGGTCCCGTCGAAGGGACTCTTATAGAGAGCTCACTCGCCGAAACGCAGCCCGCTGCATCTAGGACTTATTCCAACAGAAGTCGTTCCATTATTTGGATCGATTCTCGTAACGTCCGTCCAAATCGATTTGATCGATGCCGCAAGGTGTTATCATTTACCAAGCCTAGCGATTGAGTCAGATGGCCATCTAAGTTTCCGGCCGATCTGACTCGGCGCAAGCATATTATGAAGTCCGTCACCTATCGAAAGCGGGGCGCTACATGCATGAACCTTGACATCAAACTTATAGCAAAGACAATATCAGGACGAGAATGAGTTAAAGAACATTAATCCACCAACAAGCCCTCTAAAGTATTTTTCATTAGCTTTTTCTGTGGCATCTTCTAAAACCAACTTCTCATTTGAATTCATTGGAGTTGAACACCCTTTACATTTTTGCATCTGAAATTTATTAAGAAGATTAAAAGCATACCTCTCTTGAGAGACAAAAATACCATCTGTTGTCTGTTGGACCTGAAGGCCTAGAAATATTGCAACAATCCAAGGTCTGGCATTTCAAATTCTTTCATCATAATGGTTCTAAATTCCTCAATAAGAGATGAAGAAGAACCCGTGTAGATTATATCATCCACATATATGCAAACAATAAGTAATTTATCATTACCTTGTCTTTACATATAGTGTAGGTTCATTATCACTTATATGAAATTCATGTTTACGAAGATAAGAGTCAAGATGACTATACCATGCTCGTAGTGCTTGTTTCAGTCCGTATAGCGCCTTATTAAGTTTATGGACTTTGTTCTCCATTCCTTTGACCACAAATCCTTGTGGCTGCTCAACATAGACATCCTCATTTAAATATCCATTTTAAAATGCAGATATAACATTAAATTGAAAAATATCCCATCTTTTTTGTGCTGTAAAAGCTAAAATTAGTCTAACAGTTTCTAAACGAGCAACAAGTGAAAAAGTTTCATAAAAATCTATACCATATACCTGCGCATACCCTTTAGCAACTAAACGTGCTTTATACCTCTTTACATTACCTTCACCGTCATATTGTACCTTGTACACCCATTTTACTCCGATTGTATCTTTTCTATGAGGCAGATCTGTCAGTTCCCATGTTTGGTTCTTTTCAATTACAGTAATTTTTTCTTTCATAGAATTCTCCCATTCTTCTTTTCCATATGCTTCTTCATAGTACATTGGTTTTGTAACCATTAAAGCAAACTGACATGAAGCATAAATCTCTGATAAGGATTTTACCTTTCTTGGAGGACTTTCTTCATCAGAAGCTGGAGGATTTCTGTTTATAGTAGAAGCACTTGTTGGAGTTGCTGATGTAGATGTGATCGATGTCGAAGATGTTGGAGGACTTCTACTTATAGGAGAAGCACTTGTTGGAGATGCGATCGATGTTGAATATGTTGGTTGAGTCACAACTTCTCCGTTTGAAGGATGTGGTATGGATGGGTTTTGCCCTTCAGCAATCTTCTGAACCTGTTGACTATCATTCCACATCCAACTAGCATTTTCATCAAATATTACATCTCTACTGGTAATTAACTTCTTGGTTATTGGATTATATAAACGATATGCTTTTGATTCATTACTATAGCCAAGAAGAATGCATTTTTCACTTTTATCATCTAATTTTCTACGAATTTGAGGATGAACAAATGCATAAGCAATACAACCAAATACCTTGAGATGACTTACTCCCGGTTTTCTTTCAAACCAAGCTTCATATGGTGTCATTTTTTGTACATCTTTTGTTGGCGAGCGATTTAGTAGATATATTGAAGTTGCAACAGCTTTTGCCCAATAATCATTGGGTAGATTTTTCTCTTTCAGCATGCTCCGAGCCATTTCCATAATGGTTCTGTTCTTTCTCTCGGCTACGCCATTTTGTTCAAGTGTGTACTTCACTGTAAGCTGCCTGCATATACCATTTTTCTTACAAAAATTATTAAACTCGGTCGATAAAAATTCTCCCCCTCTATCAGTTCTGAGGATTTTTATAGCATTTCCACTCTGATTTTCAGTAAATACCTTGAACTCTTGAAACTTAGAAAATGCGCCAGACTTTTTTGATAAAAAATATACCCAAATCATTCGAGAGAAATTATCAGTTAAGAGCAAAAAATATCTATTCTTATTCAGTGATAAAGTCTGCATTGGGCCACAAATATCAGCATGAATAAGTTCTAGAGGCTTAGTAGCACTCCATGACTTTACAACAGGAAAAGAAGCACGATGTTGTTTTCCATAAACATAACCTTCACAAACAATATCAACGCATTCAATTCCTTGTAAGCCTAGAACCATTTCTTTTTAACTTAACAACTTTAAGCCATTAAAATGTAAATGTCCATAACGTAAATGCCATAACTGAGATTCATTCTTTACATTAGAAACTAAAGCATAATTATCAAGACATGAAGTTTCAAGAGGAAACATTTTATTTTCATCCATATGAATCTTTAATGTTGGCCTATCATAATTCTTAGTGTAGTGCCCCGTCCCGTTCAGTCAATCGGAGTAATCGAAACGCCGACGACGTTTGAACTTAGCCTTGCAACGGCTTGCTCGAAGACTCGCTCAGGTGGGGTATTTTCGGTGAACTTGCCTCATCTTAGCCTTCACATAATAAATCACATGTTTTCAACTTGCACAAGTGTAATACATGTGGTTCGTATTACGTATTTCTGGAATACGTGTACGTATTTATTCTTGTATTGCATGATTTCCTTGCTTAATTTCCTCCCTGGGCTTGGTTTATCCTTGGTTTGGGTTGGCTTGGTTCGGTTTGGGATTGCTCTTGGTTCATCATGAACCAAGGGATGAACCCCCTACCTACCACCACCACTACCATTTATTAACCCCTTCTCCTTCTCTTTCTTCATTTTATCATCTTCTCCACCATTACTTCCTTACCTACCAAAGAGACGGAGAGAGAGGTCTAGGCAAGTACAACTTTCTTCCACAAGAGAACCCATTTTTATTGTTCTAATAGCTTCTTCTCATGTTTCTAAGACACATTAGAACTTGTCATTTTCCATTTTGAGGCTTTAATTTTTGTAGATCTAGAAATTAGTTATTTTCGGATTTTGGTGGTTTTGATCTATCAAACTTCCTTGTTTTCAAGTTTTGATGGTTCCATGTTGTAGAGAATTTTATTCTATCCAATTTTGACCTTTGAAAAGTTGGATTTGGACTTATTTTGACCAAGTTATGGACTTTTGAAGCTTTGGGTTCAAACCATGGAGTTCTTGCTGATTTGGAGAAGACAGTGAGCAGTGCGCGAGCTTTTTAGCTTGCGCCACTGAGCTGCGCGCGCTCTTTAGCGCAGCACAGTCTGACTCATGTGCTGCCTTTTGGAGGCGTATGTCTTGCATACGCTACCATGACAAGGAGTCGTATGGACCTCATACGCTGCCTTGATAAGGAGTCGTATGGACCTCATGCACTGCCTTAATGAGGAGTCGTATGGACCTCATACGCTGCGTTGATAAGGAGTCGTATGGAGTCCATACGCTGTCTTTTGGAAGCGTATGTCTTGCATACGCTGACCTGAGCGTAGCCTGACCTGAGCGTAGCCTGACCTGAGCGTAGCCTGACTTGAGCGTAGCCTGACCTGAGCGCAGCCTGACTTGAGTGCAGTCTGACTCAGGCGCAACCTGATGTTAGGCGCAACTGGACCTGACCCTACTTACCCTAGATCTTCTATGGCCCTGTATATTGATATTTTCTTAGATATTTAACGTCCATTTTATATCCTTACGCCTTTTGTCCTGAACTTGATAATCTCGAATTTACTTGATATGTTTGGAATTGATAATTGAGCAAGACGTGATAGTGACCCGTAGTGGTGCACTCCTGACATAATAACCTGACATGATCTGATAGTGGCCCGTCGTGGCGCACTCCTGATAAGTACACTTGGCATGATAACCTGACATGATTATCTCGAATAGCTGTTGCGACGGCTACCTGACATGACATGACCTGTATAATTAATCTGGACACCGTGGGCGATTGTGTTTGTATAAATAAACCAGTCCTGTCTTGCATCATGTCTAGGACAGGGACTCCTGAGTACCACGGTCAGGAGTACCTACTAAAATGGACTAAGGCTAATAACTAGAATAATACATTAGTCATGACGAGATTTCCCAGCTACAGGCAATCTTGTTACCTGGGCACGCCTTGGGATCTGTAGCTTGCCGTCGAGTAGGACACATTTCCAGCACACTGTCATGTGTTGCACCATTCAAGCTACCTAAGGGTACATTCGTTTCCTGGACGATGTACCCACCTGAATTCAACTCTAATCTTTTAACTCGGGTAACCTGGATGGTCTGCAGGGCCTGTGGCTGTGGAATATTTTCACTGCATCTTGTTAGTAATTAGGCTTGTGACAACCCAAGTTAGTTAAAGTATCAAGCCGTAAATCTTGCTTGGCCGTAAAGTAATTGGACGGAGTCTAACCAGTGTAGTCTTGCCCTGATTCTGTTTCAGATTATTGAATGACCAGAATGCTTGTATTTATTTTACCGATAAATAGTGAGAATTCTAAGTTCTGTTCAGACGAAGGGTTACAACCCCGGTCCTTGTTTGGTTTACGGGTTGTAACCTGGTTATCTGAATGGTTCCATGGTTATCTCGTCGTATATCATCCTGGTGTATTTTCTTTATTTCCAGTTCTTACTTTTATTTATATCTTGTGCTGATTGCTGGTTTTAGTTCTTAAGTGAAGCCTCCTTTGTGGCACTTGCTCTTTCTGGGGTCTGACCCAGCTGGTTTTGTGTGGCCAGATTTCGGAGCAGCTCCAGAGGATCTACCGATCTTCCAGCCAGATGGTGGCCACTAGACGGAACCCTGGCAACGAGTGGGTTATTTTTGGCTCTCCCACTCTATTGTAAAAATATTCTTTTGAGGCGTTTAGCCGACGAGCACCTGTTTAGCTCGATTGCACTTACTTACTGTCTGCCTACGGGCTGTAACGTGATTAACAGATCCTAGGGTTGATCATGTATGACTAAACTCTTGCTAGTCCTGACATTTTGTAATGACTAGCTTCATGATCAACTGAATATGTAATGTTTGGGACGCCTTACTATTGTATATTTAATGATCATACATCTTGTGACTTTTACTTACTTGCTTGTGATTGAGACACTAGGCTTGTTCATGACCATAAGAGACTGTTGGCTTGTAGATAAACCCTCATGTATCTAGACAGTCATGACCGTATAGCGAGATGGATTCCATTTCATATACGTAGCTGGCTATGTCTGCCCTCGCTCTTCAGTATTCTGGTTCTGGGGCGTGACAACAAGTTAGGCTTGATAATAAAAGAGACGCATCCACATAGCTAAGGGAATAATGCCGATGAGTCGAAATGTGTTAGAACATAAAAAAAGGTCCCACGGTCTGCTTAGAAGTTTGCTCAACGTGCTTTTAAAATGACACTCGATCCTTCGTCCCGTGGCTTGGAAGAAGGAAAGCTGGTTTAAGTTGCCACGAAGTTAAGAACTTAGTTAAGCAGTGTAGCGAAAGGGTGTCACGTGCATTAGTTAAGCAGTAAAAGGGTGTGAAGGCCACTGGCAATGTTAAGCCATCACGGACTATAGCTGGGTTAGACGGCGATCCTTTTGTGGCGGGTAGCGAGCCCTGTGCGAAAGTTCTCGCATAACCCACGCCGATGAAAGGCTGGCGCTTGCTATACTCATTCCTCCTGGGCCGAATCGGTCCCTTGGCCTAGGCAACCATTCGAGGAAACTACACCTTGTTGACAAGTTGTCCAATGACCATTTTTGTAGAGCCTTGAAATATGCTCTCTTTTCTAGAACCTTATCCTTTCTCTTTTATGTGCGAAACTTAGCCTTTGTTTTGAACTTAGTCGATTTACTCACTTAACTATATCGTTGCGATAAACGTTAATCGATTCATTCATTATTTTGCATAGACTAAGTAGAATTGCATAAGGAAACATGTTTTCCATTTTTAATACCGGCAGTTTGATAGCAAGTGTTTCGTGAAGAATCGTGCCACAATTTCTTTGATTCTACACTATTATGACAAGCATTCATTTACTTCATATTGATTTTGAAGTAGAGGGACGAGGAGAAGGAGGTCAGCCACTCGCCTTAGACTTGCTTCAAGCGAGCGACCGGTTGGCTGCGCTGACGTCGCCTACACGATCACCTGCAATCGCATAAGCAACTGATTAGAACACTGTGTAATTCAAGGAATTTCGATATGAATGCGAAGCTCGAAAACGCAAGTCACGAAAATCCATTCGGAAACATTCACGAAAAATGCATTCACGAAAACTAAAGCCAAAGCCAAATCAAGTGCGGCATGAAAATCAGAGCAACGAGAGGTCTCTCCCGGCTCAGCCGCAGAGCCAATCCTTGAGGCGCAACCCGCTGAATATGGGACTTGGTTCCGAAGAACCCATTCCATAACGTGGAATGAATCTTAATTCAACCGTTCCCGTTCGATCGACTCGACCGATTTCGACCTATCGATCCCGACCGAATCGATAGCGACAATGTTCCTTTCTCGCGTACCCCGTGGACGAAAACGGGGCACGATGTAGGGACGGGGCACTACACCATAACCAACTAATAAAAAGTTTTGTCTTCGAAACTTAAGGATAGAACCTACCTCTACGAGAACAATGAAGGAAATTTCTCCTTCATTTCTGATTCAAGCTCCCACGTCGACTCTTTGACCGAATGGTTCTTCCAGAGGACGCGGACGAGAGGGATCGTTCGATTTCGCAACAGCTTATCCTTGCGTTCTAAGATTTGAATTGGCTCTTCAACGTAGGATAAGTCGGACTTCAGCTCCAGCTGGCCAAAATCTACCACGTGGCTAGGGTCGTGCACGTACTTCCGCACTGAGAGACGTGGAAGACATTGTGTACACCTTCAAGTGCCGGTGGTAGGGCAATTTTATAGGCCATTGGAGCGACCCGCTCGAGTATTTCGAACGGCCCAACGAATCTCGGACTCAACTTTTCCTTCGTACCGAACCGAGTAACTCCTCGCATTGGCGATACTTTGAGAAATACGTGATCGCCTTCTTGAAACTCGAGGGGTCGACGATGAACATTCGCATAGCTTTTCTGACGACTCTGCACGGTCTTTAATCTTTCCCGAATGAGCCGAACTTTTTGCACAGTATGTTCCACCAGTTCCGGGCCGAGAATCTGTCGCTCTCCGACTTTGTCCCAGCAAATGGGTGATCGGCACTTTCGTCCGTACAAGACTTCATACGGTGCCATTTGAATACTGGATTGATAGCTATTATTGTATGCAAATTCAGCCAGAGGTAGATGAACATCCCAGCTTGATTTGAAGTCAATTGCGCAGAGTCGTAGCATGTCTTCGAGAATCTGATTGACGCGCTCCGTTTGGCCGTCGGCCTGAGGATGGTAAGCTGAGCTGAACTGCAACTTGGTACCCAGAGCCGACTGAAGGCTACTCTAGAATCGCGACATGAACCGTAAATCCTGATCAGAGACGATGGATACTGGAACTCCGTGTAGCCGTACTATCTCATCAAGATAAATCTGTGCCAGGCGATCAACGCTCCAAGTAACTTTGATGGTAATAAAGTGCGCTGACTTGGTCAGTCGATCGACGATGACCCAGATGGCATCATTTCCCCACGACGTCATCGGTAGACCAACAATAAAATCAATGCACACGTGCTGCCACTTCTATTTCGGAATCGCCAGATTCTGCATCTCCCCGCCCGGTCTCTGGTGCTCAGCTTTCACCTGCTGACAGGCCATGCATTACGACACGAAAAGTGCCACATCTCTTTTTATCCCGTGCCACCAAAAGTTTGTGCGGAGGTCCTTGTACATCTTCGTGCTACCGGGATGCAAGGTGTACTTCGCATAGTGCGCCTCCGACAATATCTCCTTTCTAAGTTCTGAATCGTCTGAAACGTATAGCATACACTTCAATCGAAGTATGCCGGTTTCGTCTTCTGCAAAGTCGGTTGTCCTATCCGTCGAGATTAGATCTCGCATCTTCTTCAGGTACGGATCGTCCTTTTGAGCGGTCTTGATCTTTTCTTGCAAGCTCGGCTCTAACTGCAACTTTGCCAACTGCACATTCCTGAATCGGACTCGGAGTTCGATGCCCATCTCTTCTAGGTTGCGTAGCAGTCTACGGTCGATGGATAGCGAGGCGATATACTTCCGACTCAGAGCGTCCGCCACAATATTTCTCTTTTTCGACGTATAGTCAATAGTCAAGTCGTAATCCTTGATCAGTTCAAGCCAACGCCTTTGCCGCAAGTTCAGTTCCTTCTGCGTGAATAGATACTTGAGGCTCTTATGATCGGTATAGATCATGCACGCCACGACATAAAGATAGTGACGCCATAATTTCAACGCGAACACAATCGTCGCTAACTCCAGGTCATGAGTAAGGTAGTTCTTCTCGTGCGGCTTTAGCTGTCGGAAAGAAAAAGATATCACCTTGTTCCGCTGCATCAGCACACACCCCAAGTCCTGACCGGATGCGTCGCTGGATATTTGAAAACCCTCAGTCCCTTCTGGAAGTACGAGTATCGGGGCCGAGACGAACCGTTGCTTTAACTCTTGGAATGAAGCTTCACAGTCGTCTGACCATTCAAATGCGACTCCTTTTTGGGTGAGGCGAGTCAGAGGCGATGCGATCTTCGTAAAGCCTTTCACGAAGCGTCGGTAGTATCCCGCTAAGCCAAAAAAACTTCGAATCTCGTCGACGGACGTTGGCCGTTTCCAATCGACAACGGCTTCAACTTTCTTTGGATCAACTACAATGCCTTCAGCTGAAATGATGTGTCCGAGGAATGCGACGCTGCTCAGCTAGAATTCACATTTGCCTCGCTTCACATATAACTGATTTTCTGAAGGGTCTGAAGCACGGTCCGTAGATGCTCAGTGTGTTGCTGCCTATTCTTCGAGTAGACGAGTATATCGTCGATAAAGACTACTACGAACTTGTCGAGGAATGGTCGAAACACCCGATTCATCAAATCCATGAAAGCATCAGGGGCGTTCGTTAGGCCGAACGACATTACCAGGAATTCGTAATGGCTGTATCGAGTGCGAAAGGCAGACTTCGTCACATCGTCCAGCTTGAGCTTGAGTTGATGGTAACCCGAGCGCAGATCAATTTTAGAGAACACCGTAGCTCCTTGCAGCTGATCAAACAGATCGTCTATGCGGGGCATGAGATATTTGTTCCGAACGGTGGCTTTATTCAGCTCGCGGTAGTCGATACAAATATGCATTGAGCCATCTTTTTCTTGACAAACAGCATGGACACTCCCCATGGCGAGACGCTGGGTCGAATGAATCCCTTGTCGAGCAACTCTTGCAACTGTAATTTGAGTTCTTTAAGCTCTGCACGGGCTATTCTGTACGGGGCTTTCGAGATCGGTCGGGTATCGGGGAATATATCGATAGTGAACTCAATCTCTCGATCGGGCGGCTGTTTCACTTAACAAAAATGCCTGGAAATTTGGCTTTTGAAAAATAAAACTTGAAAGAGTATAAGAAGTACAAATTATTCTGGGAAGTATTGCTATGGAAGTCTGATCTGAAGGCGATCACTTTGTTCCTTGGACCATACGATGATGATGAAGATCACTGCTAGAAGATGAACAACCGGAAGAACTAAGTCACCAGAAAGGTATCGACGCACTTAGGCACTGATGGCGAGGCCGAATGCTTTCCTGCTTTGCTTCACTCTGTTCTGAAAGAAAGGTTGAAGAAGGATGCTCTAGAGAATCAAAATCTCTGAGTTCTAATCTCTCTGTTTTCTCCCCTCCTCTGTGTGTGTTTATATGAGAAAAATAAGTCTATTTATAGACTTAGCTTTTTGTGCGTAAAACCCAGCAAAAGTTCTGTCTTTACGCTAATAACTGCCACCCATGACTGAAGTCATCCTCTGCATACATTGACACGTGTCCCATTATTTCAATAAGAATAGGATGCACGTACACACGTTCTTCGAGATGTGTGGTATGAAAGCCATGTAAGCAAACCACGTTCCAAAGTAGTCAGGAAGGATAGGGCGTAAACAACAACCCAAATATACTCTGAGCGTAAAGTAGTAGACTGGGCGTAAAATAGCCCTGACATGGACTTCCCGCGTAAAGTGGCTAAAAATAGCCTTGAGTGTAAAACGTAGCCCAAATAAACTTTATGCACACGTCAACTTTTGAGCGTAAAAATTTATATAGTCTCCATGCGTAAAAGAAGCCATATTGTGAGCAAAAAATAGCTCAGTCCACATACTAAACGACAACATTGGTCTCTGTGTAAAACAAATCCCTTCGAATTCTGTGTTATACGCTGTCAGTAAATCTTCATGTCAGACTTTGCATTAAATGCATGACTTGACAGCTTTGTCCAGCGCAAAGTGGTTAGCTTATCTCTGGCGTAAAACTACTGGCTTGTCCCTGGCGTAAAGTGATTAGTCTGTTTTTAGCGTAAAGCGGTTGATCTGTCCTTGGCGTAAAGCAGCATATTTTGAGTGTAAAGTTCTTATCCCTTTGACTCAGTCTATGAAGCATTTTTTTACGCTCCTACAAGACCCCCTTCAAAGTTTTCAGAATTTGAAAAGACTTCAAGAATTTCGAAATACTTTGAACATGAAAAGTCAAGAAATGATGCCGGTCAATACTCAACCGTCACAATAAATTTTCTCTCGAAACATTCGAACGCCTCTTCATCTCCCCGAGTTGCATTAATAATGATCAGTTTCCCATAAGGAATATGAAGAGTTGATTTAATTGTATATATAAGGAGAAGTTCTTCATTCTCACTTTTTATCCTCATACTGTCATGGCACCGAAGAAAGAGATAGAGACTAACAAGGAAAAAGCTCAAGGCTCAGGGCTTGACATAGAGACGGAGGTTGAGCGAGCACGCAACTTCATGGAGTGTTTTGGATTGACTCCAGCAATCTTCGCTCATATAAATGGTGGTCCCTCAACTGCGTACGAAGGACCAGGTGATACAGAAGCATTCCTCAATTTGGTGCGTCGTTCAAGAATCCACAACATGCACGAGTTAGGTGCCTCCCTTCGTCAGCCCAACGAAGGAGAGAAAAAATAATGTTTTATGTAGAAGTGTCATCTATGCATTGTGACACTTCAACTCATCTGTAGGGGCCTACTCCCCTTTTTATAAAAATAAAATCTTAGTATTGATTTCATCTTTATTCGTGTAGAACATTGGTATATAGAATTGTTCTACACCTCCTTTGACTGCATCTATGGTTGTTCAATCCCAAGAGAAACAAAAAAACACGTGGCATCTGTCTTGTGGTCACGAGCCCCTTTTATTAGGATCTTTCCCGAAATAAACTCACGCCAACCGTTTCTTCGACCCTTTATAAATAGCTGAGTTAAAGAATGTTTTATGTATTCTCATTCTCATCTTTTCTCTCCGAAGATAGCTATTTGCAAGATTTCATTCTCCAATAAGAAATTGATAATGACGATGCTTTCCAATGTCGCTCCTCTGTACGCCCGGTCATCAGACATCGATTCAGCCACTCTTAGAGTCGAACCATCTGATCTTGATGGTAAGTTTGATTCATAAAACAATCTTCTGTCTTTGAGCTTTTTGTTGAAAACAGATGCCTATCTTAAATAGATAAGGTGTGCCTACTGAAAATGAGCGTAAATCCTTGACATATATGGAGCGCATGAAACACAAGTACAAAGGCGTAAAGCCTCGGGCGTAAAGCCGTGTAGATAAGGTGCACATGAAACACTGGCGTAAAGCCTTGTAGATTAAGTGCATATAAAATACTGGCGTAAAACCTTGTAGATAAGGTGCACATGAAACACTGGCGTAAAACCTCGTAGATTAAGTGCACATGAAACACGGGCGTAAAGCCTTGTTGATAAGGTACGCCTGTTAAAGACAAAGTAAGGTGCGTAAGCATCTGTTTTTAGTTTTAACTGGCTAATATGCGTCTGATGATACTTCTGTTTAAAATTTTTTTTCTCTGATGTCTTCTGCAGAAGTTTGGCTGAAGAACTTTTCTAGAACCGGTATTGGCGACTTGGATGCTGTAAGGAGCATTCTTCTGACATCAACATCAGGGAGCTCATGCGCTTTTGATGTGCAAATCAGACAACTCAGAACTCTTCGTGGGATATAAGGGTCTTCCTTAGTTGGTAGGAAGAGCCTTTATACACGGAGAGTTGGATGGTGGAGTCAACTCTAACCCGAGAAATTGGGTAGTAGAGTTCCTTTCACGGCAGAACTAGGAATCGTATCCCAATGCTGGATACATCCCTATCTCTTCTGAAGGGCCGCCATTTCTCCACCAGTTGTATTGGCAACAACTCATCTTTGGGCTGCCATACTCTGGGATTCTCCTTTCGTCTGAGAGAGAAGACCAGAGTTAATTTCTACTGTTCTGGTCGCCATTGAGGCTCAGACAACAAGGAATTGACACCAACAACGAATTCGACGAAGAAGATCCAAAAAAGTAATAGATCTCTATTAGGTCATCGTTGTCGTATAGAATGAAAATCCAAGATGTAATAGATTTCTATTATGATTTGTAAGAAAGTCTAAGAGATGCAATAGACTTTTATAATGATAAAGTGAGAATGGAAATGACAAGTCTTCTATACTCAATGATTTGTATCTATCCAGAGGTAATATAAACATAATAAATCTCGTCTTCTGTTTAGAGTATACAATACTATCAGAGGTAATATAGACATGATAGATCGTAACAACTCAAGGAAAACTAGATTAATATCTATTCAGAGGCCAAATGGACATGATAGATAGGAAGTACAAGCAGATTTAATATTTATTCAGAGGTCATGAGAACATGATAAATAACAAATCCAATTTTTTAATCAACTGAAAAGATAGAAGATTAAAATTTTCTCTCCAAGGAGACGAGTAATCAGCTTAACCAAACCTTGGTAGCTGAGGAATAAGAAGACAGATGTCATTGAGGATATATGCCAATATCGATGAAAGAATGAGTGAACCAACGTATTTTTCAGGAAAAGAAAGAACAATTCAATTCCATAATTAAATGGATGAATCTGATGTAATGAACGGACAGGCCTTTTCGGGAATGAAAAGTTGTTTTCAATTTCAAAGACCGGTTCATTAATAGATCTCTCCTATAAATAGGTGAGAACTCTTTGTAACATTTCATTCTTATTTCCACTCCTCTATCGGAAATGTCTTCCAAGGACGTGCAACAAAAGAATGAAGTCTCCCGGAAGGTTGAGGACATCATCGAGACGCGTCCTGTTGAGCCAATTGTATCAGGCCCAACCGAAATAGACAAAAGTTCTTGTACACTCAAGCCACCACAAGACATCCTCGCTTTCTTAGTAGAGCCAGGGAAAACTCCTGAAGAAGAGGCTCTAAGGATGGCTGTCTGTAAATTTTTTGTGAACTCAGGCAACGATGTCTTTGATGCATTGCCTGACTATGTATTCAATAAGGAAGGCAGTGGTCCTCGTCCTTAATCCTTTGTTCTGAACGAAAATAATAATAAAGTAGATTTTATTTTCATTCTGTCTTTTTTTATACATAGTACTTCTTAAAAAATTTGCCATTGATCGGCATCATGAGTAAATCTCCATTGGACTTTGATAACCGATAGGCGCCATTAGAAAACACGGTCTCAATTACATAAGGACCTTTCCATTTTGCTTGGAATTTCCCTTTGCTTTTGTGAGTCATGACCATCGGTCTTTGAACGGCTAATACTAGCTCGCCAACCTTGAATACCCTCTCTTTAACTTTACGATTGAAAGTTCGAGATATACGGGCTTGATATAGCTCAATATGCTGTTGTGCTTGAAGACGCTTCTCGTCCAATCCTTCAAGTTCTTGGAGTCGTAAGCGATCATTATTCTCTATAGTTAGCTCATTAGCAATGGCTATTCGAAGAGATGGAATCTGGATTTCCAATGGAAGGACAGCCTCACATCCATAAACCAGTAAAAATGGTATAAAACCAGTAGGAGTTCGAACTGTTGTTCGATAAGCCCATAAACATTCTCCAAGTTTCTCATTCCAATCACGTTTATTAGAAGAGACAAACTTTTTGAGAAGTTTAATGAACGTCTTATTGAAAGCTTTAGTTAAACCATTAGCAGCTGGATTATAAGCCGTAGAAGCCAAATTTTGAATTCGATTCTTATCACAGAACCGATAAAATGCCTGACTGGCAAATTATGGTCCATTGTCATGAATTATTCGTCGAGGAATCCCGAAACGATAAATGACATGATGTTTGATGAAGCTGATCACATTAGATGTTTTCACTTCAGCAAGGGGAACTGCTTCTGTCCACTTAGAAAAGTAATCGGTTATAGCTAATATAAACCGATGTCCCTTAACAGAAGGAGGGTTAATCGGACCAATGATATCCATACCCCAAGCTTCGAAGGGCCAAGAGGCTGCTGTAGGATGTAGAAATTCAGACGGTTGATGAATAAAATCAGCATGAATCTGACATGCTTTACACCTTCTGGCATAGTCTACAGCATCTGCTATCATAGAAAGCCAATAATACCCCATTCTTCGAATATGGTCTTGTAATTTTGGACCTGGTTGATGAGCACCACAAACACCATCATGAGCTTCTCGAAGTATTTGTTTGGCTTCACTTTCCGAGAGACAGCGCAGCAAGAGTCCATCATATGAACGACGATATAACATATGTAAAGATGAATCATAATAGAATCGAAATGATCGTCTCTTGATTGATGCAGCTTCTTTTGAATTTTCAGGTAAAATCTCATGAACCGCATAATCAATGAAGGGACTTCTCCAATCCTTTTGCTGGGAACTTGACTCTGTAGTATAACTCTGTTCAATATACAGATTATTCTTGACACAGAATAAGTCTCGGTCCAACAAAGTAATTGTATTTTGTCTTCGGATTGGAACGGCCAAGTCTGCAGCTAAGTTAGCAAGAGCATCAGCCTCCACATTCTGAGTACGTGGTACGAATTCAATGAAGAATCCTTTGAATGAAAGGACCAACTCGACTACCACTTGATGATAAGGGATGAGATCAGGGTTTCTGACTTCATAAGTCCCTCTAACTTGATTAACAATCAGTTGGGAATCTCCATAAGCTTCTAGAAACTCAATATCCAATTGTTTTGCTACTTGGAGACCAATCAATAGAGCATTATATTCTGCTACATTGTTGGAGCATGGCTCATTGAGAGAATAGGCACGGTATATGACCATTTTGTCAGGAGAAACCAAGACGATTCCTACCCCAGAGACAATATTGCTTTTAGGTCTTACCCGTGATGCTCCATCAAAATATAATTGCCATATGTCATTCTTCAAAGTCATGTTACAATCTACGACTTCATCTGGAATGTCCTTATATAACTTTAATGTTTCAGGTATAGGGTGAGCAACTAAGAAATCAGCTAATGCTTGACCCTTTACTGATTTTTGAGGTACATAAACCATGTCATAAGGAGTGAGTAACATCGCCCAGGTAGCTAACCTGGAGTTAAGAATGCTTGGTTTTCTCATCAATACCCGAATAGGATTTATTCTGGAAATGACATGAATAGTCTGTCCTGTCACATAATGCCTTGTCTTTTGGACGACAAAAACCAAGGCCAGACATTCCTTTTCTACAGGAGTATACCTGTGTTCAGCTCCGACCATCATTCGGCTAAGATAATAAATTGCCTGTTCATGACCCATATCGCTTTTCTGTGCAAGAAGAGCACCAAGTGAGTGATCCAAGGCTCGAACATATAACAAAAATGGTCTTCCTACCACTGGAGGTACTAGAATAGGTGGATTTGTAAGGTATTGGTTAATGTCATTGAAGGCTTTCTGACACGCTTCATCCCAAACAAATGATACACCCTTCTTTAATAGACGGGAGAAAGGTTGACATCTCCTAGAGAGATTAGATATAAATCTCCTGATATAAGCAATACGATCCTGAAAGCCACGGAGTTCTTTCAGATTATGAGGAGGAAGTATTTCAAGAATTGCTTTAACCTTATCAGGATCAACATGGATACCCTGAGAAGTAATGACAAATCCGAAAAACTTGCCACTGGAAACCCCTAAGAAAGACTTAGTAGGGTTCATTTTCAATTGATGTTGACGCATCAATTCAAATACTGTCTTTAAGTCTTGAATGTGATCATCCTTTGATCGACTCTTAACAACGATGTCATCTACGTAACATTCAACTATTTTTCGTAGATGTTCTTGAAAGATGTTGCTCATAGCCCGTTGATACGTGGCACCGACGTTTTTAAGACCAAACGGCATAACCGTATAGCAGTAAACCCCAAGGGGTGTTCCAAAAGCAGTATGCTTCTCATCTTCTGGATGCATCTTGATCTGATTGTATCCTGAGAATCCGTCCATGAAAGACATACGTTCAAAACCGCATGTATTGTCTATCATGACATCAGTAATGGGAAGTGGGAATTCGTCCTTTGGACAAGCCGTATTAAGATCTCGATAATCTATGCAAACTCGTACTTTTTCGTTCTTCTTCATAACAGGAACAATGTTGGCTACCCAATCTGGGTCTTGTTCTTCATGAACGAAGCCACATGTAATCAACTTTTTGACTTCTGCTTCAATTGCATCCATCATATCTGGTCTAAAGCGCCGTTGCTGTTGTTTTACATGCTTGGCATTAGGCAAAATATTGAGTTTATGAGTAGCAACTTTAGGATCTAGACCCGGCATATCCTTATAACTCCATGCGAAGATGTCAATATATTCTTTGATCAGTTTTATCAACTCTTCCTTTTCATCTTCAGAAAGGTTTTTACTGATGAATATTGGTTTGGACGTAGTTCCATCTCCAACATCAATCTGGACAACCTCATCCTCTGTAGGTGGCTGTCGCTGTTCAAAACAAAGTTTCCATTGAGTGTCCATCTGTTGAGCCCAGGGATCATTCTCAAATGGTTCAGATTCACCATCAATTTGAACCATGTTGACTGAAAATATTTGCTCAGATTCATCATAATAACCTCCTCTAACATAAGAAGAGTGAGACATCTCGATGAATTGGATTTCTTCTGAATTCGATGATTGCGAAGATCTAGAAGAGAATTCTTCTTGTATATCGTCATTAAATATGTGGGACGGATCATATCCCAACCCATGACGAGTTTTCTGGTAAAACGGATCACCACTTAATGATAATCGTCTACCTTTGCCTTGATTGAGACCTTGCATAGTCTTCAAATCATATCCCATATTCTGGATAATCTTGATAGATTGTTGACTATATTTGTCAATTCGGATTCTTCCTTTATCTTTATCTCTCAGATCATCTATCTGAGCAACATGGATATTTCTAGCTAGGCCAAACATAATTTGGCGCTTGTTTTTCTTATCAGACGGAATCACAAAATAAGATTCTTCATGACGTCTATAAGTTACACAAGCTTGTGATGAAGCGACTACAGGAAGAAGATAGGAAGAAGATGTTAAGAACCTTTGAGCATAAGGTCCAACATCGACATGAGGAGGAAAGGAATTTTCTTTATGATCAATGTATAAGGTTTCCTCTGTGTCTATGTCGTCTTTATACTGATGATTTTGATCATCAGAAGATAAAGTCATTCTTTCAATAAACTTGACAGCCATATACTCAAAAAGGAAATCTTCATTGATATCAAAAAATACAGAATGATCAATATTTACATCATTTACAATTTGACTACTATGCTTTGGATTGATCATTAAAGGACTGTCATCCGTCTTTTGCATAGACTTGTCAAGGTTGATGATCAATGGTGGTTCTGGATCATTCGTACGAGAAGTACGCCCTTTGACCTTGATCATAAAAGGTTAAACTTGGCTTTTAGCAGGAACATCCACTGATTCCTCAGATGAAGCTTGAGTTCTTCCTTTAACCTTGATCATCAGAGGTTGATCATTGACAGGTTGGGATTGGATTCGCCCCTTGACTATAATCTTCAAAGGTTGCTCTTTTGGCGGATCTTCATTAATAGACTGATCTTCAGCAGATGATCGATCTTCAGCTATATCTGATATCTCTTTCACATGCTCTTGTTTATAGAGCATTGAATCAGAAAAATAGGCTTCGACACCCTTGAAAGGATTGATATCACCAAACTCAGTCTTCACAACCCCTTGAGAATCCACATATTTGAAGCATTGGTGGAGAGTTGAAGGCACGATGTTATGCTCATGTAACCACGGTCTTCCAAGAAGGATGTTATAGGATACGTCTGAGTTGATAACATAGAAGATTGCCATAGTTCGAAGACCACCAATCTGAATCTTTAGACGAATCTTTCCCAGTGGTTTACTCTTGCCAGAGTTGAAACCAACTATCGTGGTACTAGTGTAAGTCAAATTACTAGTAAAAATCCTCAGCGGTCTTAACATACTCTGAAGAATTATGCTAATTGAAGACCCATGATCAATGTAAATCCTGTCAATTTTAGTGGATCCGATATACCCAGTATAGCACAGAGGCCTGTCATGCTTGTTATGCTTCAACAGCATATCTTCTTATGTAAAGGTGATGTTGGGAATTGCTTCCATCACACTATGACATTGTGGACATGATATGGATGTATTATCAGGACTCTTAAGTTGAGCCAAGCATGAATCTGTTTGAAGTAAAGCTTCACTCAAAGTCTCTCTGCTTTCTTTAGAAAGACGAAGCAGCTCAAATATAGATAGTCTAGCCGGAGTATTGGCTAATTGGGCTAGAATATCAAATTTGTAGGGTTTTATCACCACCCCCTAACTAGAAGCATACTTCAATGGGACGTCAAAACGTACTGCTTTCTGTTTTCCTTTTTCAACCACAGATGGTTTAGTAGGAACAAGAGAAGGTTGAATTGGTGGTATTTCAACATCCTCTGCTTCTTTGGAGGATCCTTCATAATCTTTGTGGTACTCCTTCCCCGATATTGTACCAGCAAAAGTTTCTTCTTCGAACTCAGAAGAAGGAAGTACCATATTACAGAATTTAGTCTTCCTTCCCTTAGCCTTCTTCTTACGAGGATTGTTATGAGGAACCTCAGAACCCAATCCAACAGTGGATTTTTGACTTTAAATTTGTAAAGGACGTCGTATTCCTTTATCATAATTCAAACCTTCTACCTTTTGAAAGTCATAACCCATCTTCTTCATGAGAAGGACAGATTGCTGACTGTATAAGTGAGTGGGCAGCGGACTTTTAACAGGTGGTTCAACAGAGGAAGAAAAAGAGATCTCTGTAACTACAGAAGAATGAGAAATAGAAGTCTCTATAGCTATGAGAGGAGAAAGATTCGAGATATGAGGAAGAATTCCTATAGGAGCTTTTTCATAAGCAGCGAAGACTTGTTGTGCTTTGTATAAGGGAACACTATTCATGGCTAACCACTGCTGATGAGTAAGTTTGAGCTTGATAGGAGTAGCCAAACTTGGAGGACATATGTTCAATCCTCTCAGTCTATTTTCCAAAGAAATGCCATCCCATAGATGATCCAAATCATCATGATCTGGAATAACATGAGAAATCATGTTGCAGGTTTTGACTTTCTTACCTTTCTTGGATTTTGAAGTTTTACCTTCATCTTCCATTTCAGGTACTAAATCAGGATGTACCCACATAATTTCACCATTCTTTAATGTGAGAGGCAACAATCCTTCATTTTCCTCCCTGGCAGGCGGGATATTCACAATCTTCATCGTCGCCTTCAGAATTGGGACAATTCCATCTGGAATTTACTGAGAAGGAAAATATCCGAATTAAAGAGAAACCATATTGGTCGTGACCGTATGCTCATCGTTGGTTAAAGCAATGGCATTGGCATTAATCAGCTCCTAGATTTTCTTCTTTAGAACATAACAAGCCCTTGTGGGATGATTTATGTATCTGTGATAGATACAATATTTGGGATTGTCAGTCAGATTCACCTCATTAGGCCTCTTTGGCTCCGGAATCTGGAGTTTTCCACTCTTCACCAGACATTGGAATATCCCTGGGATATCGCTTTCGTCAAAAGAGTATTCTTTTTTTGGCCTGGAAGATTCCTGATTATTCGGCGTCGTTTTATTTTTTGAAAGATTAACCATAAGGGTATCCTTTCCTTTTACATTACGATTGCCAGAATTATTACCAGGATTTCCTTTCTTTCCTTTATCCTCTGAGGCAAAAATCATCCCATGTTCACGAGCCAACCTACCATTGGTCTCGGCAGAAACTGCTGCTATAATAAACGAAGCCCAATCTGTGAATTGGGAACCCGTGAAGACAGCAATGGATGGTCGCAGATTCATCTTGCATGTATCAATTATTGCTGAATCTGGCATACCAGGAGGCATCTTTAGAGTAGCCTGTCGAAAACGTTCAATGAACGTCCGAGTATCTTCTTTCTCTTTTTGTTTGATTTCTATTAAGGAGGACATGTTCATGTCCATACCTCCTTCATAGAAGCGGGAGAGAAATATTGCCTTAAATTCGTCAAAAGACGAAATGCAATTGTCGGGTAAACTACGATACCAATCGTAAGCTGACCCCGTCAAGCATCCAATGAACACTCGAGTGAGAAGAGCATCATTTTTCTGCAGATGTACAGTCATAATATCAAAATAATTGATATACTGACTAGGAGAAGCCCTTCCATCAAACAATACATTGATTGTGGCTTGAATTTCGGTGGAAAGGGTACATCATTCCAATGAGGAGGATAAGGTTGCTTAATCCCTAACCTCTGGAGCTGATCCATGTGCTTCAAAACTTCAAACTGTGCTTTGAGCTCACGCACTTCTTGAATGGCTTCACTAGTTTGCGGAAGCACATTTGATTTAATGGTTGTTGGATGTACCGTAACCCCCACCGGAGATGGTACATCTTCTGGATTAATGGGATCTGGAGATGCAGAATTTTGGTTAACAGCAGGCTCTTGAATATTCAAGGGTATATCAACTCCTTGACTATCTTGAGTTTGTGCTGCTACTTGTACCGGTGTTACTACTGCCGGCTGAGCAGTTTGCTGAGTCAATATTATCTGGTGCATGCTTTGCATCATGTTAAGCATGTCTTTTAGTGATTGCTCAACGGTAGTGAGACGTTGTTCTGTATTAGCAGATGACGTCTCTGGTTCATCTCCAATAGCGTAGGATTCAACCTCTCTTGAAGATATAGAGGGATTAGTATAGAAGTATGAATCGACACTATCAGTTTCGGAATCAAAAGATTGAGTACCCCCAGCTTCTGAATCAGAAGTATGCAACTGTCTTTGTCTTCTTGATCGAGTATTCTGATATACTCCTTCAAAGGAATCAAGAAGTCAGTTGAATTGTTGTAGACCTGGAGTTTGGGACGTGTTGCGTCTCGGACATCGTCCTCTATTATTATGAGATGCCATGTTGACTGACGCATATGACAGCTCATGTTCTTGGTCATCAGCTTGTCGTTGAGGTACATTAAAACTCAATCGATCAAAAACTGACCATTTTGAAGACGAACAACAACAGTTGATTACAATCTGGTGACACTCACAACGGTGATTTTCTTGGGGGAGTGTCACGGAAGATTGTCTATTTTTACGCTTTTGCATTAGCAATTCACGTAAATCAGAAGGAGTAGAGGGATTAGTCTTCTTTATTACATTTGGGGTAGAAAAACGTTTAGTCCCTTGTGTATAAAGAAGATTACTAGCTGCATTTGCCGAACCAAACTGTACATTTTTACGCACTTGGAGTTGTATGCGTAAATCTTGAGATTTTTGAGCACGAAGGACTCTATTTTCATTGCGTGTAATTTGTAGGTTTGGTACCTTACGTACAGCAGTATAAGAAGGTTGTTGGTTGAAAACAGAAGTTTTACCAACTATATTTTTATGCTTCATATGTGTAGTTATATTCACTTTAGATGCAGAAGCATCATTATGAATTTTATCTACACTGTCACAGACAGGAGATTTACCTTTATGTATAGAGCGCAAAACATGAGTATCTGCCACGTCATAGACGGGAGATTTTCCTTTACGCAAAGAGCGTAACTTTTGTGTGTCTACCACGTCACAGACGGGAGACTTATTCTTACACTCAGAAGCACAAACATTAGAGTCTGCCTCATTACAAATGGGAGACTCGTTCTTATGCACTGAGCGAAAAATTTAGTTTTTACCCACTGGGCGTAAAATATCATTTTTACGCACTGGGCGTAAAATATCATTTTTACGCACTGGGCGTAAAACTTGGTTCTTACGCAGTGGGCGTGAAACCTGATTATCTTCACCGTCACAGACGGGAGATGAATTGCCACACTTAGAGTGCGACGCTGAAGTAAGGACTGCCTCGTTACGAACGGGAGCCCCTACGACAGGAGTGGGAAGAATTCCCTTGCCATCAGAAGCAACAGAGAGATCAGAAGCTACTTTGAATTTAGGAATCCAAACTTTTCGTGCTTCGCAAGATTTTTGAACATTAGAGCAGCGAGAACCACCCCCAGTTCGGAGCATCTCTTCATAAGCAGTCTGGTCGAAGTGTACAACCAGAGTCTTCTTTGTCGATCCGATCGACACATCATCGTATTGAGCAATTGCCTCCTCGTCAGAGGAGAAGGTCGTCCCCAGCAGAGTCGCCATTTTGTTTCACTTAACAAAAATGCCTGGAAATTTGGCTTTTGAAAAATAAAACTTGAAAGAGTACAAGAAGTACAAATTGTTCTGGAAAGTATTGCTATGGAAGTCTGATCTGAAGGCGATCACTTTGTTCCTTGGACCATACGATGATGATGAAGATCACTGCTAGAAGATGAACAACCGGAAGAACTAAGTCACCAGAAAGGTATAGACGCACTTAGGCACTAATGGTGAGGCCGAATGCTTTCCTGCTTTGCTTCACTCTGTTCTGAAAGAAAGGTTGAAGAAGGATGCTCTAGAGAATCAAAATCTCTGAGTTCTAATCTCTCTGTTTTCTCCCCTCCTCTGTGTGTGTTTATATGAGAAAAATAAGTCTATTTATAGACTTGGCTTTTTGTGCGTAAAACCCAGCAAAAGTTCTGTCTTTACGCTAATAACTGTCACCCATGACTGAAGTCATCCTCTGCAAACATTGACACGTGTCCCATTATTTCAATAAGAATAGGATGCACGTACACACGTTCTTCGAGATGTGTGGTATGAAAGCCATGTAAGCAAACCACGTTCCAAAGTAGTCAGGAAGGATAGGGCGTAAACAACAACCCAAATATACTCTGAGCGTAAAGTAGTAGACTAGGCGTAAAATAGCCCTGACATGGACTTCCCGCGTAAAGTGGCTAAAAATAGCCTTGAGCGTAAAACGTAGCCCAAATAAACTTTATGCACACGTCAACTTTTGAGCGTAAAAATTCATACAGTCTCCATGCGTAAAAGAAGCCATATTGTGAGCAAAAAGTAGCTCAGTCCACATACTAAACGACAACATTGGTCTTTGTGTAAAACAAATTCCTTCGAATTCTGTGTTATACGCTGTCAGTAAATATTCATGTCAGACTTTGCATTAAATGCATGACTTGACAGCTTTGTCCAGCGTAAAGTGGTTAGCTTATCTCTGGCGTAAAACTACTGGCTTGTCCCTGGCGTAAAGTGATTATTCTGTCTTTGGCGTAAAGCGGTTGATCTGTCCTTGGCGTAAAACAGCATATTTTGAGTGTAAAGTTCTTATCCCTTTGACTCAGTCTATGAAGCATTTTTTTAAGCTCCTACAGCGGCAAGCCGGACAGCTCGTCCGGGAATACATCTGGGAATTCTGCCACAATGTCGGTCTGACCCGCGTTTGCACCATCCTGTCGCATGTCTCGAACGGACGCTAGATAGCCTTCGATCCCGGAATGCATCATCCGTCGAGCAGATATTGCGGAGATCACCATGCAGGTCGGCGATGCCTCACCACACGAGTAACAGAATTCAGGCACTCCAGGTATGTGGAATGTGACCCTCTTTTCAGCACAGTCTATGGTTGCGTTGCATGGACCGAGCCAATCCATCCCCAGAATGATGTCGTAGTCCTTAATATCTAGAACTATCACATCAAGACTGATCTTTTGACCACCTATACAGATGATTCCGTCTCCGTAGACTAAATTTGTAAGCAGTGGCATGCCCGACGGTACGTTAACAGTAAGATCTAGACCCAGCAGTGTCAGAGGAAATTTATGCTCGACGGTGAAGTCTGCCGATATAAAACTATATGTGGCACCTGAATCAAACAATACACGAGCAGGTTTATTATTGAATTGCAGTATACCTGTCACGACTGTGTCAAATGTAAACGCTTTGTCTCGAGTCATGGCATATACGCGGCCCTGAGCATTGGGACGACGGTCTTGGCCATTCTGTTGTGCGGTCGGTGGAGCCCGAGGTGCTTGGCCTCGGTTCTGATGAGGTTATTGGGGGTGCTGGTTCGGCTTCTCCGGACAGTTGCGTACGATGTGGTCCATTCGGCTACACCCGAAGCATGCTCCGTTCTTCAATCAGCATTCGCTGGCCATGTGCCCCTCTTTGTGGCAGAAATTGTAGACTATTCGATCCTTCGTCTGGTTGCCGCCTCCGTTGCCACGATTTTGATGCTTGTGCGCGTTGTTACCTCCCGCATTACTATGGCGTTTGTTATTAAAGTGAACAGCGCCAGTAGTAGCAGGAGGATACTCGAACTCCAAACGGAGGGCATGGTTGAGTGCCTCGCCCATGGTTTTGTATTCAGGCACCGAGACATGAGCACGGATAGAGGAATGCAGGCCCACTTCGAATTGTCGAGCTCAACTTGCAGTGGTAGGTAGATAGGCTCCAGCAAATTTGGCCAGTTTGTTGAATTCGGCCGCATACTGTCGTACAGTCATATTCCCTTTCCTCAACAGCATGAATTCGTTTTCTTTCTCCTGTCGCACGGCTGCAGAAAGATATTCGGTCTCGAACGCATTTCTGAATATGGCCCATGAGATCGCCGCTATCCCATCTTCACGTTGAATTGCCCGCTTCTGCATGGCTCACCAATCGTGCGCATTCATTCGAAGTAGAAGTTGAGCACACGTGACTTTCTTCGAGTCTTTGACACCCAGAAGCTCGAACTTGTCTTCCAGCTCCTCCAACCAGTCGATCGCCACGGAGGGATCTTCTGTGCCGTTGAAGGAAGTGCGGTAACTATTCGTAAATTTTGACACGTCGAAGTTAGAACTTCTCGGTGCCGCCGGTGAGAGCACGGGCGCCTCCGGTTCAGCTTCGTTGGATCTAACCGTAGGCTCGGTAACGGCAGGCGTCATCGTTGAATTTTTGTTGGTTACGACCGATTGTACGATTTGCTGGAGTGTATTCCGCTGCTGCTGCTGCAGCTTAAATTGAGTCTCGAACCGATTCTCAAATTGGGTCTGACGAGCCTCCGCCTGCTGACGATGGAGCTCATTTTGACGTTGCTGCATTTCGAGCATCTGCAGCATCCGTTGCATCGTGTCGCCGGAAGGTCCGGTTACGGTAGGCGTCATTCCCGTTGGGTTGACGGAATGCTCGGGTCTAGAAGTACTCGAGCCGCTGGAAGCGCTCGTCTCGTCCTCTGTCCGAGCTCCCACAACTGCAGGAAAAAGAAAGGCAACTCTCGTTAGTTTCAGAAAATGTCATGGGTTCAGCGTATGAAAAAACTCATCTCATCGACACGAGGTCAACGGTTGGAGACTAGAAACTCGACACTGGAGGCGAAGGACATAAAGCGGTGCTCTGATACCATTATGTCATGCCCCGATTCCGTCGAATCGATAGTCGTCCTCCGGACATGATGCCGTGCGAACCTAATTTACGATCGCACAAGGCATAGTCATAAGGTAATCCGAGATACGAGATCTAAGAGAGTACGCAGACAAATTGAATCATACATTAAGTAAAGGAAACTTTGATCTTTATTGATAATGAACATCATCTACAGACTCCAGTACAGGACTCGTGCCGCACGGGCTACAACATGACTCAATTAGAAAAGAGTGCCGATGAGATAGCCGTTCCATACATTGCACACATCCCTCAATATACAATAAAGTACTCCAGTGACCCGGAATGGAAGGACGCTGAGCCATCTTTCTTGGACAGTTGAGAGTCTTCAAAAGTAGAGTTGCGGGACAAGTCTTCGACGCGCGGCCGAAGCTTCAAAATCACGAACGTCGCCGAGCTAGTTGGCGCGTCCTTCCTGATTCGCGGGACCTGCAAAGAGCGAGGATCAGTACGATCACATGTACTGGCGAATGGCTAATTAAAATTTAAGCTCTGTATTTGATTCAAGCAGTTTTATAAACATGTTAGCTAGCTATTTATGCGATCTTTCTAACCATCCTGATCAATTTACATGTTAACATGTTTCGAGGCAAGCAAATGAATTTGTAAACATTAAGCATCTATCATATTCATCCCGTGTCACGTGCATTAGTTAAGCAGTGAAAGGGTGTGACGGCCACTGGCAATGTCAAGCCATCACGGACTATAGCTGGGTTAGACGACGACCCTTTTGCGGCCCGTAGCGAGCCCTGTATGAAAGTTCCCGCATAACCCACGTCGATGAAAGGATGGCGCTTGCTATACTCGTTCCTCCTGGGCCGAATCGGTCCCTTTTCCTAGGCAACCGTTCGAGGAAACTACACCTTGTCGACAAGTTGTCCAATGATCGTTTTGCAGAGACTTGAAATATGCTATCTCTTTTCTAGAACCTTATCCTTTCTCTTTTATGTGCGAAACTTAGACTTTGTTTTGAACTTAGTCGATTTACTCACTTAGCTATATCTTTGCGATAAACGTTAATCAATTCATTCATTATTTTGCATAGACTAAGTAAAATTGCATAAGGAAGCATGTTTTCCATTTTCAATATCGGCAGTTTGATAGCAAGTGTTTCGTGAAGAATCGTGCCACAATTTCTTTGATTCTACACTATTATGACAATCATTCATTTACTTCATATTGATTTTGAAATAGAGGGACGAGGCGAAGGAGGTCAGCCACTCGTCTTAGACTTGCTTCAAGCGAGCGACCGGTTGGCTGTGCTGATGTCGTCTACGTGATCACCTGCAATCGCATAAGCAACTGATTAGAATACTGTGTAATTCAAGGAATTTCGATATGAATACGAAGCTCGAAGATGCAAGTCACGAAAACCCATTCGGAAACATTCACGAAAAACACATTCACAAAAACCAAAGCCAAAGCCAAATCAAGTACGGCATGAAAATCAGAGTAACAGGAGGTCTCTCCCGACTCAGCCGCAGAGTCAATCCTCGAGGCGCAACCCGCTGAATATGGGACTTGGTTCTGAAGAAGCCATTCCAAAATGTGGAATGGATATTAATTCAACCGTTTCCGTTCGATCGATTCGGCCAATTCTGACCTATCGGTCCCGACCGAATCTATAGCGACAATGTTCCTTTCTCGCGCACCCCGTGGACGAAAATAGGGCACGATGTAGGGACGTGGCACTACACCTAGTGTACACATTGTAATCTTTGTTCAATATCAATAAAAGAGCATTTTGCATGACTTGTATTTTTTTTTCAAATTTTCGCTGCTGACTATTCAATATTTCTGCTTGGGACTTCTGTGCGATGACCCCCGTCGCTTAGCCTGTAATCGGCCGTTATGGACCTGCCTTGCGTGAGCGCAATTTAAGCTCACGCGGCATCACGCCTTAGCGAGGACGATTGCTCCTATGGGAGCGGGACGTGACACTTAGGCACAATCAAACATGTATTATTTTTGAAAGTAATTGAATAACCCTTTGCAATCAGTTGACCAACACTTATCAAATTATGGGCAAGACTAGGAATATAAAAAAACATCATGGATTACCTTTTCCATACCTGACTTTGTTTTCACTGCAACTGTACCTTTTCCTTCAATCTGCATAATTGTATTATTTTTCAGCCTAACTTGTGTCTTGACAGATTCATTTAAATTACAAAAAAGTTTTTTTTTCTGTTATGTGGTTACTACATCCACTATCTAAAAACCAAACATTACTTCTATCTTTTCCAGAATCAGAACAAGTCATAAAAAGATTACTATCTTCCTTACCTTCATCACCTCTGTTCTCTGCGTAATTCGCTTACTGCTTAGCTTTGGCAAAGCAGTATGCCTCAGTATGCCCAAATCTTTTACAAAAATAACATTATTTTCCTTTTAGTTTTGGTGTTGATTACCTCTATCATTGTGGCCTCCTCTTTGATTGTTCCAGTCAGATCTTCCTCTGCCTCTGCTTCTGCCATGTCCATGATAGACACCTCTTCCAAATCCTCTACCTTGATGTATTCTTGTGTTTTCTACTCTTGTCTGAAATGTACTTTCAACGTTCTTTTCTGCCGTCATGTTTAGTCTTTGTTCATGAGCTAGAAGAGAACTTGTTAATGCACTAAAAGAATATATAGATAAATCTTTGGATTCCTCTATTGCAGCTACTACATGGTCAAATTTAGGAACAAGAGTTCTTAAAACTTTTTCTACTATCTTTTTATCGTCAAACTCTTCACCAAGAGTTCTTAACTGATTAACAATATTTGCAGCTTTGGTAAAATAGTCATCAATTGTGTCAGCATCCTTCATACAAAGATTTTCAAAATCACTTCTAAGAGTTTGTAATTTGACGGATTTACCTTTCCATCACCTTCATATTGCTGCTTCAAAAATTTTCATGCATCGGTTGACTTCTCAGCATTAGCAATTCTTGAAAAGATGGAGCCATTCACCGCTTGTTGCAATATGAGTAGTGCCTTCGCATCTTTTTTCGAAGATCCTTCATATCTGCTGTCCTATCCGTCTCTGTATAGCCATTCTCAACAAGCTCCCAAAGATCTTGTGAAATGAAAAGTTTTCTCATTTTGATTCTCCAAAAACTATAGTTTTCACCACTAAACATAGGAATCAAAGTTTGTGAGAGATTGAGGCCATTTCCAATATTCATTTTTTTACGTAAAAAAAAATCAAACAGTAATAACACAAAAGAAAACATTTTCTCCACAAAAAAAACTTACTAGCACTCTTACTTCGAACCTTCAAATTGTAACGGTAGCAATCTTCTACGATAAAAATTTGCTCCCAGCTTCAACACAAATCCAAGCTATGATACCACAATGTTAACTTAGAATGCAAGAGAACAAAAGAATGCAATAGAGCTTTTCTAATAGTGTTGACAACTTGAGTGCTTTATTCATAAAATAGTCTGCTTTATATAGGTACAAGAAGTTTAACTAAGAAAGCAAAATAAGGGGAGGAGCTAACACCTCACTCCAAAAATAAAGCATTTGACTTCCCTACAAATTCTCACCACCTCTCAAAGCCCAACGTGTAGATTTGAATCATTCTCAATTGAATATTTCTCCAACATTTTGGCACCAAATTGATGTCCAGATGAAAGGTAATTGAAAATCCAAATTGGCTGTTAGTTGTCTACCCGATAGCTATGGTTCTATAAACAATCTTTAATATGGTTTGTAAACTCTCAATTTTTATGTGATTCATGGGACGGACTCTTAACCTAGCTTCCTTGTAAAAAAAAATAAAAAAATTATACACGAAACTTACATTGGATTGTTATTTCATACACCACCAATGGAATTTTTTGTCGGGTTTATTCCATAAAAGACTCCGTCCCACTATTTCTACTTTGGGACAAATCCAATGTATGTGTATTTAAATATTTGAGCATTCATTTATTGACTCGTACACATGTGGTATGTTAGCTCTAGTTACTTGATGTGGATTTTCCAGTGGGCTAGCTTCAAATCCCACAATCATCATTTTTTTATTGTCACAATTTTTTGGAGAAATTATTTTGGAGCTAGACCCCAAAGGAGCCTAGTTTGGACTCGGGCACGGGCGTGGATGAATGACGCAAAGTGACGCTTTCATGGCGAGCTTCGCACATTCACGTCAGTCAAGGAGTATGTGCACTCTTGGACGTCGGGTGCGAAGTTGGTGCGGTAGAATGGGGCTGTGTAGGGCACGGGGCTACTGTGCCACGGGGCGCAGTGGTGCAACGGGGTTGCGTACGATGTGGAGCTGCGGGGCGCAACAGGGCTACGAGGCTGCGTGTGGTAGCACCGTTGCGCTAAAGCCAAGCTTCCATTTGATTGTTCAGTTACAAACTGTTCAGGAGTTACTCCAAATATTTCTATTCGCTTAAAACTTTCCAAATTATTAATAATCATGTACATTTATGGATTTATGACTTTTACATATAAGTGAAAATTATTTTGAGAATGAATTTAGACTTTTTGCATATAAGTCTCTTATATCTAGCTTATTTTGGATAAGTCTCCCATTGGGGCGGAAATCATGTCGACATTGTATTGTACGGTCCTTTTATCCTATATATATATATCTTGTTTTCATAAAGAGAGATACAAATCTATGACAACCTAAATACCTAACCAATATTAAAACACCAAAAAAAAACATGTTTAATTCTCAGTTGGACTACAAAAAAAAAGACTAAATACATACCCCTAGAAAAGAGAAACATCAAAATGCTTAACAAAATATGCTCACCCAATTAGAAACTGGAAATTGCTGAAAAACCCAATTCCGGGGTTGGTTTTTATTAAAAACCCACCCGCAGGATGGGTTTTATGAAATGCCCAGAATTATATATTTCCACGTTAAGTATTCCAAGATTCCCTTTAGATGCTCTGTATTTACAAAATTAATACCATAACTACCCCTCCGCACAAACTCATATTTGGATTGTGATTCTCGTCGTCTTCTTCTTTTTCTTCTTCACGAGAGATCTGAATTCCATTGCTCTCATCTTCAGCAGAGATCGCAAAGATCGTTCGTAGTTCACCGTGTTTTTTTTTTCAGTCGAACTCCGATCATCGCTCATCTTCTTCTTCTTCTTCTTCTTTTCCGACAATTAGGTCAATTATGGAGAGAAGATCTTCTTCTTTTCCATAAGAGTTAGCATCGTTTTGAAAGAAGAACGAAAACTCTTGAATCTTTATTCATGTCAAATTTCTTTCAACAAAACAAAAAATAAAAAAATTAGGTTTCTGTCAACTGTTCTCCGTCGATATAACACGAAGAATAGTCATTCTCCTGTATTTTAACAAGGAGAATGCCATTCTTCGTGTAAATTAGGCATTCTTCGTGTTTCTAACACGGAGAATGACCATTCTCCTGTGTTTTAACATTTGAATGACCATTCTCTGGGTCATTTAACACGGAGAATGGCCATTCTCCGTGTAATTTAGCACGGAGAATGCCATTCTCCGTACTAAATTATACGGAGAATGGTCATTCTTCTACCTTTTAACACTGAGAATGGTCATTCTCCGTATTAGAAACACGGAGAATGCCATTCTCCGTGTTAAATAACACTGAGAATGACATTCTTCGTATTTTTAACATGGAGAATGGCCATTCTTCTCCGTTTTTAACACTGGAATGACCATTCTCCGTGCTAAATTACATGGAGAATGGTCATTCTTCGTGTAAATTAAGACAGAGAATGGCCATTCTCCGTGTAGATTAAGACGGAGAATGTCTTTCTCCGTGTAATTTAGCACGGAGAATGACCATTCTCCGTGTAATTTAGTTAAGACGGAGAATGTCATTCTCCATGTTACTAACACAGAGAATGGCCATTCTCCGTGTATATTAAGAACACTTTTACGGTCCTTGCTATTTTAAGACTGTCAAAATTTTGATATTGTCGATTTTATATACATTGCTAAAATTTTAATAGTTCTGGATATGCACATTACTGCCATAATTTTGGCAGTCTTACCACCAGTGTTGTAAGAATCGGATCGGACCTACAGTTGGACCGAGTCCAACCGGTTTAGGCCAAAAAAATTGGTCTGGTCCGAATAAAACTGGTTCTTTTTAAAGAACCGTTGGTTTTTTCAAAATCGGGGTTCCTGGTGAACTGGCCAAACTGGTTCACAATTGAACCGGTCAATTTTGACTTTTTTAAATTAAAAAAAATATTATGTAAATTTAGACTATTTGATTCTTGGTTTGGTTTTGATAGACCTTATAGTTGTAAAATTAAACGAAACTAACATACTAAAAATCAAACCAAGAAGTAAATATGGTATCTAACTATTTGAACCAAATCAAACCAAATTTATTCGAACTCCAGTTGAACCCCGGTCCAACCTATAGCAAAAAATTCGGTTCGATCATCAGTACTGTTTTTAAAACATTGCTTACGACTATGAAAAATGTGTTGTTAATTGTTGTAGTGCCCTTAAGTAACATTTGCCTTTGCAGGGACCTATGGCACTGAACTATAACACGCAGTCCAAGTCGAGACAGAACCTGATCGCACACGAAGAACATCCAGTTATGGCCACGGGAACCGACGGCGGACCCTTTTCTCAACAGCTCCCTCGCCGTCATCGTGAGCTGCACCAGCGCATAAGCAGCCGCCGCTGCAGACACTCTAGCCACATAAATAAAAGAAAAAACGGAGTCGGCTAACCTCACCGGCGGTGACCGGATCCAAAATCAAATCGAGAAGAAGACGCCGGTTACTGGAGGGAGTCGGAGTAGGACCAGCTGGAGCGGAGCGGGGATCTACAGGCCGAAGAGCGATAGGCTCCCCCTCTGCTCCGACGTCACCATCAGGCTCAGAGAGACCAGCGACGACGCCACGCACGCGGCCCTCAGTGCCGCCGCGGCCAGGTCCCACCTCCGACGCGCTGACGCCGAGGCGGCCGAGTCCTACGCGGCCTCCGGCAGCATCTGGATCCCGACCTCCGGTTCCGTCTTCATAGGAGAAAACCCTAATTCTTGAGAATTTGCTCTCAATTTCTCTATGTAGATTGCTTCTTGGTTGGAGTTTAAAAGAGAGAGAGAGAGAGAGAGAGACGATGCCAAAAGCGTTGGTGCGACTCCTTGTAGTTTTTTTTGGCCTTTTTTTTTCGCGTTCACAGGGTGACGTGGCAGGCGAGAATGCGTGGCTCGTGAACGCGAGAAGGGACAAAAGTGCTCAGAGAATCGCGCTTTGGTTGTTTTCTTGTGGTGTGGTCCCCACATTTTCTGTTTTAGAAGCGGGTCGGATCATGCATCAGCGGAACGGGTCTGTTTATGCTGGATCCAAATGGGCTAAGAGATGAAACGCCATATCCATTTGGTTTTTAGAAAATTTTATTGGACAAAAGAAAATCGATAATATAAAGCATAGTGGATTTTTGGTCCGACCCATGTGCTTTGGTTCAACGATGATGAAAGGACTAAATTGTCCCTCTATAAGAGAGGAGGAGGTCCCATGTTGAGTGCGGAGCAATCGGTTGTTCCAACGGCACCCCTACTTCCAGCTCCTCTTGCACCGTCCCTCCCCTCTTGCACTGTCCCTCCCTCTTCCGCCTCCGCTCCATCCTCTTCCACGCCGTCGTCATCGACCTCTTCCGCAACCCCTTCGTCGCAGCAGCCTCCTCCACCGCGCCGCCGACGCCGACCCTTCCTACGTCGCCTCCCTCTTCTCCGTCATGACCAACCCCAACCCCTTCTCCTTCAACACCGCCATCGCCATCTCCGCCGACCCACTCTCCATCTACTCCCAAATGCTCCGCCGCTGCGTCCCTCCCGACTCCCACACCTTCTCTTCCTTGCTCAACACCACCACCGCCGCCACCGCTACCAGGTCGCTCCACCCACACGCCCTCTTCCTCGGATTCCGGTCCGACCCCTTCGTGCAGACCGTCTTGCTCACCGTCTACTCCCGACGCGGCTCCGCCGACCACGCCCTGCGGGTGTTCGACGGAATGCCGCACATGGACGTCGTCTCCTGGACCGCCGCCGTCTCGGACCTCGCCGCCCTCGGACGCCCCTCGACGGCCCTGCGTGTCTTCCCCTCCATGAGGCCCCACGCCGCCACCGTGGTCTTTGCCGTGTCCGCTTCCGCCGGGTTCGGGTCCCTGGCGCTGGCCCGGTGCCTGCACGCCTACGTCGAGAAGGCCAAGTTTGGAGGCCGCGTCTCCGTCCGGAACTTCCTGGCGCTGGCCCGGTGCCTGCAAGCCTACGTCGAGAAGGTCGAATTCGTGTCCGTGCCATTATAGCATGGGTTATCCACTAGTCTATAATATAAAGCACAATGAGTTTTTGGTCCGACCCATGTGCTTTGGTTCAACGATGATGAAAGGACTAAATTGCCCCTCTCTATAAGAGAGGAGGAGGTCCCATGTTGGGTGCGGAGCAACCGGTTGTTCCAACGGCAACCCCGCCTCCAGCTCCTCTTGTACTGCCCCTCCCTCTGCCGCCTCCGCCCTATCCTCGCCCACGTCGTTGTCGCCGGCCTCTTCCGCAACCCCTTCGTCGCAAGCAGCCTCCTCCACCGTGCCGCTGATGCCGACCCTTCCTTCGCCGCCTCCCTCTTCTCCGTCATGACCAACCCCAACCCCTTCTCATTCAACACCGCCATCGCCATCTCTGTCGACCCACTCTCCATCTACTCCCAAATGCTCCGACGCCGCGTCCCTCCCGACTTCCACACCTTCTCTTCCTTGCTCAACACCACCACCGCCGCCGCCGCCACTAGATCGCTCCACGCACACGCCCTCCTCCTCGGATTCCGGCTCGACCCCTTCGTGCAAACCGTCCTGCTCACCGCCTACTCCCGACGCGGCTCCGCCGACCACGCCCTGCGGGTGTTCGACGGAATGTCGAACGGGGACGTCGTCTCCTGGACTGTCGCCGTCTCGGGCTTCGCCGCCCTCGGACGTCCCGCGACGGCCCTGCACGTCTTCGCCTCCATAAGGCCCCACGCCGCCCCGAACGCTGCCACCGTGGTCTTTGCCGTGTCCGCCTCCGCCGGGCTCGGGTCCCTAGCGCTGGCCCGGTGCCTGCACGCCTACGTCGAGAAGGTCGGGTTCGGAGGCCACGTCTCCGTCCGGAACTCCCTGGCGCTGGTCCGGTGCCTGCACGCCTATGTCGAGAAGGCCGGGTTCGTGTTCGTGCCATTATAGCACGGGTTATCCACTAGTTTTATATAATAGACGGTGGGTTCACAAATATTAAAACCCACATAATATTCTGTCAGTTAGAATGCAGACTCTGTGCATGCATTGGTTTTCGTCAATACGACAGATTTCAAATATGTTTTAAAGAACTTGAATATGTGCATGAACATTTTTTTTTTTTTCGTTCATGCATTCAATTCTAAAACTTGTTTGAATTCTTTCAAATGGTCTGGTTGAATTCAAACATGCACAAATTTTGTCAATTTGACTGACCGAATATTTTATGGTTCGAATATTTGCAAACTCTTACTATTCCGTCTATTTCTATAAAGTTTATTTCGCTATTCAATTTTTTTTGTTTATTTCTTTCATCCATGTCCAAAATGTACCCTTGTTTTGTCATATAACTCCCCAGATCACATTATAACAGCTAAAATGAATGAATGCAGTACATTGTTTTCTCTTTATTTTATTTTTTATATTTCAAGATGTGCGCTCAGCATAACTAAGATAGTTTCTAACTGCAAAAATCTAGCAGCTCTCATCCTTTTTTGTGACCATGACTTTTTTCGTTAGAAATTTTCAATGGAATATGTATCATTTTATTTCCATCATTTTATCTTAAATAGAAAACGAACAAAAATTGTTTTTCACTGTTTTTGGATTTTTTTTTAGCCAAGAAGGCATATTTAGGAATGTCGATCAAGAATAGAGTCAAGTGAATAACATCATATACAAAACCAAAAGTAGCTCCTATGTTTATCAGTAATCTACAAGAACAAACCAAGAAGAAATCCAAGATTCTCGAAAAAAAAAAAAAAACTAAAAAAAGACCCCCTGAAGAACATAATGCAAAATATGCCAATGTACATAAAACAAAATGTTATGTCGAAAACTGCATGCATCCAATTCTGTTTACACTGTACACAGTCCTAACCTTCTAATTTACTAAGTACTAATTTTCCCAGTGATAACCACATGCAATCCACTGAAATTCCATGAAGTAATAAATCTTCAGCAAATGTGATTAGTTCCTCCGATTTGTAAATTACTTTGCATATTCTGGGGGAAGTTAAAAGGTTACAGACAAGGATAACATTAGCCAATAGGATGTGTATTTTAATCTAATAATTCTCCGAGTCCAATAATTATCTGTTGATACATCATTCTTGCAAGTCCAACACATTATAACATATGCTATTGAACCCTGAACCATTAGCCCGTTGCTTCCTGCAAGGAGAGGAAAAGAAAAGCCAAGAGAATGATAAACTCCAGTCTTCATTAGAGACCAAGGAAAGCACTTCCCGGCGAATCTTCAAACTAACCTTGCACTAGCAGGACTCTTGAGGCATCAGTTAAACGATCCAAGATATATGTGTGCTTTACCTGTCTCCGAATATGAAACTGGATATTAATCTTTTATAAATTAAAACTACATACACATAAAAGAGGGGGGGTGTTCTCTCATCATTCTCTCTCTTTCAAAAAAAACATACATATATAATGCCAAAATATGACAAAATATCCAAAATTTTATTGTTCAAATATGTCAATAAGTAAAAGAAACTAATCAATCTTAGAAATCTTCCTGTTCAGTTAGGAAATCCTAGACATCCTTGGACTTAAGGATTGGAAGCCACACACAAGTGGAGCCTTACAGATGACATCAAAATGAAAAATGTTCAAAGTTCCTCACAGCTCTTCTAACACCGTTGTCTCTCACTTATGCACAAGCATTCTCCGTATCTGTTGATTCTTTTTTTTATCAAATCTTCTTGGTTAACATTGTATGGTTTGTAACTATAATTTAATGAACTTGTAATTTTAAAGTACCCACATTTTTAGAAATTGGAGGAAGAGTACTTTCACTGTTCAGTAGTTCCAACAATTAGACGCTATTTGAGATGTAAGACATCTGAACAACCTTAAAACCTTTGAGGCCCACAAGCTAGTTGCAGACCTTTTAAAGATAAAAGTTGCATTAACAGATATAATTGTAACTTAAAATTTTTTTTCATGTATAAAATCCAGTTCAGCTACCGGTGACTGCGGATATTATAATTTATAAATTGAAAATCTGATTAGTTATTTTAATGAATCTACCTTTTATGAAGTATCTCAGTGCATTATCGAGATAACACCAGTTACTTGTCTACATCATTTTGGGAAATTGTATCTTCCATTTTTCACTTTTATTTTGTTAGTACAAGGTTCCAACCCAAGATAGAGTTTAAAGGCCCCACGAGAAAATCGTGCTATATTACCTGCCTCTATTGCGGTGCGTGTCAACAAATATTATGGAGGGGAAACTGCATATAAAATAAGCTATAAAAGGTTAAACATGAGACGTGTGCAGAACTTACAAGCTGTTGGAGCTGTCAGGAAACCTATAAAAGTCGCAATTTCCCCGTAACTGAATCAATTGCTTGCTTGTTCCCTGCCAGCAAGTATAAATTTAATTTTCAAAGAATGGACTTATAACTTAAAATAACCAGACATTAACAATTACATCACCACATCAACTAAAATGATAAATAAAGAGAAAATACACGAGGAAAATGTTTTTGTTTTCCTTCCACATCTGATACCACAATACCCAAACACATACAAGTTCTTCTGTAATCCAACGCATAATAATATGATAACCCAGCTTCCAGAAGAAAAAAAATGTGTTAGTGGCAGGAATGGACCACACATGATCGTTCAAATTCATGTAGAACAGTAGAATTGTTATGATGCACCAGATAAGAGGAGGACAAGATATTAGTGAATGGAGCTACCAGAAATAGGGGTAGGCCTAAACGGACTTGGGGTGAAGCCACAACTAAAGTACATAATTTCTGAAAATGCTACAGAGATGAGAGGACATGGCACTTAGAATAGCTGAATGGAGGAAAAGGATTCAAAAAGACGACCCCAAATTTTGGTATAAAGGCTTTGTTGTTATTTTTCTCTACTAATTAAGTTTTCTGATGGTATGCACCTTTTTGTGTGTTTGTACTGCTCAAAGTTCAGATAATACAATAGAGAAAAGGGAGAAAAATGTTAAGTATTAATCGGTGATTCTTACATCTACATGTTAACGGACACATAATTTATGAGTCCATCAGCCACCACCCACCAAAGTTTAAATACAGTTTCTCTAGGAGAACCAAACAGTTGTTCACAAAGACAACATGCCAACATTTTGCTGTTACTTTCACAATGGCAAATTTGAGTCGTTAGAATATGATGTATTTTAATTCTTCTTGAATGATCAACCATATCTTTCCGTTAGGTGCCTTCAAAATCTATGCACACCTTAGTTGATCATTGTTTCCAACTTTTTTTTTACTATAAATCATATTTACATGTGCAGTTACCTATTTAGTGTGTATTCACATAAACAGCTAGGTGACTTTGTACACCCTACCAAAAGTGAGTGGGAAAAAGAGGGGGGGGGGGTGTTCCAAAAATGTATTGGTGGTGTTTATTTGCAATTCCCCACCATTTCCATGAATACATGGATAACGTGTTTATGACAGTTCGAATTCTTATTACGAATTTTTGACAACTAAGATAGTCATCTCTATACATTCGAACAAATTTTTGGCACGTAAATTGTAAACCGCCTAAATTTCTACTACGATTTTTTTATTTTTTATTTTGTGCTTCGTATCTGCACGTCGCACACAAGTTCGCATAGTTGTATTTGCGTATCGTGCGAGATTTGCGTTTCGTATTTGCTCGACGAGTGTGAATATGTGCGAGCGTACATATTTTTAGAAAAACGTTTTCTATTTTTATAGTTTCAAAATATATATATAATAATTATTCTTGCTATCGTGCCAAAATTTTCTAAGTTTTGTTATTTTAATTATAAAAGCCTTTCATTTATAACAGTTGTTATTAATAAATAATTGTTATAAAAAATATAGAAAACACATTTCATTTCGATATAATATAGTTAACTTGTTTATTTTGCTTGAAGGTATATAATTCCGTCGCACCAGTGGCAAAATTTTATTTATTTATTTATGCCGATTTCGAAAATAATATATACATAGATATTTTGTGCTAGTCGCATACGAGATACATGAAATTCAATTCATGTATATATTTGAAAATTTGAAAATTATTTTATTATTTATCTTAATTATTAAAAAGGCATTTTAAAGATACTTTCTATTAATATCCAAAATATTTATTGCAATTTTTGAAATTATTTAATATTGATTATTTTATTATTTATAAGAGATAACTTGGAAGTTTGTTGATTTAATTTAGGGGTATTTTGTAAAACCTCCCCTAAATAATGGGCTAATTTGCGAAATACCCCCTAAAGATCTCGAATTGGTAAAACCCCCTTTCCGTCAAGACGCTGTTAGTTTTGGGTGACGTGGCAATCCGTGTGTGTTATTAAGTTAAAAAAAAAAGAGACAGACGAAAATACCCCTGCGTAGAGAGTCCACGTCCCTCTTCTCCGACGGGTACTTGATCGGCTTCGCCGCGTACTTGGGGAAGAAGAGTATCGTAGGGAAGCTCCCGAGCTGCCCGGCCAGTACGTGGACGTACAGCCTCGCGAGCCCGAAATCTCCGAGCCACACACGGATTTTTACTTACAAGAACATTTTTTAGACAGAGCTTCTTCTCCTTCTCCTTCTTCTCTTAATCTTCCTACGTAGCACCTCCAGAACGGACTGGACGGTGCAGTAAGCGATCGCCTGGACCGTGACCATCGGGTTGACGCCGAGCGCCGTGGGGAACACGCTGGCGTCCGCGACGTACAACCCTTCCACCTCCCACGTCTCCCCGTTCGGGTCCACCGCCGACGTCTCCGGGTCCTTGAGGAAGGCCATCTCGAGGGACTCCCACGGGGAGGGGGGGAGGGGCTTGAGGAGGAAGGGCGAGTGGAGGTGGGAGAAGGCGACGACGGGGGACTTGGTGTCGGCGGAGGGCTCCGATGGGTCGGAGGAGGAGGAGTAGAGCGCAGCCACTCTGGAACTCGAGGGGCTTCTTGATGTCCCTCTTTTGTGGGGGGTCCTCCATAGAGGGATTGGAGGAAGAAGAGAAGCTGCTGAAGAAGCCATGGCTGGGTCTCTTGGAGGAGGAATGGATAGAGTGGACTCAATGGAAAAACCTCAGCAAAACCCTTGTTTTTTTCCTTTTTTGGAGATGAGAGTTTATATGTAAAAGAAGGTTGACAGCCCGTTCCCCATCTCCCTGCCGCCCGCCTCCCTCACGAACCTCTCGAACTCGTGCGAGCTCGCGGCCTTCACGTCCAGCCTGTCCCCGCTGCGGTGGTGCGTCCCGACCTCCGCCGCGCCCGCCGCGGCCAGTATCCTCAGCGTCCTCTCCGTCCCCCTCCTCAGGCTCTCCTCGTCGGAGCCCTCCATCCGGTAGCTTACGTGCCCGCGGGGGCCCACGGTGCCCGACCCCCGGTCCCGCGCCAGCGTGAACACGTGCGCCGTCTCCGCGAACCGCGCCATGCGCCCCTTGTAGTCGGCGCCCGACGTCCACGGCGTCACCACCGAGAACATGCCCTAATTAGAGAGAGAGAGAATACCCCTGCGTATATTTTTGGGATATTTTGCAAAACCTCCCCTAAATAATGGACTAATTTACAGGGGTATTTTCGTCTAACTTTTATTTTTTTACTTAATAACACACACGGATTGCCACGTCACCCAAAATCAAACAGCGTCTTGACGGAAAGGGGGTTTTACCAATTCGAGATCTTTAGGAGGTATTTCGCAAATTAGCCCATTATTTAGGGGAGGTTTTACAAAATATCCCTTTAATTTAATTAGTTACCTTAATTTAAATTAAGGTTCAATTATTTAATTTAGCTAAATTTTCTACGTATAAAATCTATTTGGATTTAGATTTTGATTGGATTTGGATTTAATTTTATTTTTAAAACAAATGTGACAATTATCTAAAAGAGGATTTCAAACCCCCTAGTCCTTATCCAACTGGGAATTCCCACCTCATATATAAGGAGAGGTACTCATCCATAAATTCTCTATCAAATCCGTGCATCGTGTCGGTGTCGCCATTCTCCATCCACTATATTTTATTTTTACAAATACATTTTTCTCGTCCGACAAACCGGACGTCCACCTCGTGTCGGGGGACAACCCTGGCACGACACATCCAACCCGACGATCCTATCCCTAATCCGACCGACCAACGTCGGCTGTTCCGTCCCACGAATCCGACCGCCCATCTCCGGCCAAGTTAGACCGGTGACTACCTGCAGCTTTCCCATCTCCTCCTCTCCGAAAAATCCCAAAATCATCTCCACCGCCACCCAAATAATAACCATCACCACCACTAAAATCCGCAGCACCCATAACCCACCAGCCGACACCATCGTCGGCGACCCATCAAAAATCCATCATCAAAACCGCCACACCCAGAGAAAAGAACAGGAAGGAAAAATAAGCAAACCACTCCTTACCTCCTCCGCCGCCTTCACGAGTCTCCGACCAGCAGCTCGAGACCGGATCGGCGCTCGCCGACGAAGCCGCGCTTCCGCCTACGCGTGCGCGCCCTTCCGCGGCGCTGGTAGCCGTCGTGCCACCGGGAGCCTTCATGACCCTGCCTTCATCAAACTCCGGCGCCTCCATGCCTTCAGCCGCGGGCGCCGCTGCACCGCCGCAGACCGGCGCCTCCGCGGCGGTCTTCCCGCTCCTTCCCGTTTCGCACCGAAGCAGCAGTGCCGGAGCCGCCCCGCTCCGGACGCTGCCGTCCATACTGGGCCGCGCGCGCCTCCACCCGGCCTCCGGTCGCCGCCCCCGCCGAACCCGAGGTGAAAACCCCTCTCGAACTCGCACCCCCCTCTTCATCTCATCTCTCTCTCTCTCACTCTGTAATGAATCAGGAGAGGAGTAGCTGTTAGTTATTTTAAGAGATTTTATTAGTATTTTATTATTATTATTATCATTATTATTATTATTGTTATTATTATATTATATCATTATTATTATTTCTATTGCAATTGCTATTATTATCATCATTAATAATGATACTAGTATTTTAAAAATGATTAACAATGCTATTATTATTAGTATTTTCTTTTCTTAGATGATATAGTTGTACTTTTATGAGAAGGTATACTATTAGTATTTTGAGATTAATATTTTACTATCAAAATAAGACACTGGGGCTTGACCCTATACATAATTCCAAACCAGATTTCAAAGCATAATTATATTTCTATTTTTGATCTAAAATAGTATCGTAGTACTTTTACTCGATTCAAATGATTTTAAGGTATTATCTGTAAATGTTTTGATTTATAAAACAAATTGTAGTTTCAAAAATTGCGATATATATAAATTATTTTTAAATAAAGATTACTAAAATTATTTTGAATAATAAAAATATATTTTCAAGTAGCATGAATATTTTTCTAAGATAGTATAAATACTTTTTCTCCGCAAATTTCCACTATCTGTCAACCTTTACTCGTGACCAATTCCATAATCCTATTTTTCCCGCGACTTCAGGCCTCTACGCCTCGAACATGGCTATTGGACAATCAGGACTTGTCGGAACATCGCACCATCCGGCGACACACCAGGCAAGATACCTTGCCATATTTACTGCTTACATTTAGTTGCATCTTATTATTCTGTTATTATTTTCTGCACTTTTATTTTCAGTTATTAAATTTTTTTCTTACTTGTGGACCTAGAGTTAAGTGACTACCGTCAATAGAGTGCATGTCATTAACTTGTCACGATTGTATCACGAGTTATGTGTGAGTTGTGAGTATCATGTAGTGGTCACTTGCGTGTTGGCTGATCACCCGTGCGCATGCGTAGGAATAACTGTCAATAGATGCATGTTAGAAGACTTGACAGTTATTGAATATAAACCGTGTTGTGGAAACGACACGTGTTGGTGTGTCGTGGTTACGATGCATGTATAGTATCATTGGGGGGAGGGGACAACTACTAGCGTAGGGGCTACATTTACTTTTTACACATTTATGGGTGATAGTGACTCGGATGAGCGCTACTTGCTGCCCGACCGATAGTGTCTCGGATGAGTGCTACTTGACGACCACTCTTTATTACTTGTTTGCGTGAATCCGTTACAGTCCCTGCGTAGAACGTTGTCCTCAAAGTGCATATCACATAGATGGTTAGGGACCCCATTATCTTATAGATTTATAGTAGTTACTTATGCAGTTATACATGGCATGTTCTTCCTGTATCTTGTTACGTCCCTCTGAGGACCTGGTGATCTCTCCAGGTGTGTGCTTTCATGGTTTACTGCAGGTGTTCTAGCCAAGATTGTGGTCTTCTCCATTCCTTCGAAGATGATCGCTCTTGGTTCGTCTTGATATTTTCATGGATCATTTTCTTGTATACTTTATCTCATTTTGATAGTTGGTAGTGGACTTTGTCTCCGTCCAACGATTGTACCATAAATATTCAAGTTGATTTTTATTATTAATCTTTTTATTGTGGATGAGATTTAGTTTGCCTTGGATTACTACATTGTACAGCTTATGTATACATATGAGTTTCCATATATTGGAGTAGACTTCGTATGTATGCAGCTGGCATGATTACGTTACTAGTCCTTATATTTTGGGACTGGGGCGTTACATAAATACTCTCTCAGTTAGTTAAATTGAGATACCAAAAAAACAACAAAGCAGAGTCTTTAAATTTTCTTTCTAGTTGATCAGTAAAAGTCGTCATGAAAAGTGTACAATGTCAAATATCATACAGTATTAGAGCTAAGAAAAGACAAGACAAATCCATGCACTAAATATACTCAAGTGCACACCTGGCCCTATGGCTAGAACTGTTCTTGACCCAGCTTGAATCTGAGGGGGGAAAAATGAAAATGTTAATATCGGAATTCAAATTTTGATTGTGAAAATAATAGTGAAAGATCAGGATAACTAATAAAGATTAACTAGTGAAGGTACATGGGGAATGTACAAAGAATGATTGTGTAACAGTAAAAATAATAATCTACGTGATCCATTCAACAAATGTCCAAGAGGGATGTTACAATTGCATAAAATATGAACACAGGAGTGACGGTGTCAAACATAAAATCGCTGTCGTCTTCATCTTTGTTAGCAAAGTCCTATCCTATCAAAATAGGGTCAGTATGAAGCATGATATAGCTCCACAAAATAACTCACAGGTTTAATGAGTGGCTATCAACCTGATATCAAGTCTTTGTGATGTTGCCAGATTCCCGGTCAAGATAAACTAGATAAAGAGAGGGTCGTGGCATAAAACCTAGAAGACCAGTTGGAGTGTAGGCAAAGTTATATTTTCTGCCAGGTAGTTTAAGCTACCAATAGGAGCAAATCCAAGTTCCCCTACACTAGAAAAATAGTCTAGACGAAGAGGTAAGATAATATGATTTAATATAGGAAATTGCATTTAGCTGTACAAAAGTTAAGACATACAGCAGAATGGAATGACATTTCCACAGTGGAAAATAGTAAAAACCAACAAATTAAATGGAAACATGATTGGATCTTCATTATCAGCAGACATGATAACATGGCAGGATGTAATTGTTAACTTATTATCAGATATATGAGGTGTTCAAAAACAAAAACAGCAAAAAAGTATACCTATTATCTTATGCGGGGGAAATAGCAAAGTTGGTGATTGTTTAATATGGTGACAAAATAGATAAGAGGGATTAACTGCAGCAACTGCTACATCTTCCAACCCAGATCATATCCTATTGAAAGTCAGAATATCTCCATCCCACTATATCTAAGTTAGTGAGGTGGAGAGAAGACTGAACTTGCCAACTATCAATCTCAAAAATAATTCTGCAAAGGCCGAATCTGAACCTACATTAATCTCTCTAGTGGGAGTCATTTGATGTGGCCTTCTTACATGAAGGTTGATTTGAGCCATTAAGAAAGAGCAAATTAAATTTCTTGCAATCTGCAATAGAGATATTTTCTTTCAACGGTATTGTAAATTATCAATTTTTACTAAATACAAGTACAGTTGTATACTTGTATCTTGGATTTTTCCAGTCAATATCTGGCAAGATTATGAGCTCTTTGTTACATCTCTTTACTTCTAGAGCTATTGCATGATCCACTAGTATCTTTTGGTATCTCGAATTTGATCAATCAGGTACAATACATTGCTTAAACAAGGTATTACAATAGATATCTAGCAGCAATAAAGAACATTACTAGTAAAGCTGGGGAGAAAATTATAGAACTGAATTATATAGCATTCTTTACTTCTCTGAAGAATACAGCTTCTTAATCCACCCATTGCGACCACTTCTATTACTTCCACATTTAATCAGTTTATGCAAGCACTCAAGATGAGTACATCCTGTCTATTGCTCGAAAATGCCACTTCTGATGACATGGTATAATAACCTTGATATCCATTCAACAAATTCAATGCTAAATATCTAAGTTCCAACTGAAAGGAGAAATCTTTAATATTAAACGTTCTATAAAAAGAAACCTGTGTACGTCCTGCATCAGCAACAACAAAAGTTGGAAGTCCGCAGCGATCAGCTGCTTCCTTCAGCCTATTCCTGATAAGCAGCAATGAAAACAATGATGTGACTAACATGAACGGATTGGGTCATCCAGCAAGCCACTTATTTTTAATCAAGGGAAGAAACATTATCAAATAGGAACTTGTGCTTACATTTCTTGTTGATTCTTGCAGGATAATACTATTTTGGCCTGACCATATTGCTCCCATTGTCTCAAAAGGAATCGATGACTACAAGAGGAAAGTTTAGTAAGCTCGGAAATTCTAATAGAACTAATTCTCTCAAGGGAAGAAAAAAAAACATATAAGCTTTCCTTGACAATTGGAAAAGGTAGTACCTACCACAAAGTAATGTTCAAGATATTTAAAGATTGTAATAACGTAAAGAATGATGTACAATTTACCATGTCACTTTATAATATCACCCGAAGGGCTAGAAAGTTCACTGAATTATCCAACTATCTCATCTCAAACTCAAGTGACGATGCATAAAAAAAAAACATGTTTTGCACGACAGGCTGTTGTTTCTCATTTAAGTCTCCCCTAAAGGTCAGCCAAGATATTTCCTGTAACATTCATTTACTGCATACTTAATTTTCATGCATACATCCTCCACGATTTCAGCATTAAATTATTAATATTATTATCTAAGTTATGCAATATCATCGACCTGGAACCATGTTTTGCATGACAGGCTGTTGTGTCTCTACTAAATCTTTGCCCGCAACTCCATGGATCATAATATTTTTACTAAGTACTAGCTGCAGTACTCAAAAGCATACCCGACATACTTATTCTAGTCAAGATGTTGATATAGGAGATATTTATAAATGAAAATTGTGTCAAGATAAATACATGAGGGAAAGTTTTAACACCTTTGCAATAACTCTGAATACATGCCAGTGGCTGCATCTGCCAATTCAAGAGAACTGCATATAGTCAATTAAAAATAATAACAGTAGTAAAAAATTGATGAATTTAGAAATTGATCAACTGACGCAATGTTAGAAATTCAAGATGACTGAAAATGGGAACCAACAGTAATTTGACAAATGCTTCTTTTGAAAGGATGGTACATGTAAGTAGTAACTAATCCCTGCAGACCTGTATACCCATACCATAGTAGCAATTGTAACAATGTGGCCAGATTACACTTAGAAATGAATAAAATGCACTGATCTCGACTAAGTAACTAGTGCATCTTACGGGCACATTGAGAAGCGATTTTTCCAAGTCCCATCCTCAGGTCCTGTCTTACAACCAGAACCTGCAACCATATTTGATCAGTTTAGTTGTTAAAATCAAAAATATTATTTGTACAGATGAGTTCAAACGTTGGCTGGCTCTGGCTAATGGAGTACATCTTCAAATAAAGAAGGTTCAACGGAAATATTGACCAAATTGTATGTATGGCTGGCTGTAAAATTCTTATAAATCCTCCTTTCTCCTAACAAAACCACTGAGTGAAGCCTTAGCTTTTTATCCTACACAATATAAACCTAATATTTTTACTCTACTTTCTAGCTTCTTTAATCTCCCTTCAATAGTACTCAAAGATGAGAAGTCCTTTATTTTTCGTTCTTTTGTTCAGAGGTGTGTTTAGAACACATTTGGTTAAATGGCATAAAAAGGGAACTAGTAGTAAAAAAGATGAAAGAAAACAAGCAAGCACTTCACATGCTTGATTTCTACTGAAAAGAAAGCGAAGTCACTAATGGGCTATAAAATAGGATAAAATCTATGTTTAAAATGAAAAATATAAAGGTTCCCTACTCTTCTTACTCCTACTTAACTCAGATCTGGCAGACACACCATAGGCTGAGCTGAGCGGGAGAGGCTCCTCCCTGAGTTTCGGGTTTCTTTGTATATAGTCTTCGATTGCCCTATCTTTCAATTCAACTTATTTAGATATTTACCAACCAAATGGTGGCTTAGTTGTTTGAGTAATGAGCTTCATACTCAAGATGTCTCTAGTTCTAAACCTGCTAACCATACTACGACTAATATATAACTTTTCTTTATAATTTCTAGGTAATAACCCCCTTCAATTCACTACTCACTAGCCACATTGATTTATAATATTTAAAATTCTATATAATGTCCCACATAAATTTTAAGGTAGGGTACTTTTTGTCAGGAATGCGGTGTGACCCGATCTAGAGTTGGCCCATGAGCATTGTTATAAAAGGCGGCAGCCTAGGCGTGTCCGACTTTGAATATTTTTGGATTTTATGGAATTTTTCTACAATTTTTAGTAGATTTTTTGGATTTTTTTGAATCACCTAGATCTAGGCGGCCGCCTAGGCGCTAGGCGGCGGGTGCATGCCCAACTAGCGCCTAACGCTTTTCACAACCTTGTCCATGATGTGTGATATTGGACTGTGCCCATGTCTTAAAAGCAAATTCTCATATAAGGCCTGAATCAATCCCAATTATCTACACCTCATGATCCTACTTCATACCCGATGTGAGACTAAATTATCAATTCAATTGTCACCAACTTTGAGCACTCAACCGGAAACGATATACAATCTAACAATCTCCACCTTACCCCGCTACCTTTGTTCTCGTTCTCGCCAGCCGAGCACCCAGGAGATCCAAGCCAAACCGACATGTTCATCCACACTACCACTGTGTGTCAACCACAACGTCTTGCTCCATCTTAAGACGTGTCAGACCCATCTTTGAAGCTAATTTGTGTAGTTGCCTCCAACACCACCTTGGACATGTCGGACACACCTTTGAAGCCAACATTAGGTCTGACCCGTCTTCCTGTGAATGTCTGACACTCAGACACCCAGACACCTTATGAAGAATGCTCCTAACTCCACCTTGAGTACCCATATAATTCGATTATACACATGAACGTTCAGTACAAACTGTCTCGAACCAATTAGAACCACCCAAACCAGTCCTGTAACCTGGACTCTGATACCACTTGTTGGAAATGCGGTGTGATTGACCCATGAGGTGTTATATAGGACTAGGCCCATATATCTTAAAATAAAATTTTCATGTAAAGTCTGAAGCAATCCTAATCATCTACACCTTATGATCCGACTTTCTATCCGACGTGGGACTAAATTATCAATTCCATTGTCACCCAACTTTGACCGCTCAACAGGAAACGAGATGCAATCCATCACTTCTTACTCTCCTTGAGTCCCTGTAAAAAACTTCTAGGTGCACCATTGTGGGGAGACAAGAAGTTGGTCTTCCTCCATGTTTGGGTAACCTTAGATTTCCGAATTCTCTCCCCGGTGGCCGATCCCCTTCTGATGCAACAAACAAAGAAATAAGCAGGCTCTACTTGGGGCAAACAAACTGCACCTAGTTGCACGAAATAGAAAGGAAGAAGTAAGAGAAATCGGAAGAGTTATAGTCTTTCTTTCAGCTTAGGTGGACGAACCGAAAGGGAAAGAATCTCATTCTTTGTCGGCTTTAAAGAAATATCTTTCTTTCCCGCTGTTGCTGGAAACAAGTTGTTGGACAGTGGATTACTTCTCCTCTACTTCTTGCAAACACAAAGACCCTAAATTTCTTCGGTAACTCTTAACTCCTTGCCCCAAATTTCCATAAAATTGGTCAAACCCTAGTCTTTTAAACCTAAAATTGTGCGCTTCAATAAACAACATCTATATTGAAATAATGCAACTTAATATTTTGAGGACTGAAGCGCGTACCATCTTAAGTTCTTCGCTGCCGCTTCCGCCACCGCCGCTGCCGCCGCTGCACTCCGAGACGAGCGACTGCGGCTTGCCGGGGAACGAGGAGGGCTTCTTCTGCCCCTTCGGAGGAGGGGGAGAGGAGGGGCTCCGCCGCGCCGAGGAGAGGTCGAAGAAGAGGCCGAGGAGGAAGCCAATGAGGAGCCCCGGGACGAAATTCTCCGGCTTTAAGCTTGCGGCCAGCCATGGAGGCTCCTCCTTCTGCTGGTGATGATGAAGAAGAATAAGAGAGAGAAGGAATTTAGTGGGATGGAAGTAGAAGAATTCATGGAGAATTAGAGAGAGAGAAGAAATGACAGTTACTTGTTTTGAAGAAGACGACTTTCGCCTGGATGAGAACATTATTTTCCCCTTTTCTTTTTTCTTTTTCCCTCGAGATGACTTGAATTGGCCCTGGAGATGCGTTTTATAAATAATTATGTAATTTGTTAGGGCTATTTGACTAATTTTTATTTTTTTCATATTCATTAGAAAATGATCAACCATCTCCAATGGAAATTTCTAAAATTAATTTTTTATCCTACTTGCCATTATACTTTGAGAAATTTGTAGAGTTTCTACAAAAAATTGTACACACAAACAATTGATACGAGAGATAAAATTTCTATAAATGTTTCTACATGTAAAAACCTTGTCAAAACTCTCCATCATACATCACCATCACATATGATAGAAATTGAAATACAAATCATGGTTGGGAGGAGTTTATTCTAAAATGGGTTTCTACTATATAAATAGGAAAGATAAAAACTTCTTTAGGAAAAATACCTCAAAATGAAGATTTTTATAATAATTTATATCCTATGTGGCGATGATGTAAGATCGAGAATTCATAAAACTCTCATAAAAATTCTCCATCTCTCATACCAATTAATATTAGACCCTAAATCATCAAATTGATCCTTTCATTTGTTGCACATAGAATATAAATGAAGAATAATTGGAGAGTAAAATTTTTATGTGTGCAATTTCTATATAGAAACTCTAACAAATAGGATAAAAGTTTCCTTATTACAATCTGGCCATCTCAAATGTGGATTTCTAAAACTGAGTTTTAATCCTACTTTTCATTGCACTTTAAGAAAATTTCTATCATAGTTGGTAGAGTTTCTATATAAAAATTGCACAAAAAAAAAAACTAGGGCTGTGCATACGATTCCAGGACTCACGGTTCTGACCAGTTCCGAACTGTAAAATATCCAAACAAGTCGGTTTCTAAAATTTAAAATTTAAACGAATCGGACTGGTCGTGTGACATTAATGGGTCGGAACGGATCATATTTTCAAAACAAACAGGGTCCCGACCCAACCCATTTCTAGGGGCTTATATTTTTTTTATATCAATTGTTGGATTTATATTGTTGTTATAGTCTATAGATAATAAAACTTGTTATTGTTATTGTTTTCTAGAAATTTAGGGAGACATGAGACATGTTTTGTCCTTATAGGTAATTTATAGATAACAGAACATATCTAACTGTTTACTGTTAGTGTTTAGATTTTTTTACTGTTTTTTTAGGACTCAATTTGACCCGCGAGTCGGCTAGTTTTGAATCCGTTTCGAACGGGTTGAGTCCGTTCCCGCCCTCCAACTAACGAATCGTGTCCGGATCCATCAAAATTGGGCCCGGTTTGACCCGTGTCTACGTGGTAACAAATAAAATGATAACATGTGGTCCAATATTAATGGGTATGAGAGATGGAGAATTTTTATAAAAATTTTCTACATGTATCATTTCTTATAGAAACTCTCCATCCTATATCATTACCACGTAGGAAAAAAAATTGAGGAAGAAATCACCATTGGGTAATTTTTTTTCTAAATTGAGTATCTACCATAGAATTAGAGCATCTCCAACCCTATTATGAGTTTGGAAAAAATGGTTGCCACATAGAATGACAAGCATTTTTTTTCAAAAGTACTTCTCCAATGCAAATATGAAATAAATTGTGAAGTTGACATGGCAATGACATGACAAGGAGAATGTGAAGTTGGTTGTCTAGATCTAGACAATGCACTTCACAATGACTTTATGTCCACATCATCAATTATGAATAAAAATATATATTAAAAAAAAAGAAGTGAAAAAGTTGTCTTGAAAGTTGAAAAAAAGTAATTTTATTGTATTCTCAAACTTTTGCATTGGTGAACACATTTTTATCTCATTGTCTTGTGTGAATATGATCTTGCCACATAGGAATGACATTGTCTTGTGCCTCATGCCACATAGGATTCACAACACAAAACAAGACACTAGGGTTGGAGATGCTCTTAGGGAGAGAGAAACTCATATGGAGATGGCCCAAACTAGCTTAGTTTAAAACATAGTTTCTTCAAGTTTTGACTTGAAATCATGGATGGACTAATTTGAATTTTATTTGGAAAAAAGAGGCAGAATAATAGAATGTCAATTTTTCGTTTTGGCTAGTTTGGTCTCCATCGACATTTCAACAAGAACTGCAAACAAAAAGTTATTGATCTTTATTTGTTTTATTTCTTTCGCCAACGGGGAGTACAATTTAGTATTTGAAATGAGAACCAAACTATCTGGTCACTAGGAATGCTTACTCCCATTTTGAATGAAAAATCTAACATACAGGTAGTGTGGTTTCCTTTGGGTCTCGTCATGTGACTGAAATATATTAGAACATGGGTTGGGCCAATTTTGATACGCTGATAAAGTTTTATAGAAGAAGAAAAAATATATTTAGTTATAGGATTTCACATATACATGAATATTATGATTTGTGTCTCCAAATTGATCTATATTGAGTTTGGGTCTCGAAATCACTGTTCACGTAGACTAATGAACAGTAATTTTGAGATCCAAATTCTAACATCCGTCAATTTTGAAACTTAAACCCTAATATCCATATATATATATGTGAGACTCTAAAACTAAATAATACCAAAAAAAATTATGTTTACTAAATAACACCTCCAACATATTATAAATTAGGGTTTTGTGTTGAGTTAGATACATTAAATTATGAGTAAGCTTCACATTTACAAGATCGCAAAAATTAGAAGCCCTTTCTGAAAACTAGACTTTCATCCATGTAAGAATATTTCTTCTGCAGTTTTTTATTATTATTATTATCATCTTTATTTCCTTTTATTAGCAATTATGATGGTTTCTCTATCGGAACAAATTGTGAAATTTGATACTTGGGACACTCTCTTAAAATGTAAATTATAATCACTTTTCTAGGGATGATGGTCGCAACATCCTTTGGTGTTCATTGAGACTGCTCGCAACACCCTAAATTTTAAGCATATTTTGTGAATAAAAAATCTTTAAAAAAAGGCTTATTTACACTAACTATCCTTATGTTTTAAGTTTATTACACGGAGTACCCTTATTTTGAAAATAATAAGACCGAGTACCCTTATGTTTTCATTCTATTACACGGACACCCCTTCCATCCATCTGTCGTTTAAAAATATGACTTTTTTGGCTGACATCACATAAATTTAGTATAGATTTCCCAAAATGCCCTTAAAGCAATTTAAGGCTTTGAATGAGATTTAATTGGATTTACTCCTGCAGGCTAATATTCTTAAATATCTTATTAGTACCTGTGTGCAAAAATTTTCTTAAACGTAGCGAGGGATTTAAGTCATGTTGGTGGAAATACAAAGAGGACTATTTAGTTTTCAGTTAAGTTTTTAATTGTCATTTCAGAAATATGTGGATAAATAAGTATTAAAGGGAGTCATCTTCTAAGTGCAATCTGTTCTTATGCTCAAGACGTTGCTAAAGGTGGATTGTTGCTTCTTTTATGTGTGGAAGTTCATGCTCTATCTGTTGCTTCTTGATGCATCACGACACAAAAACATTAAAGCATAATCAAACAGAAATGAGAAACATGCACTTTCTTCACGTGCCTTGCCAGAAACTCCAAAGACAGGAATGCATTATCCAATGTCCATGTACTTGAATTTCAGCCAAAATTGGCAATGACAACAATTTAATTCCAAAGACATATGCTTCATCCAAAATAAGAGCTCTAGAACATGACAATTTAAATCAAGCACAAGAGTGCATAACCTGACATCATCCAAAATAAGAGCTCCAGAACATGACAATTTAAATCAAGGGATATTTTGCAAAACCTCCCCTAAATAATGGACTAATTTGCGAAATACCTCCTAAAGATCTCGAATTGGTAAAACCCCCTTTCCGTCAAGACGCTGTTTGATTTTGGGTGACGTGGCAATCCGTGTGTGTTATTAAGTAAGAAAATAAAAGTTAGACGAAAATACCCTTTCCCAAAAGTCCGCCCAAAACCCAACAAGGAGGAGGAAAAATTTCCTCCTGAGAAGACGTTTCGACAGTGGGGAGAGAAAGAAAGAAAGAAGGAGAAGGAGGAGGAAAATTTTTCCAAAATTCTGGCAAAATTGGAGGTCTGAAGGCGAGGAGAAGGCTCGAAGGAGAGGAGAACCCAACATGCAGTCTCTAGATCCACGAACGTTGTAAGTTTCTTTTCGATTCTGTGTTATTTTTCGAACATGCAGTATTTGTTTCTTCAATTCTTTGTTTTCCTTCGATTCTTGGTTTTTAAACCAACTGTTATTTCTTCGATGTTAGATTTGGTAGAAATTTGTGCCCTAATGTTAGATTTGGTAGAAATTTGTGCCCTAATGTTAGAAATTTGTGTCCTAATGTTAGATTTGGTAGAAATTTGTGCCCTAATGTTAGAAATTTGTGCCCTAAATTTGTACCCTATTTTACAAAATCTGTGCCCTAAATTTGTACCCTGTTTTGCTAATTTGTAGTGCTAGAGTAGATTTTGGCAAGGAACATCTACTCATTCATTATGGGGGCTCTTGGCCGAAAGAACAGCATTTGGTGGACTAAGATACTATGATTACAAGAATGAAAAAGTAGTAGATTTTGGAGTCTTTGATGGAGATGAATTGTGTATGCTAGATTTGATCAATGGGATGGGAAAGTATCTGCATGGTTTGGGAGGACTAATAACATTTCAATATTTGGAGGGTGGATTTTTAATTGATGCAGATGGAGACAAAGACTTGTTGAGGTTTTGGACTGGTTCAGATCATGAAGGACCTGATAAAGTTCATTTATTTATGATGCATACCAATCCAATTAAGGTAGCTACAAATGAGGGAGTTGAAGATTTGATTAGGTTTTTACAATCTGAAGGAGTTGCTGAAGAACTCTTCAATGACCTTGTTGGTCTTCCTGTGAATGAGCAGCCAAGTCAGCCTCCCAGTGGGCAGAGAAGAAGATTTTCACCAAGAGTTCCACCTAGAAGAGTTCCTTCTAGTGAGCAGCCAACAAAGCCAACTCAGCCAAGCCAACCAGAGGAGCCAGTCACTCAAAAGCCAGTAACACCTACTAAGAAATGCATCAAGAAACGAGTTGCTAGTAAGGTAGAAAGACCTGAGAATGTGGCTACAGCAAGCAATGTGGTATATGCCACATCTCCTGCAAGAAGAGCTTCACCTAGAAAACATTCACAAAGGGAGCAGCAGACACCACAGAAGAGGGCAAAGGAAAATGTAGATGGAAGAGCTGCAACAAGCAAGAAGGAAGCACAAGTAGAGTTTGATGAAGAGCATGAGACTGCAGAGGAGCTTCTAGGCATGGATGAAGAAGAGTTGGATGTGCTCCCTGAGAGTACTAATCTCAATGAGGTTGACATTAATGATTTGCCAATTGAACATGAATATCATAGTGCTAGGTCTGACAGCTCTACATCCGAGGAAGAGTCTGATTCTGAATCTGAGTCAGAAGAGTCAGATGAGCCTGAGAGATTTGGAGAATACCACAAAGTTGATGACAAGTATGATGATATGTATGGAGATGTTGAGGGTGAAGACCATGTACCATGGTCTTGTGACACAGATGAGTGTTCAGTTGGTATGACATGGCCAACTATGAAGGAGTACAAGATGTGGGTGACCAGGCTATGCATTGACAATATGTTTGAAGTGAAGAAAGTGAAGGATGACCCCAAAAGGCTATGGTACAAGTGTGTGGATCCTAAATGTTCCTTCCAACTGAATGGTAACTTGTAAGTTTCCCAATTTATTTGAATTCAGTTTCTAAATGTACCATATTTTCTTGAATTCAGTTAACTAATATTTTTTCCCAAATGTTGTTCATGTTTGCAGGCAAGGTGATGGTCACACAATAAAGATCACCAAATATGTAGAGAGGCACACATGCACAAACAGGACTGGGTCAGGAAAGAACAGAATGGCCAATGCATCATGGATAGCTGCTATTATAGAAGAGGATGTCAGAGAAGATGGATACAGCTTGAAGCCAAGGAGGATTCAGGAGAGGGTACTAAACAGGCATGGAGTCCAAGTGAAGTACTGGGTCTGTTGGAAGGCTCTAGGTAAAGCCTTAACAAAAGTTTTTGGGTCTTATGAAGATGGTTACAAGTGGACACCAGAGGTGTGTAGGCAGATTTTGCTTAAAAATCAAGGCAGTATAGCCTCAGTTGCTACTGATAGTGATGGGGCTTTCAGCTATTGCTGTCTGGGCTTTGATGCCTACTTGAAGGGCTTCAAAGAGGGTTGCAGACCATTTGTTGGCCTTGATGGATGTCATCTCAAAGGAAAATATGGTAGGGTTTTGTTGTCAGCAGTGGCTCTAGATGCAAACAATGGTATGTATCCCTTAGCCATTTTCATATGTGATTCTGAGAACAAGGAAAATTGGACCCTGTTTCTTAATGCCATTAGAGATCGGGTTAATGAGCATCCTTTGCCACTGACATTCATATCTGATAGGCAAAAGGGGCTCATTCCATCTGTAAAGGATGTTTTCCCCTCTAGTAGGCATAGATTTTGTTTTAGACACATGTTTGAGAATTTTAAAGCCACACACAAGGGAGTCACCTGAAAACCCTTGCTTGGGGGGCATCTAAAGCCTATAGAGAGGTTGACCACAAGAGGTACATGGATCAACTTGAGAATGACTCAAAGAGTGCATTTGAGTGGTTTTCCAGTGTGGAAACTAATACTTGGGCTAGGTCAACATTCAAAGTGTGAGCATGTGACAAACAATTTCAATGAGAGTTTCAACAGTTGGATGTTGGATGTTGGATGTAAGATCAAAGCCCTTACACAGAATTATGGAGGGTTTTAATTTGAAGGTAATGGGATTGATGTTTGAGAGAAAAATGAAAGTCAAGATGTGGGAGGGTGAGGGTATGATTTTGGTGCCAATGGCAGATAGAATTATAAAGAATAGAATGGAGAAGAAGAAGAGATATAGATTGTTTGGTGCTAGTGAATATAATTGGTGTGTAGTGAACAACAAGAGTTCCAGTAGGTGGGATGTGGACATGAACGAGAAGTCTTGCAGTTGTTGTGTTTGGGATATCACTGGAATTCTATGTGTGCATGCAGTTGCAGTGGCCACACACTTGAGGATTGATGTCATTAGGTACACTTTCAGTTTTACTTTTCTATATCTACACTTTAGCTGTCTTATATATTAACTTATGGCTTTACTTACATTTTTACAGTTTGGTAGATGACTTGCACAAGGTAAAGTCCTACAAAAAGGCTTATGCTGGGGTGGTAAAGGCATGTGCAAGCCAAGAGAATTGGGTAGAGGTAAAGTTTGTGTTTTGTGTCATCAATTTACTTACATTTATGCTCTAAATATTTTGGGTGATCAGTAGGCATAAAGGTAAAGTTTGTGTTTTGTACCCAGCCTGAAATGATAGTGCTTAAACCAAAACACAAGAGATCTGCTGGAAGACCAAGGATAAATAGAATAAGGACTGATATTGAAGGCACACCTAGCTCAAAGAAAGGTAAGAGAAAGTGTGGACATTGTCACTCTCTAAGTCACAATATAAGAACTTGTCCAACAAGGAATGCTGCAAAGATTGATGCACAGACTCCTGGAAGGGGCAGAGGAAGAGGCAGAGGAGGAGGCAATCCTCCAGCTCAGCAACAGACTACTGGAAGGTACAATAAACATGTTATTTAATAGTTAGGATATTTTTTATGCTTTCTTATTACTTGTTCTGGTCAACATTTAGTGGCATGGAACCTGGTGCTTCTCAAACAAGAGGTAGAGGCCCAAATGCTGCTGGAAGAGGAGTTAATGTGCCTCCTTATACAGGGGTGGGTGCAGCTGGAAGAGCAGCAACAGCAGCAAACTTTCATAGCATGTATGGATTTAAAGCTGATGGCATGAGGGAAGCAACAAGACCCCAATCCCAGATCTTCAGGCCACCTAGATGGAGGCCTTAACTGCAGTTGTACTTGTTTTTTTTTTGTTGTGGACATTTTGTACAGAGGTTATTCTCTGCTTTAAGTATTTTGTGCAGTGATAGCATGTAAAAATTTGTCTTTTAACTGCAGCTGATAGCATGTATTTTTGGATTGTGGACATTTAGATACTCTGAAAAGTTTGTCTTCTGTAAGGATTCTATGTTTACATACTATGGACATGAAAGAGAAGTCTTACAGTTTGTCTTTTGTAATGATACTATGTTTGGTGCATGTATTTCAGTTTATGGATGACGGCTGATTACCTAGAGTGTATGTCTAGAAACTGTGGACATGAAAGAGAAGACTGCAGCTGATAGTTGATAGCATGTTTATATATAACAAATGTCTATTTTACATTGATCTTCTTTTCATTTGGTCTAACTTCAGTGAACCTTGAAATTGACCACACAATTCACCAATCTCTTCAGGACAATCTTTGGCCCAATGTACACGACTACCACACTTAGCACACCCCTTTGCTGAATGTTGTCTTGGTGGTGGCAACTTCACAGCTTCATCTAACCACTGGAATTCAGCATAATTGAAGTGTTGACATCTCAAAAATCTTCTGTGCGGATTAGCTCGAGTGTTTCCTTCCCAAACTCTTCTTATCCCGTCACATCTTCGGCATTTTGAGTACATAAATGGGCACCCTATTGCTTAATGTGTCGACTGGCAACAAATTTGGCATTTAATCTGATCACTTTCATCAATCTCATCACTTTCATCACTCGATTTCTGCAAATTTAGAAATTAAAAATTAGTGTTTCCTCCTAACTGTAAATATAATAATTTGTGTTTCCTCCTTACTGTAAATATAATAATTTGTGTTTCCTCCTTTAATGGCAGAAATTACCTCTTTCTCTATAGATGAAGGAGCACCCCCCATGCTTGTAGGAACCTGATCTTCGGTAGACAAGTTGCACGCTAGAAGAGGATCAAGTGAAAGAGGAGGAGGATGATCGGTATAAATAGGTTGGAGAGAGGAAGAAGATGATCGGTATAAATAGGTTCAGCAAAGGAAGAAGATGACCGTTAGAGAGAGAGAGAGAGAGAGAGAGAGAAGACCGTTGGAGGACCCCTGCCACGTACGCAGGGGTATTTTCGTCTAACTTTTATTTTTTACTTAATAACACACACGGATTGCCACATCACCCAAAATCAAACAACGTCTTGACGGAAAGGGGGTTTTACCAATTCGAGATCTTTAGGGGGTATTTCGCAAATTAGCCCATTATTTAGGGGAGGTTTTACAAAATATCCCTTAAATCAAGCACAAGAGTGCATAACCTGACATCATCCAAAATAAGAGCTCCAGAACTTATCTATATAATTATGGTTTGACCAAGCAAAAATCAAGTTCATCAAATGGCCAGCCTATGCCATAACTTAGATCTAAAAAAAAAGGCTACTCTGATTGAATAACTGGTCCATAGCAAAATACTGAGGCAACTTTGAAGTGAGTCAAGTTTGGGTGACTTGACTAACAGATTCTCCTTGAGTACTTGTGCCAACCGATCCTCCGCCTCCTCTGATGCTTCTTCATGATCCAGTCCCTCCATTCTGTTCAACACAACATAACAACAATATAATACAGTTTTTCTCAAAAATTCCAATCAACTTATAACTCAATTTCCAAACAACATATTCACATTAATAATATGATTAAACAACAAACCTGATTATTAGTTGATCCTCTACCTCCTCTAGTGCCGCCTCTAGGAGTACCTCTTCCATCCGCAACTGGAGGTCCTCCACAAGTTCTTGCATTGTGGCCATATTGCTTGTATTTTTTGCACTTCAAAGATCCAATTCTCTTGACACCAATAGGTCGAGCCTCACCCCTTTCTCTCCTCCTTAGTTTAACTGGTCTTCTAGGTCTTCTACATAGCTCTGGAGGCAAGATTGTGTCATATTAATGTTCAGGCCACATGCTCTAGTCTGACATTGGCTTGATCATATGTTTGTAAGTGTTCACGTAAGTCTCCTTATAGAAAAATGGGTGCATAAAGTCTTGGTGTAAGCCCCCTGAATTTTCGGGATTTATTTTCAAATTTTCTAAATGAATTATTTTCGATAATTCATTTTTATTTAATTAATTTTGATCATTAAATGCTCTTTACTGTGACTTTAATTTCTAGAGTATTAGGGATGCCAGTCTCTGAAAACTTTCTTCTTGAAGTTTGTAGTAGACAGGATTATCTTCAATTTGATATATCATGTCCCACTCGAACTTCTTTCCTTGTGCTCCATTTGCTTCGTACAACTTTCGGGTCAATTTAGACCAATTTATCGTCTGTCGTAATTCGTGACTTAACTTCCAACTTAATTTTTCGGCCCAACATCGGTCCAATCCAGTCGGCCCAATATATGACCCTGGCCTATTTTGAGTCTACTATGCACGTGCCACTTGCATGCCACCAAATTGATTTCCTTTGTGCTTCCATTTCATCCATGATTTTAATTGGTTTAAATTTGTTATTTTAATTAAATCTTGGCCCCAACTCAACCAAACTTGGCCCAACATCCAATCTAATTTGGGGTATGCCCTATCATGACTGTCCATACACACCACTATTGTGTTTATCTTTTTTTCTACACAAAAATATCCTCATTTTTATAAATATCTCTATTTCTCTTATATATATATATATATATATATATATATATATATATATATATATATATATATATATATATATATATATATATATATAACTCTCTCTCTCACCTATCCCCTCACATCACATCCTCTCTATATGTATACGCATACATATGCATATATAATATATAATATATATAGATATAACTCTCTCTCTCTCACCCACCCCCTCACATCACACCCTCTCTCTCTCCCCTACCCGTACGACAGCCAGCCTCCCCTCCAAATTTTTTTCTTCTTCTTTTTCCTCACTCCTTCTTTGTTTTCTTCCATTCAAAACCAATACCACCACCCTCACCATCATCAAACCATCACCACCACTTCCATCATTATCAAACCATCAACACCACTTCCACCATCATCAAACCATCATCGCCACCACCACCACCACTCTCCTCCTCCTCCCTCCCCAGCCGTGTGCCGTCGTCGTTGCGTGTCGCCGCCGCCGCGTGCCACCGCCGTCGCGTCGCACCGTTGCCTCCAGTGGCTGCAGCCGCGGGCAGCAGCTGCAGTAGCAGCGAGCATTGCCAGCGGCAGCAGCAGGATGCCACGGACGTACGACGTCGCCGCCGGCCGCGTGCCGCCGTGGGCAGCCCCCTCCCTGGCCGGCAAACCCTCCGACGAGGTCCCCCTGACATCCACCCTCGTCCCCGGCACGTACGACAGTCGATTCGTGCGTTTCGCACGGGATCCCGCCGTGACGCGCGTGGAATTGAACTCAGATTTTGTGCCTCGTTGCTGCAACTTTGTGCGTGTTTTCTGGGAGATCCAAACGTTAGATCGGCGAACTCTTTGCTCCGTCACAATCTCGATATATAGCTCTTCACTTTCCTCAAGTTTCGTCCGTTAATTTCGTCGTTTGCTATGTGTGAGCCCTTGACCCAAAATCCCTAATTATTATTTTTATTTATTAAATATTACTGAATTATTAATTATTGTATATTTGTAATTAAATAATAAGTTATATATGTAATACATATATATTAGTACTTATTTATAAATAAATAGGGAGAGAAGGGGGTTTTCTCCAAAATCCCAAAGAGAAAGGACTAGAATACAAATGGTACATTTTAAATTCGAGATTCAAACGGCCAGGGCTCGAATATAGACTCGGCTACTCCCTCCCCTGTTCGAAAGGATAAGTTCAAACAAAATTCAAATAGGATTCCTTCCAATCTTCGCAGAGATGGGCTCAATCTAAACCCTAGTGTATATATAGGAGGGCTAGTAATCGACCCCAAACCCTAGTTCCTGCACCCCTGAAATCAAGTAGGCGATTGCTAAGGAAGAAATTGCGGCTTGCCAACAACAGGTACCTCCCTGTCACCTAAATTTATTATGTGATATTAGATTATTAATAAGAGGTTGATCCTGCTAAATAGTAGCCTAGGTGTTTGTAGTAAATCCTGAAAGGAAGACAGGGCCAGGTATTAGTAGGACAATCTAGTACTGAGTAGTTGATCACACCAACAGATACATTAGAGGGTCAGTATCAGGAATTGACAGGGTTTATTAGGAGAGATCCTGTGGCAAGTTACTCTATAACCTATGGATGATAGGGGGTCTGACCTATGCAGAGGCGATAGGGCACCTTCGATTAGTGACAAGCACAGTTATGTGCACCTGTGTGGAAATATGAAGTTTTTGTTATGTATGTATGTGGAGACCCTTACATGTCTAGCCAATAGCCTAGGTACTCTATAGCAGCAAGGATAATTAAGATCAATCACATCCTAGTTGTTACAAATCATAGCATGGTACCCTGAAATCAGGGGATTGTATGGGAAGATGTGAATATAAAAACCTATAAAGGAGGAGAGGACAGCAACCTTACTGCTGCAGTCAGGGTAATATGGTACAGTAATAATCCCATATCTTTATTTTGAGTAGAAAGTTAGTTGTGCCTTTTTCATTCGAAATGACCTGCACTTGGGTGAAACCATTAAACCACATAAGCCCAATCACACACGATCACTGGATACCCTGTATTCCATCCCTTTGCATATAGGCACTGACATCATGTCATAGCAAGTAGCCATTGAACAGGGGATAGGGTAGCTAACCAGGTATTGGCCTGCAACCTTGTGTCTAGCCTATGCACCCAATGGTATTACAACTCTTCGAAGGATAGAATAAGGGAGTAAGTTAGCATGAAGTTGGTGAAGGGACCAATATAGGAGCATACATAGGATAAGTAATAGGTAACAGGCTACATAGCATAGGACCTTTGAGGACTGCACCATGCAAGACATGCCAGTCCATAACCAGTCCCAAGGTGAGTGTTTCAGCCTCCCTTATGATATACTCAGTCTAGAATACTTAGTACCATTCTATTGGACTGGTGTACCCAGACACCAGGATCTAGTGTATTTGAACCCTATACCTATACTCACGTGTTGCCTTGCCTTCAGTCGACCTAACCTGCAGATGGGGTAAAACCATTAATCATATATGCACAATAGTATATGCTAGTCAATTAAGGTGAGGAACCATGGGCATTGTAATTGACCTGTCATCAAACATAGCTCATACTTCACATTCAACCCTTGTATAGTTCTATATTGCTCATACATGGAACCCATATCCTATGCCATGGATATCTGTTACAGGCAGGGGCTGCATTAGAATCAAAGTGTTAATGAAGAAACAAGTCTTGTATCTGGTTTTGCTCCAATCCTGTGTATGCACGTATGTCCCTCGTGTGTGTGGGTATCTCTTTACCAATGTTCGTGTTATGCCTTACTTACTGACAGGTGAATAACTTGCATACAATTTGTTGGTCAGTAGTATAGTGAACTTTTGGGTATAAAGTAGGATTTGAGAATGGTATGCAACTTGAGGATAACTTATATGTTAACATATATTGTAATTGTGAAGGGTTAGGGTGCCAGTCACCCTTTGCTTGGATGACAGTACCAGGCATATATATGTAAAGGCTCACTTGGGATATCCCACAGAGCATGGGTTCACTATACATAGATTTCAGGAAGGATATTAAAGTGTTGTCATTGCCCTGCATTGTGTATAGTCAAATTGTTCCCCTACCTGTACTTTATTCCTGATCAATCCTCATATTATTGGGACTGGGCAGTCCACATTAGGTAAGTCCAGGTATACAATACAGGGAGGAGTCTTGAATATCAGGAGGAATGATTCCAAGAACTGGGGGCAGATGCCATGACTCCTCTTACTAGGCATCAGAACACAGTAGCCAAGTCACCAATGTAGCAGTCACACTATGGCAATAGCCTGATTTCTTGCATCAGTTTGCACTAGGTTGCATGGTAAATTGAGATACTTGATATCAGTTACAGATGCATTTATTTGCACTTTGTAACAGGTTGCATATAAAACCAGTTGCATGAGGGTTATTGTAATCCTCAGTTGAGAGAAACTAGGTGGATACTTCTATGAGATACTCTCATATATGAAGAATCATATCATAGTAGCCTAGGCTTTGACCATCAGGGGAGCAGGACAGAGTATATTCAATAGCACATTAGACTTTAGTACTTCAGTTAATATACATATAGATGCTCGGGTGGTGCTCTTGCAGCAGGGGCCTAGGCCATTGGTAAATATAGGTGAGTACCAGGTATAGGTGTTAAGTGCCAGGGTCAATTGTATCAGAATATTTGGGGTCGACCTCATAAGAGTCAGAGTACAGGTTGTATCATGGACCCTGGACTGAAGTATTAGGCACTAAAAAGCCTAGTATCCAGGGAGAAAATTACCCATTGGACTAATAGACACTATTGACCCTTTATGACAACAAGATTTTAGATAACCTAAGCTTGCCTTGTAGCAGTAGGACACAAATACCTATGCATGAGGCTTAGAATTGGCACTAGTATAGTAAACCCTAGACCACTAAGGCTACTACGTTTAAAGGGTAAACTATAATAGTTAAATAGATTCATTGATTGATTTCATGTGTTGATTAGAATTGATTCACAATATAGGTTTATTGGACTCCGACTCAGTGCTCGAACCGTACAGCAGCTCAGGACCACAGACAAGTATACTTTGCTTTTTGTAGTTTTATTTACATGCTTCTCTTCTTTCATTATTCAGTTGACTGCTGACATATGCTTTATCATTGCTCACAGTTAGCCTTGTAGCTTTATTGGGCCTACTTTTAACTTGTACTGGTTTGAGTTGTATCGTAGGACGATCACGTTATAGATTGAACTGCTATTTTTTTATTTTGTTTGTTTACAACATGCGTGTCCACACACGGGGCGAGGGTTGTCCTTTGCACCTGCAAATCCACACATGGGGCGAGGGTGACTTGTCTTGAAACTGACCTGCGAGTCCACATTCGGGGCGAGGGTTGGTATTACATTGATTCTCTTGTTTACTTGTTTTCTAGCAGTTTATTTATACGTAGTTGTTCCTACATTCATGTCTTGCGATTATTTAGTTTTTCTGTTTTTATCCTGGATTTCTTTCATGCATGTTAAACTGTTAGAAAGGCTTGCATATTATGTATCTTGCTAGTCCTCTGAGGACCTGATGATCTCTTCAGGTTTAGCCGAGTATTGAGCGAGGTGCACGCGAGTAGGTTTGAGCTATCATTGGACCACGGTGCCACTGCAGACGAGGGTACTTTGATGATTAGTAGTTTGACTCAGTTATTCCATTTCATGTACTATTTTGTTCCATCTACTGGTAGTGGATTTGTGTCCACCGGACGTGACCTGGATTCATGATGAGTTTGATATTTCAGTTTATTCATTCTATATTCAGTTGATTGTGTCATATTTCTGTGGATGAGATCTAGACTGCCTTGTTAGATTCTGTGACTTGTTTATGTACTAGACAGCGTTTTACCGCCGACACTGTGGCGTAGGCAGGACTTAGATACGTCTCGTATCCGAAAAGCTGGTGCGGGTCGTAACATATTTTTTGGTGGCCCATGCAAGCTACGTTAATCACTTCGGTTACGTCACTGTACCGTCGTGAGCCTGCACATAGGATTAGAAACTTAGGATCTCATGCACTTGTCTTGGAAACAATATTGATCTCTGTCCTTGATTTCTATTGAATCCTTGACTTGCTTCCTGCTTGAAATCTTTATGCCGTCTAATGTTTTCTTTTATTGCAATAAATGGATTCTCAAGATAGGAACAATTCTTTCCTAAATACCCCACCGGCTACAGGAGGATTCTTTACTTACATGATCCCGCCGACACAGGGAGGCCAGCTTACTCATCAGGATGACCCGGCTCAAACGCAATACCCGAGATTCTGCATAAACGACTTTCCAACCCCAGCATAGTTTCTTCCACCAGCACCCTTCCATCAGCCTGTACCCTTCTAGCCTGCATATGTTCCACATCCAGCACCTACCATGCACCTTGCACCAGCGACGTACCCAGCACCTATACCCAGCACATGTTCTGCCTCCGCCACCTCCGCTGGACAATGTTGCTCTCCTTAGAATCTTCCAGCAGCTCATCACTTCTCAGACGCGACAGGCCGACGCTTTCCGTGATACCTTGATAGAGGCTCTCCAGACTAGAGACGCTCCACGACCGCGCCTTGGAACTTCCAAGAATTTTATGGACCTTAGGCCCAGAGAATTCAAGGGAACAGAAGGGATACTCTACGCAGACGATTGGTTGGAGAATGTGGACCGCAACCTCCGGATGGCCCGAATCCCTGAAGATAAGAAGGTCAAGAATGCAAGCATGCAGCTTTACGACATCGCCCGTATGTGGTATAGAGACGAGCCCCGATTTACCGCACCAGATGTGACTTGGGAAGAGTTCAAGGAGCTGTTCTAGAAAAAGTTCTACCCCGACGCGACCTGAGAAGAGTTGGAGAACGAGTTCGAGAGCCTGGAGCAGGACAACCTCTCCATCGACGAGTACACCGCAGAGTTCTCCCCCCTCAGCCGCTTCGCAGATGCCTTGACCCCTGCAACCAAAGCCAAGAAGTCCAGAAAGGGGCTATCACACGAGATTCGCATAGCCATCGCCACCAGCCAAGCCACCACATATGAGAGAATCTTGAAGGTCGCACAGGTGGTAGAAACAGAATTAAAGCGTAAGCGAAAGAGGGACAGAGATGCACATGGAGTAAGCAGCATCCAATCGAGATCAGCAAAGCAATCCAATGCCCCAGAGCAGACTGCAGCCCAACAGTATCAACAACAGCCACAAGCAGCTCCATATCAAGTGCAAGACGTTCCTACCTGCCAGTATTGCATGAAAAAGGGCCACATCCAAGAACAGTGTCACAAATGGTTAGGGTTGTGTTGGACTCGTGGTTCCAACCAGCACATATCTCGATTTTGTCCGAAGAAAAATATGATTGCCCCACCACTACCGACCGCACAAGGAGGAGCTGACGGAAGTTCATAATAGAATCATAATAATGGTACAATTGTGAGTCCTATATTAGGTTTTGTGAGAACATGGAAATATTCTAGTAATAGTAAGTTTTGACTATTCATTTATATCATAGCTTTATTTGAATTTTGAGGATAAAATTATTTTAAGGTGGATAGATTTGTGAGACCTTGACCCGAAATCCCCAATTATTTTTTTATTTATTAAATATTGCTGAATTATTAATTATTGCATATTTGTAAATAAATAATAAGGTATATATGTAATACATATGTATTAGTACTTATTTGTAAATAAATTGGGAGAGAAGGGGGTTTTCTCTAAAATCCCAAAGAGGAGGGACTAAAATGCAAATGGTACATTTTAAATTCGAGATTCAAATGGTCAGGGCTCGAGTATAGACTCGGCTACTCCCTCCCCTGTTCGAAAGGATAAGTTCAAACTAAATTCAAATAGGATTCCTTCCAATCTTCGCAGAGATAGGCTCAATCTAAACCCTAGTGTATATATATAGGAGGGCTAGTAATCGACCCCAAATCCTAGCTCATGCACCCCTGAAATCAAGTAGGCGATTGCTAAGGAAGAACTTGTAGCTTGCCAACAACAGGTACCTTCCTGTCCCCTAAATTTATTATGTGATATTAGATTATTATTAAAAGGTTGATCCTGCTAAATAGTAGCCTAGGTGTTTATAGTAAATCATGAAAGGAAGACAGGGCCAGGTATTAGTAGGCCAATCGAGTACTGAGTAGTTGATCACACCAACAGATACATTAGAGGGTCATTATCAGGAATTGGCAGGGTTTATTAGGAGAGATCCTGCGGCAAGTTACTCTATAACCTATGGATGATAGGGGGACTGACCTATACAGAGGGAATGGGGCACCTTCGATTAGAGACAAGCACAGTTATGTGCACCTGTATGGAAATATGGAGTTTTTGTTGTGTATGTATATGGAGACCTTTACATGTCTAGCCAATAGCCTAGGTACTCTACAGCAGCAAGGATAATTAAAATCAATCACATCCTAGTTGTTACAAATCATAGCATGGTACCCTGAGATCAGGGGATTATATGGGAAGATGTGAATATAAAAACCTATACAGGAGGAGAGGACAGCAACCTTACTGCTGCAGTCAGGGTAATATGGTACAGTAATAGTCCCATATCCTTTTTTTGAGTAGAAAGTTAATTATGCCTTTTTCATTCGAAATAACCTGCACTTGGGTGAAACCATTAAACCACATAACCCCAGTCACACACCATCACTAGATACCCTGTATTCCATCCCTTTGCATATAGGCACTGACATCATGTCATAGCAAGTAGCCATTGAACAGGGGATAGGGTAGCTAACCAGGTATTGGCCTGCAACCTTGTGTCTAGCCTATTCACCCAATGGTATTACAACTCTTCGAGGGATAGAATAAGGGAGTAAGTTAGCATAAAGTTGGTGAAGGGACCAATATAGGACCACACATAGGATAAGTAACAGGTAGCAGGCTATAGAGCATAGGACCTTTGAGGACTGCACCATGCAAGACATGCCAGTCCATAACCAGTCCCAAGGTGAGTGTTTCAGCCTCCCTTATGATATACTCAGTCTATAATACTTAGTACCATTCTATTGGACTGGTGTACCCAGACACCAGGATCTATTGTATTTGAACCCTATACCTATACTCAGGTGTTACCTTGCCTTCAGTCGACCTGACCTGCAGACGGAGGTAAAACCATTAATCATATATGCATAATAGTATATGCTAGTCAATTAAGGTGAGGAACCATAGGCATTGTAATTGACCTGTCATCAAACATAGCTCATACTTCACATTCAACCCTTGTATAGTTCTATACTGTCACGACCCGCACCCAGTATTTAGGCAAGAATCAGTGTACACGCCCAGCCTACGCCGCAGAGTCGGCAGTAGAACGCTGTATCAATATGATGAACAATCTACGCAGTAAAATATATCACAGGAAAAACAAGTAATTCTAAATCCCAACTCAGCTGTCATGAATAAAAATAGACTTGTCTCAAAATGAAAGAAAGTCTAAATCAAAGTAAACTCTACTACATGTCTCAACTCATCTCATAAAATCAAATACAAGGTCTCAGCACTAACAAATGTCTAAGATAGAGCAGCGGGATCAGCTGCGGAATAATCCTCCTGGTAAACAAGGTTCGTCTCTAAGCTATCTCCCACATATGGGCCATACTCCTCTGGACACACGATCTCGTCGCCTTCACCTAAATTTTGTTTGGTTACCCAGTCAGGATGGAACGAGTACAATTCACTGAGTGCAGTTCCAAATATATGAAGATGACTACAACAGGGGTTAGCTTTTAGACATATGAATCATAAAATAAAAATAAAGAAAAATAATAAAATTGAATAAGAACAGAAATGAAAATGCAGTAAAATACTCACCAACAGACTGACTGAAAATACCTTTGATATGTGATCGATCTCGGAACAATTATACGACACAGTCTACACTGTCTAAAGCTACACTGTCTACATTATACTATCTAAATTATACTGTCTATATTGTATGAATTATACTGTCTATAATTAATAAAGCAATAGAGATCATTGTCTACACTGTCTACGAAAATAAGCAATAGTAATCACTGTCTATACTGTCTACACTGTCTAAGGTCGGATCACATATCTTTGGTATTTTTACTTCCCGACATGACAAGGAACAAAATCATAAAAACTGAAAACATATATCTATCGACTAATCACTGCTGTATAGTAAGGATCAATAAATGAAAACAAACAACAAACTGTACTCGCCTGGCGTCCCGAGCTGCTGGCACTGGTCAGAATCCAATTCGAGGTCCAAGGAACCTATTTAATGAATCACAAAGTCAAGATATATTTCAACATGAAGGTGATTTACCTACAAATTGGTTTCATTGCCTAGTGCCTACCCTATTACCCCTTTCCATTACTCTAATGAACCCCCCAGTTATCTAAGTTCAGATTTTACTTCACCTACTCAGGGCTTCCTGTTGGAAACAGGACAATCTCTGCCTCTCTACTCTATATGTGTCATAATCAACTTGTCCTCATGGATACCCCTGAATTCTGTTACTTGTATGCTCTGTTGTTATAGGTATAGGTTCTATGGAATTGAGTTAAGGGTGACACATCAGTCTAAGCTGGTTTATGAGGGTACCAGTTTCTATTAGGTGTGTTCCTGAAATTCTGAATATAGGCTAGCCATTAGGCCTGCCCTTTACTAATACTCAGGTTCCCCCATATCATATTTTACCATATGTCTGCTGGTGATTAAGGGGTTTCCTGGCTCTTTGGGTCGAAGGTATAGAAATAATGGCATCTAGGGGAACTGATTGATCCCAATACTCGATCTGCCATACATCCCACTCTGATTCAGCACAAGGTGTATTCAGTTTACTGATTTCAGCTTCATAAGTCAGTCTCTAGTTGGTTTAGGGTTCCAGTTTCATCATCAAACCCCAAGTTCTCCTGTAGTACCCTGAATCTCCAGTTTTCAGCAATAGCTTCTAAGCTCTGAACTGGATGGGTATACTGTGCTTCAATTTGCATCAGTGCAAATTTAGTATTATGCATCCTGGTCTAAAACTTGCACAACCCTTTATATGGATTTGTCATGTTTCAAGATAGTGTCCCAAGACATTGGTTCCAGGACTCATAAGTAATGGGCTGGATTGAAATACTTCTGGTTGTGAAGTTTCAGGCTTAGCACCAAAGTATTCTCAGGTTATACTCTGTTTGAACACAGATAGACACATGGTGTCTGATCTGGAAATGTTAACCCTGGGAATTCCTATCCAGTTGCTCTATTTCCTGAACTCTGGTATAAGTCTCCTATTGTTAAAAAATAGACTTTGGTACTTGATACCAATCTGTCCCTGTGATATCTGATGTAATTTTCTATCTAATGGTATTCTCCCTGAGCCCTTGGCTCGTGTGTTCCTCTCGATTTCCTAGGGGACCATCCTGGTTATCTCAGGATACACAGGGTTTTAAGGAGAGGGTGGACTTGGAGACAAGATTGGACCCAATCTAAGTTCTCCTGGAATCAGTTTCCCCAGAGTCAAAATTTATCCTGATTATTGATTTAATTTGTATCTCATACCAATACTGCTCTAGACACCAGTGGTATCAACTGCCAACCAAACTGACCATGCAACCAGGATGTTTCGAAGCACCAGGTTGTCCTAGGAATCAGGACTTACATCCCCAGGCTGATATTTCGTTTCCCCTGGTTTAAAATATTGCATCTGTATTCATGGTACAAGTCACATCTTAGATTAACAGTTTAGGTGTGACAGGGAATTGTATACTGGTACAAGCCTAGGACCCAGGAAATTTATGTGGAAAACTACTTCCAGGATTTGTAACTTCCTGTCAATGCACAGGTCTAGGCTTGGGGAGTCCTGTCATGGTATGGTGCCTATGATGGCTAGATGATTTAGACATAACTTCACCAAGTGTCTTTGGATACTGGTAAACAGGGTGTACCCTACCTATATTGATATAGAGCCGTACCTGCTCTCAGAGATGTTGGATTGTTACTTCAGGATAAAAAGTTGATGATGTATCATGACACTGATACAAGTAGAGGACATATCCCTTATGGGGTTTTCCTGTTACACCAACCACCAGGGACAAGTCCTTTTCTTATAGGTTTCGATGGTGTATGTGTGGTTTTGTGTATCTGCCATAAGAGTTCCACCCTTTCCTGCCTGTGAACCTAGTTGAGAATTTCTACAAACACCTATCTATATACCAATTGTCCCACCATCTCAGAATATAAATCGCTCGAGAGGGGAAGAGGTGTACCTGTTTGCAAACTCCAGACCTTGCTAGGAGCTCTACTCGATCTTGGTGTCAGGATTATGTGGTTTTTCTAGCGTTTTCAAGGAGATTGCGGGAGTACTCATCCTATATTTATACACATACAAAATCTTGATTGTGATAGGAATAGATTTCCAGGGATTCAAATGATTTGAATCCAAGATTGTTCTTATCTAATGTCCCAGGAATCGAATACTGGTTAGTTTTTGGAGATGCAACACTCGAGTGTTTGCAGAGTTTTTGAATTTGAAAACTTATAGAGGGGTCCCTGATTAATAGAGAAATTGCAATTGCCACTCCTAATACATATATATTTATACAACACCACTCATAGGTGTGTTAAAATAAATAGCCAAGTGGCTAAAATCAGATGAGGTTTAATCATATAAATAACATAACAATTTTGACAGATATAAAATAAAACAAAATAAAATAATAGAATGGGGCTTACATATACTGCTCATACATGGAACCCATATCCTATGCCATGGATATCTGTTACAGGCAGGGGCTGCATTAGAATCAAAGTGTTAATGAAGACACAAGTCTTGCATCTGGTTTTGCTCCAATCCTGTGTATGCACGTATGTCCCTCGTGTGTGTGGGTATCTCTTAACCAATGTTAGTGTTATGCCTTACTTACTGACAGGTGAATAAGTTGCACACAATTTGTTGGTCAGTAGTAGAGTGAACTTCTTGGTATAAAGTAGGATTTGAGAATGGTATACAACTTGGAGATAACTTATATGTTAACATATACTGTAGTTGTGAAGGGTTAGGGTGGCAGTCACCCTTTGCTTGGATGACAGTACCAGACATATATATGTAAAGGTTCACTTGGGATATCCCACAGAGCATGGGTTCATTGTACATAGATTTCAGGAAGGATATTAAAGTGTTGTCATTGCCCTGCATTGTGTATAGTCAAATTGTTCCTCTGCATGCACTTTATTCCTGATCAATCCTCATATTATTGGGACTGGGCAGTCCACATTAGGTAAGTCCAGGTGTACAATATAGGAAGGAGTCTTGAATATCAGGAGGAATGATTCCAAGAACTAGGGGCAGATGCCATGACTCCTCTTACTAGGCATCAGAACACAGTAGCCAAGTCACCAATGTAGCAGTCACACTATGGCAATAGCCTGATTTCTTGCATCAGTTTGCACTAGGTTGCATGGTAAATTGAGATACTTGATATCAGTTGCAGATGCATTTATTTGCACTTTGTAACAGGTTGCATATAGAACCAGTTGCATGAGGGTTATTGTAATCCTCAGTTGAGAGAAACTAGGTGGATGCTTCCATGAGATACTCTCATATCTGAAGAATCATATCATAGTAGCCTAGGCTTTGACCATCGGGGGAGCAGGACAGAGTATATTCAATAGCACATTAGACATTAGTACTTCGGTTAATATACATATAGAGGCTCGGGTGGTGCTCTTGCAGCAGGGGCCTAGGCCATTGGTAAATACAGGTGAGTCCCAGTTATATGTGTTAAGTGCCAGTGTCAATTGTATCAGAATATTTGGGGTCAAACTCATAAGAGTCATGTAGGAACGAAATCGTAAAGCAGAATACTCTAGAGGGGGGTGAATAGAGTTGGCAGCGGAATAATACTAATTAAAAAATGTTAGCAGCAAGATCACAGAATAATAATCACAACTAAATAATGTAAAGACAGAGATAAGAAAGCAAACGCAAAGACATCGATGTATACTAGTTTTCTTCTATTGACGACTAGTCCAGTCGGTAGAACTCTTGCTACCAGTTGAATCCACTATTGGCAAAACCGTAAGTTTTCCTACGAAGTCCTTGCAACTTCTACAACGTGAGCTTTGATATGAAGAACTCGTCCAACTTCAATTGTGAAGAGGTATTCTTCTATCAAGCCTTCTGATTACAATAACTCGAAAACTTCTAGACCGTACCGCACTGGCAAATCGACTAGTGGATTGTAACTGGCTTGGGATCTGAAAATTAAAGCTCGAGAAAAACTCTTTGGAAGACTGAAAGCTTTAAGTAGAGAGAAGATTGAAAGTGAATGAGTGAGTTAAAATGATCGAAATTCATCTCTATTTATAGGAGTTCCAAAGACAGAATTCTGGCAGAATTCGGACAGAATTCTTTGAGAAAATCTCGGTCAAATCTGCAACTGCAGGAGGACCAAGTTCCAAGAAATTCAAAAACAAAAGGGCCACTAACCGAACTCTGGCCGAACTCTGGCCGAGTTCTGTCAAGGTTAGGTTAGGGTTTTTCAAAATAGATTTTGGAGAATTTTGAAAACCTTTTTGGAGCTTTTGTAAATACGAATATTTTTCAAAACTAAGGACATTTTTTAAAAATATTTTGAAATCATTTTGGAATAGCCTATTTTCCAGTACGACTCGGTGTACATTGTATTTCTAGACTCAATAAAATAAAAGATTACATTGCTCAAAGAAATACAGACTCGAACAGGCAAACAACGCTTCGGTCTTGAACTGAGTAGATAGTCGTTCTTGATCATGTCCAAGAGTCCGAGATATCCTGACTAGCTCCATATATCGAGACAGAGTTTGATCAATTATTAAAATCAGTTTGACCATATGGCCAATGGGCCAACAATCTCTCCCATTTTGATAATTGACAAATTTTGAATGATATAACATCTTTTGAGATAAGATACCACAAAAATTGTTCAAAATTGTTCAATCCCTGTATTATTCTCAAAAACAAAAAGTTAGATCCTTTTTCTCCCCCGTTGTCACTTAGCAAAATAATTGCAAAAAATAGGCTCCCCCGTAATTAATGCATAAGCTACAACAGTGAAGCATAACAGAGAAGTAGTTCACATGCAGTTTATAATATAGAAGCAGATAAAGATGCTTATAAAGAATAAATAAACTGATATAAAAGATAAACTACGCATCCCATAAAAATAATATAATGTTCAAGAGACATCAAGAAATATCCAGTACAAGTCCTCAAAAGAAATGAACATAAAAACTAGAAAGAAAGAAACTTGGAATGTCGGAGCATTTTCAAGTGTACACTAGACAATAACTAAGTCTCAAAATCAGCTAATATATCATCATCACATCTCCTCCTCCTCCTCATCATCATCATCATGACCGATATATCCAGAAGGACCAGCTCCAGAAGTACCAGCGCTAGAAGGGTGAGGAGGGGCGCCAGCGTAAAACTCACCGACAAAGTCTCGAGGAGGGGAACGATCAGAATGATACCAATCATATGCGTTACCGGGCTGAAAGTAGGCATGAACAGCCTCATCCTCACAGTGGTAACCAGAAAAGGCTGGATATCTAGGAATAGAACCGACAGAATGTCCAGTCTGAGCAAATCGGAGATCAGCTAGAGAATTTGCTATCGCCTGATAACGAGTGACATCGCAGAACTCACGTTCGCGGGCCATATCCGTCATCGAGACGTGCAAATCAGAAAGATGCTGGTGTATGCCTTCAAAGGTCATGGCATACTGCTGAGTAGGTGGAGGAGGTGGAGCAGTAGGAGGAGCAGCAGCAGTCATACTACGATGAAATAGCTTAAGAAACTTGGGCTCAAGGTCTTGAGTACAAGTTGACAGATCAATATCAAAATGCTGAAAGATGCATGGGAGAATCATCGCATAAGAGAGATTTCTATCTCATGCACGACAACGTCCCATCATCTGGATAATAGTCTTAGGGAACAGAAAAAGGAATCCCCTTAAGAATATGATACATAGCAGACAGCTCAAGTGATGTGACATCATCCTTTGAAGTAGACTTCGGAAGGAGAGTGGAGTAGATGATGCGGTGCAATTCATAACTAAACAAGTTCAAGTTATTTGCCTTGAACTTTCCAGAGCGAACTCGATCAGGGGCACATAGTTCAGCTTTGAAACTAGCAATTGTCGTACCGTCGGGGAAATCAAATTCAGTGATATCATCAAGCGGTGCACCTTCGTTAGAAATACCAAGGATTTCTGCTAAAAGAACATCATTGAACTCGATATCTAGTCCGCCAACACGAGTATGTATGTCAAACGTGTTTAGTACGATATTGCAGTAGAAAAATCTAATGGCATTAGTAGCTACCATATAACAAAGTTTAACAAAGTATTGTAACCCTAATGCCTCAAAATAAGGGCGGTGTTCTAGAAACACAGTCCATTTGATAGGAGCGCCTGTGCATATGGATCTCATAGAAAAGTCTCCATACCACAGAAGGGCTTGATCTAGGGTTTGAAAATAAAACCCATCGAACGCGCCATCGCTCGATTGAACTGGTGAAAAGAGGGAATCCGTGGGTGGATTTGAAGATGATCCTTCCTCACTAGGATTGGTCGTCTTCTTCCTCTTGAAGGGGTTGAATCCCTTAGGCGGCATTATGCAAATAAAGTAAATATGCACAAATTTGAAAGGAGGAAAAATACGGAATTATTGTAACGCCCCACTCCCAAAATACGTAGGACCAAGTACGTAGACATGCCAGCTGTATACATACGAAATACATGGATCTCGTATGTATACATAAGCTGTAATTGTAGAATGCCAAGACACTAAATCTCATCCACAAGGATAAATAATAATATAGAAGCAACTTTGAGTTGTCATGTACACCATAGTTGGGCGGAGACAAAGTCCACTACCAACCAAATTAAATATGGAAAAATATGCAAGAAAAGAATTTAGCAAGCGGGAGCAAGTGACGAATCCAAGAGTAATCATCACGAAGGAAGGAATGGCCTTAGCTAGAGTACCTGCAAGAAATCACGAAAACACACACCTGAGGAAAAACTAGGTCCTCAGAGGGACGTAACAAGACACATAATATCATGCCGATAAACTGAGTAAATGAGCTCAACAGTAAAATATGCATGAGTAAAGGTTCCTACTCATTCTAGGTGATATGCACTTTGAGGACAACGTTCTACGCAGGGGCTGTAGGCTCAGCAGAAAAGTAAAGAGTGGCAGTAAGTAGCGCTCATCCGAGTCACTATCGGCCTTGGACAGAAGGTAGTGCTCCGAAGAGTCACCCTCGGCCCAAAATGTGTGTAAAAATAAAATATAGCCCCTACGCTAATAACTGTCCCCTCCTCCCAATGATACTATACATGGGTCGTCTCCACGACACTGTTTAATCCTTAATAACCGCCAAGTCTTCTACACAATCTATTGACAGTTATGTCCTAGCGAGGTTTATGAGATGCACATACGGTCGGTACGCAAGTCCGAAGCTATATGCGACTCATCACTCACACATAATCCGTGGCACGTCGTGACAGTTTATGAGATGCACATACGGTGGTCCCTTAACTCTAAGCCAATTGTATAAAATATAATAATTTGTATCTATATAATTTTAAAAAGAACAACTTGAAAATAAACACAACATGCATGTTATTGAGCAGAAAATTAAACAGTAAAAGGCAAGGTGTCTTGCCTGATGTCCGAGTGAGGTAAGATGATGTCCTGGCGATGAATCAACAGCAGCGCACAAAGAGGAAGGTGTAGGTACAACTTCGGATGCTGAAAATAGTCTATTATCTAATTATAAATAATACTGGACCTATTACATTTATTTAATAAATTCTAAAGTTAGGATATGGCCTAGGTTTTTGTATTAGCTCTCCGAAAAACTAAACGGATCACATTTTCGTTTTCGGAATCTCCCGAAATCGCAAAAATACTGAAACCCGTTTATTTTTGGGACACTAGATACTCAAATAATTTTGTAAAAATCTACAGAATGAAATTTGTCTATTAAAATATGTTTTTGGAAAGCTTACCTCGATACGCTTCTTTTAAAAAAAACTGGAGACAAAACGGAGTTCGGAGCTAGGAGATATCGTCGTTGCAAGTTGCTCTTGCTAATAAAAAGCGGGGCTGAATTCTAATGACGAATTTTAGAGTTTCTATTGGACTAAAAATAATTTCGAATTATGGCTGATAGAAGGGGGATGTATTGGATTTATATAGGTATTTATTTCAGATTTATCTCCTAAATTATATAGGATTTGATTTAAATAAATTGGAGTTTGCTTTGTTAGGATAAGATATAGATAGAGATGTTTTCCTAGTAGAAGTAGGATTAGTATTTATTTAAAATCCCCTTTAATTAATCTTTCTTTTAATTTAAATTATTTTAAAATCGATTCAATCCAAATCCAACTCAATTAAATCTAGATAATTTCAAATCCAAATTAAATATAGATGATTCCCATATTTAAATCAAACTTATTTAAATTAAATCAATAAAATCTAATCAAAGTTTAAATTACCACAATAAGTTCAAAATATCTTTTCTAAAAATAATAATAATAAATAATTTCAAAAATCCAAAAAAATATATGAATAAAAATTTGTACATCCATGCAAATAAGGTATTTACATAAAATATAGTTTTCTAAATTAATTTGAACTAGAAATAAAATAATCTTTTATAAAAGTAAAAGATAATGGTTTTGGCAAATATCGTGAAATATTCTTCTGATATGAAAATATTTGTTTATACTATGTATTGAAACAACATATTTATTCTATATTCATAAGAAAAACAATAATAAAATAATTGTATATGAATGAACAAATATCTCGTATTTACGTCTTTACGCATTCGCACTCGAGGTACGATACCAAAATAAAAATTAATACCAAAATAAATTAATAAAAAGATATAGTAAAAATTTAGGGGGTTTACATCCTACCCAACTTACAAGAATTTTTTCCTCGAAATTAAAAATAAGTAGGGGGTTCGAGAAGGTACAAAGTTATATCGATCAAATCACAACGTTCAACACAAACATGCGTTAGAAAATCGTGATCTCGATAACTATGAAAATAAATTACGAATTTAATTTAGGGAGTGAATGATGGTCACGATAATGAATCTGGGGTCAAGGGAAAGGACGAGTAACTCGAGATGGGGATATAGTTCCATTGGTTGGTCGGTGGCTAACTATCTTGGCAATAGATGGTGGGACAACTAAGGGGATATCAAGTACGAGCGTTTTGTCATTCCAAAATAAGTGAAAGACAAAGACTATTAAGAGTGTGAAGAAGCTATTATCGAATACGAATACGTGGTCCAAAGGTGACATGAATAGTTGAAAAGAGAATTGCCAAGGCAATCGTGGATGAGACTCTAGAGGCCAAGTTTAACTATGTCTCCATCCATGTTAGAACGATATGTAAAAAGCGAACCAAAGTGCACTCGGTTGATCAGACCATCATGCACCGGTTCTAATTAGACAATATGTTAGTGAGCGCGCGCTCAATAGCATAAGTCATGAACAAGCTCGATAGATGGATAAGCTTGCAAAACTAGTTTATAGTTAGCAGTATTAGTCAAGATGGTAAAATTATAGGTACAAGAGTTTATCGATAAGAAGCTTAATGATTCGGAAACTGAATCCAGCAAGTAATTTGAACAACAATAACCTAGATAAAAAGAATTTGGTATAGTTTAGGAGATATCTCCTGGCATCCCAATAAATGTCTAAAAAATGACTATCATTTATCCAAGACGTGCAAACTCACAAAATACAACAATCTTCAAATCTTAAAAATTTACTAGCTCGATATTCTTGATTCAAAATTTCCTCGGCATATCTCGAATCGTCTTATCAATAATACTTTATACAGCCTCTTCAAATTTCATAATCCACAAGGATTTAAATTTTTCCATAATTTTTTTTTTCCATAATTTCTTTAATTTCTTGAAATCTATATTTCTTTTCTTCCCTTCAATTTGATGGTTAACCTCCAAAATTTTCTCACGTAATTTGGAATCCTATCTATATTCTTATATCCAATCTAATATTTCAAAGATAGAAATTCATTAAGTCCCAAAAGTTTTAATTTACTGATCCTCGAAATTTACTTCTCCAACACACATATATAGATATAAGTATCTTCCTTAATTCAAAATTTGTCTTTTATAACCTTCTTGAACTTTTAATTTACCTTTAATCAATTTCATCAAGACAAAACATTCCTTCTATTCAGAATTTCATACTCATTTATAATAATAAAAAATTTCCACCTTCAATCATCTGTTAAATTCCACAATAATTTGTCAATCGCCAGTATACTTACTTTTGATCATATCAATTTGTAAACATACACCTTTTTCAATCCCACCTAATAGCACTTATCACTTATTTCAACTTATGCCCCAAAATCCTATTATTTTTATTTATTTTATTTATTTATACCACTAATCTCCTTTATGGAGTTTCTAATCAAATCTCTTTCTATCCAAAGGAAGTCATGATCCATTTTCATCTTAAAATGAGGAAATCATAAAATGAACAAAGTTGCATGAACCCCGGTGGAATTAAGGTAAAATATGAGTGAAGCAATTTAGTCGGAAGGAGGAAAATAAAAGTTGCTAATGTTACATGGGGAGTAAAGATGGTATGGGTCTAAGTAAATCAAGATAAGGCACAAAAATAAAAGGCACGGATAGCAATCACATAAAGCACAAGCTGAGCATTTAAGGAATTAGGTGGACCATAATCATTTATTGGGTTGAAGGAATTGAGTCGAGATCCATGGTCGATAAATATATCGGTATCATGGTAAGGGTTACAGTTTAGTCTTTTTGGCACAAAAGACATATCATGAAAGTAGAGTACAAAATACGTGTTTTAGTGGCACGTGATATACCTACATGAAGGTGGGCTCGTCTAGGTTTTTCATATAGAATTTGTTGGTTGAAAAAGTCTAGTGTTGTGCTCCAATATCCAAGTCACAGTAAAGGACCCAAAAGAATTTAAATAGAAAGTGGGAGTTCATGAGATAATGTTTAACGCACAAAATAAATAACCAAGTTAAAGCATGAAATAAAGATAATTCAGATTCTAGTAGATCAAGGTAAAATAAATTAGGAATATCGTTTCTAGAGACATGATAGCCACTGGATGGGGTATGATCAAGAAACAATCCAATTATTTCCCAAGTTTCAAATGGTTAGAAGGTCATGATAAAATCTAGATTTGAGGGAATGTTGAGTGAGTCAAGATTGAAATATAATCACATTATTTGGTAGATGACCAACTACACTTGAGTATATATAGCTATCATGGTCATGAGTGATATGGCAATTTGTGTGGACTACTTATCTATCTCGGTTGCCTATCCATAATTTGAATCTATAAATTTGACTTCTTCAAAGATTGCAATATAATTCTCCAAATAATCTAATACAATATCTTTCTAACCTGCCAATCATACTCATAACTTAATATTAAATTTTTTTTAATCAACTTCAAGATAACCTTCATCATAACAAAAAATTTCTCCAAAAATGTATCATAAACTAACCTTTCCACCTTATCTGGTCACCTCAAAATCATAACTTAAGATTTTTCCAAATTTCTAATCAATCTCGAATAACATTTATTGTGTTACAAATTCAATCTATATATTTTTCTTCTTCTATCATTAATCCAAATCTTAGCTCAAAATTTAAATAGGAGTTAGCAATGGTAAGTCACACAAGAGTTTAAAATAGATCCCCAATTTGAAAAAAAAAAAATTTAACCAAAAATCATAATAACCTTACTTCAAAAGTTTACGAACTTATTACTTGGGAACCATACAACCCAATTTAAACCAAGGTTTATCAACCGCCCTCATAAATCTTATAGCAGCATTTAAATTTAAAAATTCTCTTCAACTAACTTTATATCTATTCAAGGATATATATAGCTACAAACAAATGAATCATAAATATTTCTCAAAGACCTTCAAAATCAAAACTCAAAAATCAAATCCACTTCCTTTCTTAATTGTATATAGATCCTACTATCCTTTTGTAGATCCAAAAATCCTTCGAAGTTATTAATGTTGCTACTACCCAACTTGGAATTAACTAATCCTCAAGATCATATCTCTAGGAAAAATAAATGCCTTTATACTTAAATATAACCTCAATGGATATTATTTGTCAATATAATCCTTCTAGCCATAGGGTTGACCAATAAGTATATAGTAGTGTAGTCATCTTTCTAACCATGTTTAGCACGAGATAATAGGGTGTTGGTAGAAGGAGTTCAAGCAAGATGCAAAAATCAAGGGAAGCCACGGGAGTCGGAATATAGAATTCAAGGAAGGTCAAAGAAGGTGATCAAGTATGTGGATGAGATTCCTAGATTCTAATCCTATATTACAGGCCCGCTCGGTACAGTCATGTAACCGAAACGGCAAACTTGGCCTGCATGGGCCACCACAAAAACATGTAACGCCCTAGTCCAAAAATACGTAGGACCAAGTACGTAGACTTGCCAGCTGTATACATACGAAATACATGGATCTCGTATGTATAGATAAGCTGTAATTGTAGAATGCCAAGACACTAAATCCTATCCACAAGGATAAATAATAATATAGAAGCAACTTTGAGTTGTCATGTACACCATAGTTGGGCGGAGACAAAGTCCACTACCAACCAAATTAAAAATAGAAAAATATGCAAGAAAAGAATTTAGCAAGCGGGAGCAAGTGACAAATCCAAGAGTAATCATCACGAAAGAAGGAATAGCCTTAGCTAGAGTACCTGCAAGAAATTACGAAAACACACACCTGGGGAAAAACCAGGTCCTCAGAGGGACGTAACAAGACACATAATATCATGCCGATAAACTGAGTAAATGAGCTCAACAGTAAAATATGCATGAGTAAAGGTTCCTACTCATTCTAGGTGATATGCACTTTGAGGACAACGTTCTACGCAGGGGCTGTAGGCTCAGCAGAAAAGTAAAGAGTGGCAATAAGTAGCGCTCATCCGAGTCACTATCGGCCTTGGACAGAAGGTAGTGCTCCGAAGAGTCACCCTCGGCCCAAAATGTATGTAAAAATAAAATGTAGCCCCTACGCTAATAACTGTCCCCTCCCCCCAATGATACTATACATGGGTCATCTCCACGACACTGTTTAATCCTTAATAACCGCCAAGTCTTCTACACAATCTATTGACAGTTATGTCCTAGCGCACGGCCTGTACGTACCGATGTACGGTCGGTACGCAAGTCCGAAGCTATATACGACTCATCACTCACACACAATTCGTGGCACATCGTGACAGTTTATGAGATGCACATACGATGGTCCCTTAACTCTAAGCCAATTGTATAAAATATAATAATTTGTATCTATATAATTTTAAAAAGAACAACTTAAAAATAAACACAACATGCATGTTATTGAGCATAATATTAAACAGTAAAAGGCAAGGTGTCTTGCCTGATGTCCGAGTGAGGTAAGATGATGTCCTGGCGACGAATCAACAGCAGCGCACAAAGAGGAAGGTATAGGTACAACTTCGGATGCTGAAAATATTCTATTATCTAATTATAAATAATACCGGACCTATTACATTTATTTAATAAATTCTAAAGTTAGGATATGGCATAGGTTTTTGTATTAGCTCTCCGAAAAACTAAACGGATCGCATTTTCGTTTCCGGAATCTCCCGAAATCGCAAAAATACTGAAACCCGTTTATTTTTGGGACACTAGATACTCAAACAATTTTGTAGAAATCTATAGAATGAAATTTGTCTATTAAAATATGTTTTTGGAAAGCTTACCTCGATACGCTTCTTTTAAAAAAAACTGGAGGCAAAACGGAGTTCGGAGCTAGGAGATATCGTCGTTGCAAGTTGCTCTTGCTACTAAAAAGCGGGGCTGAATTCTAATGACGAATTTTAGAGTTTCTATTGGACTAAAAATAATTTCAAATTATGGCTGATAGAAGGAGGATGTATTGGATTTATATAGGTATTTATTTCAAATTTATCTCCTAAATTAGATAGGATTTGATTTAAATAAATTGGAGTTTGCTTTGTTAGGATAGGATATAGATAGAGATGTTTTCCTAGTAGAAGTAGGATTAGTATCTATTTAAAACCCCCTTTAATTAATCTTCTTTTTAATTTAAATTATTTTAAAATCGATTCAATCCAAATCCAACTCAATTAAATCTAGATAATTTCAAATCCAAATTAAATATAGATGATTCCCATATTTAAATCAAACTTATTTAAATTAAATCAATAAAATCTAATCAAAGTTTAAATTACCACAATAAGTTCAAAATATCTTTTCTAAAAATAATAATAATAAATAATTTCGAAAATCCAAAAAAATATATGAATAAAAATTTGTACATCCATGCAAATAAGATATTTACATAAAATATAGTTTTCTAAATTAATTTGAACTAGAAATAAAATAATCTTTTATAAAAGTAAAAGATAATGGTTTTGGCAAATATCGTGAAATGTACTTCTGATATGAAAATATTTGTTTATACTATGTATTGAAACAACATATTTATTCTATATTCATAAGAAAAACAATAATAAAATATTTGTATATGAATGAACAAATATCTCGTATTTTCGTCTTTACGCATTCGCACTCGAGGTACGATACCAAAATAAAAATCAATACCAAAATGAATTAATAAAAAAATATAGTAAAAATTTAGGGGGTTTACAGTTATAAATCCCGAGATTCAAGTATGCTGTAGAGGACAACGATCTACGCACGAATCCAAAATTTGGATGGATTTCACCACGTAGATTAGGAGAAACGAAGTGGTGAAGAACTAGGGTTTGGAGAGCTTCGTGCGGCTGCTGTTGCTGTGAAGGTGGTTTTAGAAGCAATGAAGGAAAAGAGGCTCCCGGGTTCTGGTTATATAACCAGATACCACTAACCGAACTCGGGCCAAATTCGGTCCGAACTCTGGCCGAATTCGCCTAGGGGTTCTATTAGTTGGTTTGGGCCATTTCCTTTTTCATTGACTCATTTCAAAAATTTAATTCAAAGATTAGTAATTTCAACCTTCAATTAATATAATTAATATTATTTTATAGATTAAATATCGTTACACAGCGACTGTCTCAGATTAGCTGTAGGAGTACTGTCCCAGCTGGCGGAGGTTCACCGGGGAACTCTTAAGTACCGCTTCGCTTCAACCGTAGTTGTGGTGACAGACAGACTCTTTATTGGCTTGTCTCTAACACAATTTTTGCGTATTGAAATATAATCATAAAACAAAATTAATTAACATTATTGACGTCCAAAATTCCTAATTCTCGACGTAAATAATTGAAACGATCTTCTGCTAGAGGTTTTATGAAGATGTCAGCTAATTGATTCTCAGTGTCTATGTATACAAGGTCAATATCTCCATTCTGATGGTGATCTCTAAGAAAATGATGTCGAATCTCGATATGCTTAGTATGAGAGTGACATACTGGATTCTTAGTCAAATTAATTCTGCTCGTGTTGTTACAGAAAATAGAAATGTGTGTGAAAAATAAATTATAGTCTTCTAAGGTTTGTTTTATCCACAAAATCTAAGCACAATAACGTCCTGCGGCGATATACTCAGCCTCTGTTGTTGATAGGGCTACAGAATTTTGCTTTTTACTAAACCATGAGACTAAAGTCTTGCCTAAGAAATGACATGTACCGCTGGTACTTTTTCTATCAACTTTGCATCCAGCAAAATCTGCATCCGAGTAACCAATAAGGTCAAAGGACTTGGTTTTGGGATACTATAAACCAACAAAAGAAGTGCTTTTAAGGTATCGAAAGATACGCTTAACTGCGCACAGATGTGATTCCTTTGGATTAGCTTGAAAACGTGCACACTGGCAAACACTAAACATAATATATGGACGACTAGCAGTTAAATAAAGTAAACTACCAATCATACCTCGATACTTACGTGTGTCGACCGGCTTGCCTTGTTCATCAATATCAAGCTTTGTTGAAGTTGCCATCGGAGTGCCAATAGGTTTGACATTGTCCAGATCAAACTTCTTTAGCAAATCTTTTGTGTACATGGCTTGATTTATGAATGTCCCATTGTCAGTTTGTATGATTTGCAGTCCGAGAAAGAATTTCATCTCTCCTATCATGCTCATCTCAAACTCATTCTGCATACACTTAGAGAATTCTTGACAAAGAGATTCATCAGTAGATTCAAATATAATATCATCAACATAGACTTATATTAAGAGAAGCTTGCCATTAAAAGACTTAATAAAAAGTGTAGTGTCAACCTTGCCCTTTGAAAAACCGTTGTCAAGTAGGAAAGAGCTTAGACGAACATACCAAGCACGAGGGGCTTGTTTTAAACCGTATAAAGCTTTCTTCAACTTGAAAACATGATCAGGGTTTTTAAAATCTGTGAAACCTGGAGGTTATGCTACAAAAACTTCTTCTTTTATAAAACCATTTAAAAATGCACTCTTGACATCCATTTGGAATAAATTAAAATTATGAAAACATGCAAATGCACATAATATGCAAATAGATTCTAATCTCGCAACTGGGGTATAAGTCTCATCGTAGTCGATACCTTCTTTCTGATTGTATCCTTGAGCTACGAGTCGAGCCTTATTACGAGTCACTAAACCATTCTCGTTCAGTTTACTTCAAAATACCCATCGGGTGCCAATGACCGGATGATCAATAGGCTTGGGAACAAGTTTCCAAACTTAATTTCGTTCAAATTGGTTTAATTCCTCTTGCATAGCATCTATCCAAAAATTATCACTACATGCTTCATCAATAGTTTTAGGTTCTAGCTGTGAAATGAATGCAACACTAGAAATAATATCTCTACTGGATGTACGAGTACTTACACCTTTGGTAATATCACCAATTACCAAATCCTTTGGATGATCAGCCGTAAATTTCAATTTTTTAGGCAGACTCCGAAGGTAGCTGCTTCCGGGTTCTTCTCTTGGAGAATCAGCTGGTATTGAGCTTGGTACAGTTAGATCTTCGTCGTTGTCATCGATAGTCATTTGATTCAATTCATCAAAGGTGACGTTAATTGATTCTTCGATGATCATAGTTCGTTTGTTGAAGACTCTGTATCCTTTGCTCTTGGCCGCATAACCTAAAAATATACCTTCATCGGCCTTTTCGTCAAACTTTTCCAAATTATCTTTTGTATTAAGAATAAAGCCTTTACAACCAAATATTCTAAAATATGAAACAAATAGAATTCTATCAAACCATAACTCAAATGGAGTCTTCTTCGATTTGGGTCGAATTAAAACTCTATTGAGAACAAAACAAGCTGTATTGACAGCTTCAGCCCAGAACTATTTGGGTAGACTAAACTGGTTTAACATTACTCTGGCCATTTCGGATAGAGTTCTGTTCTTACGTTCCACAAATCCATTTTGTTGTGGAGTCCTAGGACAGGAGAACTCGTGTACAAAACCGTGTGTGTCACAAAATTGCTCAAACTCTGCATTCTCGAATTCACCTCTATGATCGCTTCTAATACGAGTGACCATGTAACCTTTTTCATTCTGTACTTTCTTGTAAAAGGCGACAAATTTGGATAATGCAGCATTCTTGCGTGTCAAAAAGTATACCCATATATATCTAGAGTAATCATCTATAATTACAAAAGCATATAACTTACCTCCGAGGCTAGCAACTCTGCTAGGACCAAATAAGTCCATATGTAACAATTGTAGAGGTCTAGTAGTACATACTGCATTTACTGACTTGAATATGGATCTGGTAGCTTTGTTCTTTTCACATTGGCTGCATACCGAATTTTTCTTGAATGTTATGTCTGGTAAACCGCGTACTAGCTTCTTCGTGGATAATCTTGAGATTGTGTCCATATTTGCGTGACCGAGTCTCATATGCCGCAGATGACTCTCATCACTTTTAGCCATTAAGCATCTACCTGAAATGTTAGTTTCTTCCAACAAATAGAAAACATATATGTTGTCTTCCCTGATACCTTCAAAGATAGTACTACCAGTTGAGCTATCAACTATAGTACATTTGTCTTTGCCAAAGTTGATGCCATAACCATGATCAGCTAAATGACTTATGCTGAGTAGATTATGTTTCAACTCGGTAACCAGATAGACATCCTTAATCACAGAATTGGGAGACTTACCAACATCACCGATACCAATGATATACCCTTTCAAGTTGTTATCGAAGGAGACATAACCTTCCTTCTTCTTCTTCGACAGTGTTGCAAATAATGTAGCATCACCGGTCATATGCCGTGAACAACCGCTGTCGAGGATCCATTTGCTTTTAGCATGTGAAAGGTGTTCCACCTACAAAATAATTTGCAGATGAAGCTTTTGGTACCCATTTCTTGTAGGGTCCTGAAATGTTAGCTTTTTGTATCCATATATAAATATTTAAATCAACAAGCTTTCTGATTCTACATGCAGGAGAAATATGACCAGTGTGGCCACAATAATGACATTGTGCATATTGAGTGTTGAAAGCTGAGTGATGTGCATGATTGGTAGGTTTAGGTTTTCTAGTATAGAAAAAAGCATACCTATAATCTTGTTTGGGCTTAACCTTTTGGGGTAAATGTTTGATATGGTTAGATCTGACAGTGTTTGGTTTGAAAATGTTCCGATTATTCGGTAAGTGACACGTGTTAGGGTAGAAAGCAGCAGTCTCAGGCTATTTTTCTAACCTAATTTCTAATCTTTTGGAAGTGTCATACAACTTAGTATAGTCAGAAGTGAGTGCTTCCATTATGACTTGTGCACATTGAAGACTTTTCTTCTCTTTAGAAAGTTCTTCTTTCAGTTTGATCAATAACCTTGTCTTTTTCTTCGGATGACTTGGTAGTCTCGTGTAATAAGAGCTTGACAGATGAAAGCTCACCAGACTCACTAACATTATTTCTAACCTCAGCTAGTTGGTCGGTAAGTCTTCCTATTTCACCTTTGTACTCTTTGAGTACCTTCTTACAGGTCTGATATTTGCTACGCAGTTTCCTGTAATCACTTATCAGTTCACTGAAGGCTTCTCCTAATTGCTCAAATATGAAGTCATCAAATGTATCAACTACAGGTTCAGAGACTACCTGATCGGATGCCATAAAGCATACATTTGCAGCGTCTTCTGATTATTCGTCTTCTGAGTCGCTGGCTTCACTTTCATACCATATGCTGGTGTTGGCATACTTTCGAGATGTTGATCTCTTCAGGTTCCCTTTCTCATACCTGTTGCTCTTCTTGCTTGATGATGAGTTTGTAGGACAATCTTTCTTCATGTGTCCCTTGTTCTTGCAGCCATAGCAGACAGCATCATCTTGATACCAGTTGTTGCTGCTATTGTTTTCTTTGGCTTTCTTCTCATATCTCCTGAATCTTTTGAATTTCCTTGCTAGGAGTGCTTGATCTTCAGCATCAGATTCACTGCTGTCTGAATCACCTTTAGCAGCTTTTCTGTACTGAGCCTTAAAAGCGATCATCTTCTCCTTTGGTGCAGGCTCTTCAAAATCTTATAGCTCCACTTCATGAGTGAGTAGCTTACCCATGAGTACTTCGAGGGACATAGTTGTGAGGTCGTTTCCTTCAATGATTACAGTAGCCTTTGGAATCCAGTTCTTGGTAAGTGCTCGCAGGAGTTTGTGAATCTTTTTACGATTACTGTACTCTTTGTCTAGGGAGGACAAAGGATTTACAATATCCAAGAATCTTTCGAACATCTAAGTAACTGTTTCGTTGGGCTTCATCTTGAACACCTCATACTCTTGAATAAGTCTGCTGACCTTTGATTCTTTGACTTGAGTCGTGCCTTCATATGTGACTTCAAGAAGCTTCCATACTTTATTAGCAGTTGTGCAGATAGACACCCTGTTAAATTCAGTTCTGTCTAAAGCACAAAGTAAAGCGTTAATAGCACGTGCGTCAAGACTGGCCTTTTTCTTTTCTTCCTCTGTATATCTGTTATGGGGGTTTTCAATTAAAACTCCATCAAAATTTATACGAGGTGGCTTTTGATAGCCATCAATAACAATAGACCATAAATCAAAGTCAAGTGATTTCAAGAAGAAACTCATCCGTGTTTTCCAATAGGTATAATTCGTTCCATCAAACAGTGGAGGTCTATTTGTGGCCTGGCCTTCACTTGTAAATTTTACAGTCGCCATGTGTTGTGCTGTGATCTATATAACAATTAGTTAAATGAATAAATAATTGTAATGTTACCTTGCTTTACCTGTAACACCCGCTCTGATACCAATTGTAGGAACAAAATCGTAAAACAGAATACTCTAGAGGGGGTGAATAGAGTTGGCAGCGGAATAATGCTAATTAAAAAATGTTAGTAGCAAGATCACCGAATAATAATCACAACTAAATAATGTAAAGGCAGAGATAAGAAAGCAACGCAAAGACAGCGATGTATACTAGTTTCCCTCTGTTGAGGACTAGTCCAGTCGGTAGAACTCTTGCTACCAGTTGAATCCACTATTAGTAAAATCGCAAGTTTTCTTACGAATTCCTTGCAACTTCTACAACGCGAGCTTTGGTACGAAGAACTCGTCCAACTTCAATTGTGAAGAGGTATTCTTCTATCAAGCCTTCTGATTACAATCACTCAGAAACTTCTAGACCGTAACGCACTGGCAAATCGACTAGAGGATTGTAACTGGCTTGGGATCTGAAAATTAAAGCTCGAGAAAAAAATCTTTGGAAGACTGAAAGCTTTAAGTAGAGAGAAGATTGAAAGTGAATGAGTGAGTTAAAATAATCGAAAACATCTCTATTTATAGGAGTTCAAAGACAGAATTCTGGCAGAATTCGGGCAGAATTCGGGCAGAACTCTATGAGAAAATCTCGGTCAAATCCGCAACTGTAGGAGGACCAAGTTCCAAGGAATTCAAAAATAAAACAGCCACTAACCGAACTCTGGCCGAACTCTGGCCGAGTTCTGTCAGGGTTAGGTTAGGGTTTTTCAAAATAGATTTTGGGGGATTTTGAAAACCTTTTTGGTACTTTTGTAAATACGAATATTTTTCAAAACTAAGGACATTTTTTAAAAATATTTTGAATCATTTTGGAATAGCCTATTTGCCAGTACAACTCTGTGTACATTGTATTTCTAGACTCAATAAAATAAAAGATTATATTGCTCAAAGAAATACAGACTCGAACAGGCAAACAACGTTTCGGTCTTGAACTGAGTAGATAGTCGTTCTTGATCATGTCCAAGAGTCCGAGATATCATGACTAGCTCCATATATTGAGACAGAGTTTGATCAATTATTAAAATTAGTTTGACCATATGACTAATGGGCCAACAAGTCAGAGTACAGGTTGTATCATGGACCCTGGACTGAAGTATTAGACACTAAAAGGCCTAGTATCCAGGGAAAAAATTACCTATTGGAATAATAGACACTATTGACCCTTTAACAATAGGATTTTAGATAACCTAAGCTTGCCTTATAGCAGTTGGACACAAGTACCTATACATGAGGCTTAGAATTGGCACTAGTATAGTAAACCCCAGATCACTAAGGCTACTAAGTTTAAAGGGTAAACTATAATAGTTAAATAGATTCATTGATTGATTTCATGTGTTGATTAGAATTGATTCATAATATAGGTTTATTGGACTCCGACACAGTGCTCGAACCGTGCAGCAGCTCAGGACCACATGCAAGTATACCTTGCCTTTCGTTACAGTTTTATTTACATGCTTTTCTGCTTTCATTATTCAGTTGACTACTGACATATGCTTTACCATTGCTCACAGTTAGCCTTGTAGCTTTATTGGGCCTGCTTTTTACTTGTACTGGTTTGAGTTGTATCGTAGGACGATCACGTTATAGATTGAACTGCTATTTTTTTTATTTTGTTTGTTTACAACCTGCGAGTCCACACACGGGACGAGGGTTGTCCTTTGCACCTGCGAGTCCAGACACGGGGCGAGGGTGACTTGTCTTGAAACTGACATGCGAGTCCACATTTGGGGCGAGGGTTGGTATTACATTAATTTTTTTGTTTACATGTTTTCTAGCAGTTCATTTATACGTAGTTGTTCCTACATTCATGTCTCGCGATTGTTTAGTTTTTCTGCTTTTATCCTGGATTTCTTTCATACATCTTAAACTGTTAGAAAGGTTTGTATATTATGTATCTTTCTATTCCTCTGAGGACCTGATGATCTCTTCAGGTTTAGCCGAGTATTGAGCCAGGTGCATGCGTGCAGGTTTGAGCTATCATTGGACCACGGTGCCACTGTAGACGAGGGTACTTTGATGATTAGTAGTTTGACTCAGTTATTCCATTTCATGTACTATTTTGTTCCGTCGACTGGTAGTAGATTTGTGTCTTCCGACGTGACCTGGATTCATGATGAGTTTGATATTTCAGTTTATTCATTCTATATTCAGTTGATTGTGTCATATTTCTGTGGATGAGATCTAGACTGCCTTGTTAGATTCTGTGACTTGTTTATGTACTAGACAGTGTTCTACTGCCGACACTGCGGCGTAGGCTAGACTTGGACATGTCTCGTATCCGAAAAGCGGGTGTGGGTTGTAGCGCCCCGCTTTCGATAGGCGACAGAACTTCATAATATGCTAGCGCCGAGTCAGATCGGCCGGGAACTTAGATGGCCATCTGACTCGATCGCTAAGCTTGGTAAACGATAACGCCTTGCGGCATCGATTCAATTCGATTTGGACGGAAGATACGAGAATCGATCCAACTAATTGAACGACTTCTGTTGGAACAAGTCCTAGATGCAGCGGGCTGCGTCTCGGCGTGCGAGCTCTCTATAAGAGTCCCTTCGACGGGACCGGACCGCTGTATGGTTTTCTTGGAGCTTTACCGCTGGACTTGATTGAAGTGCTTTCGCATCGTTTTCAAGGATGCAATTACAAATTTCGATGCAAGGGGAAAAGAAGGAAATCTAACAAAGTGTTGATGCATTGCAGGAGCTCGCGTAACTAAGGATTGACATTGCGTAGCGCTTCGACGACCTGCACGAAGCCAAGTAATCGGTGGGTAATTCGGCCTTCTTTTCTATTCTGTCCCGCAAACTTATTCCTTGCTTCGAATCCATTCAAATCGAACGATGCCAAGTTAATTGCATGCCAACCCACTAAGTCAAGAACTCGGGAAAAACGTATCGATTTACAAATACAAGTTTTTCACATAAACCAAAAAGTTTAAGGTTTACAGAAAAAGATAGACTATTTCAAGTGCTGCAAAATATTATGAAACATTGAACATGGGTTTTGATGCCTCGGACAATTTGGTGCCTACGGGACGCTAAATCGAGTGTATGGCTTCGGGGAAAATGAATCGATGCATGAGTTGCCATAAATGATAATGTCGTTGAATACTATCCGCGCTATACAAAACGGTTTGCATGCATTAAACTGTTCGCACATAGGCATGGTCATGGACAGCTTGTGCACAAGTTCGATTCCTCGAAACGGTATCCGGGGCATCGAAACCGATTCAACCTAGGGGGAATAATTTATCGTGCTTCGGCGCGATGCATACGGGACCTTCAGTAAGGCTTGCAACCTAGGCTGAAAGGGTAGCGTCGCATGCCAACTTCGATTAAGTCCCTCGTGGTGCGTAGCACCAATGACCGCGTATAAGATAGTTGCATGCTCACCTATTGTCTTATGCAGGTGTAAATATTATCTCTGTTTTCATGCAGGGACGAGCACGGCCGTGGTAAGAAATATGATAAATTGCGATGTTATGTGTATGCTTTAATACTCAAAGATGGCTATCGAATATGAACTGAATTCATTTAGTTCTAATAGAAAGACAACTCTAAAGCATGCTTATCCTAACAATCAGAGTCGGTTTAGACGAGTTGGTTCGTCTCGTCCACTTAGCAAGTGTGCTAATCCCCTCCCCCAATTTCCCCAGGTGCGGCGGGCGCTCCAACCTAAAACGAAGCTGAAGTGTGGAGAGGCGTTTTAAAGCTCTTCCTATACTGAAGTATTTTGAAGCCAATTCAAGTCGACGGCTTATGTATAACGGGGCGAATGTATGGGATGGCAAGCGTAGTTCAGGCAACTTGTCGAATGTATTCTCTTTATGTTTTCAATCAATGTAGCCGCAACGGTATCCAATGTAAATTACGACCTGCACTTCGTTGCAAGCTATGAATGAAAAGCATTTCTATCTTCCTATACTGCGTCTTATATTCTGATGTGATTTGTGAAGTTTTGACTTGGCGTATTATATCAAAATCAAAAGATAACCGTTTGAGAACTTGTCATCTTGCCTTGCACGAGCGCAACTCCAGGCTCGTGCGGCATCACGCCTTAGCGAGGACGATCGAATCGGCAAAAATTTACATCGGGGACGAACGTTGCCGACTCGGGGCGTGACAAATTGGTATCAGAGCACAGTTATGTTTCCTCGGATTTTTGAAATATGTTTCATTGTTGGAATATCCGTTGCGATGGCTTGATTGAATGCCTGTCGGCATGCTGCGTGAAATACGAGTTCCATACAGGTAAGCCCATAGATATTTTTGAAAAATACTAACGGGTTTACACTGTTTGTAGGAATGACTAAGCGAGATAAGAAAATCGTCGGCCCAACAACCCAAACTGTAGATAGTACATCGAGCACAAAAAGTACCGAGCCTAGCGAGACAACTATGCAGAAGATGCTACAGATGATGGAACTGCAGCAGCAGCAGCTTCAGACACAATTCAAAGCTCAATTTGAGGCTCAACAAAGACAGATGAATGCCCTGACTCAGATAGTAAGCAAAATGGCGGGCAATACCAAGACGACGGACGAAGAGTCCGAGGAAAAGCGAAGCGACCAAGAAGAAGACGAGGAGGAAGATGGCTCCCCGCAAATGATGAACTCTCCTTCCATGTTCAAAGTGAAGGAGTTCCGCAAAATGAATCCGCCGAAGTTCAACGGCCGAGCAGAGCCCGACGTGATTGTAGGATGGCTCGCAGAGATGGAGGACTTATTCGATCTCCTCTGCATCGAAGGGTCCCAGAGGGTGGCCTGTGCGGCACTGCAGTTATAACTTAGAGCACATGACTGGTGGACGGCGAAGAAACAAGAGATCTGTGAAACCGATTCAAACAAAAAGATTTCTTGGAAAATGTTCAAGACAGCCTTCCTTGAACAGTACGTTCCTCGCGCCATCCGCCGACAGAAGGCGGATGAGTTCATGATGTTGAGACAGGGGAATATGAGTGTCGAAGATTATGATGCAAGCTTCTCGAAACTTGCAAAATTTGCTGGCGCCTTTCTGCCCAACAAAGAAGAATGGTGCGAGCGTTTTCAGCAAGGCCTCAACGAAGAACTGCGTAGGGACGTCATGAACCAACGGTGCCAAACTTATCGTGAATCCTACGAAGCCGCACTTGATAGCGAGCGGATATTTGGCCGTATGTCACAAAGGGCCGTGCCTGTCGTTCGCAACAACTTCAACAAGCGTCCTAACGATGCCGGGGGGTCGGGAGTATCAAAACGTCCAAACACAATTGATAACCGAGGCCATGGCGGACCACACTGCTCTATATGCGGTAAGCGCGGGCATCGAAATCCCGAGTGTAGACTGAGAACATGCTTCAAGTGTGGCGAGCTAGGCCACGTAGCAACGTTTTGCCCGCAGAGAGTCCAGAATCAACATAACCCACCAAGGAACATTCCGAATCCGCATAAAGCGCCGATAATGCATGGCGCAAATACGGTGCCCATCAACCAACAGAACCAACGCCATGGGGCTCAAGGCCGAGTTTATGCCTTAACTCGGGACAAGGCGTATGCGTCCGATACTGTTGTAACAGGTATATTACTCTACAAAAGTATACCTGCTCGAGTCTTATTCGATTCGGGTGCGACGCATAGCTTTATATCTGCTGATTTTGTGAAAGAAAATAAAATAACCATGCAATCACTAGATATAAATATTAGCGTTAGCACTCCGTCGGGAGTCGATATGCCTGCAAACTTTATTTATAGGGATGGCCACATTTGCATCGGAGGAAGATATCTATCCTTGGATGCCGTCGTACTAGACATCAAGGATTACGACATAATCCTGGGCATAGATTGGTTGGGCGCTTGTCGTGCAACGATCGAATGCGCGGAGAAGAGAGTGGTGTTTCATCTTCCTGGCGAGACAGAGTTCTCCTATTCGTGCGGTACGGTCTCGAAGACGGCAATGATGGTGTCGGCAATCTCGGCGAGGCGTATGCTGCGTTCCGGCTGCGCGGGATACTTGGCATCAGTCCGAGACACGCAGACGGATAATACAAACATAATACAGACTGATGTTGTGGCAAACTTTCCCGATGTTTTTCCTGACGAGATGCCAGGGATGCCGCCGGATCGAGAAATTGAATTCAGCCTCGACACCTTTCCGGATACACGACCGATATCCAAGGCGCCTTACCGAATGGCTCCAGCAGAACTGAAGGAACTGAAGGTGCAATTACAAGAGTTGCTAGATCGTGGATTTATTCGCCCTAGCGTCTCTCCATGGGGAGCTCCCGTACTGTTCGTGAAGAAGAAAGATGGGTCGTTGCGGCTATGCATCGACTATCGTGAACTCAACAAGGCGACCGTACGGAACAAGTATCCTTTGCCGCGAATCGATGACTTGTTTGACCAACTGCAAGGCGCGTCTGTGTTTTCAAAAATCGATCTTCGTTCAGGCTATCATCAACTGAAGATCAAGTCCGACGACGTATCGAAGTCTGCCTTCCGTACTCGATATGGTCACTACGAATTCCTCGTCATGCCGTTCGGTTTGACGAATGCCCCGGCCGCTTTCATGGATCTGATGAACCGAGTCTTCCGACCTCAAATAGATAAATTTGTAGTTGTATTCATCGACGATATCCTTGTCTACTCAAAGAATCGGGAAGAGCACGCGGAACATTTGAAGACGGTACTGCAGATTCTGCGTGAAAACAAACTATACGCCAAGCAAAGTAAGTGCGAGTTCTGGATGAGTAGCGTGACATTTCTCGGACACGTAATCTCTGCCGAAGGTGTCGCGGTAGACCCAAAGAAGATTGATGCGGTGGTGGATTGGAAACGACCTGCCTCGGCTAGCGACATTCGAAGTTTCCTTGGCCTAACGGGCTACTATCGTAGGTTCGTGCGAAGCTTTTCAAAACTAGCGTCGCCTCTGACTCGCCTCACCCAGAAAGGAGTAGTATTTGAATGGAGCAACGACTGTGAATCCAGCTTTCAAGAGTTGAAGCAACGGCTCGTCTCAGCTCCAATCCTTACACTTCTAGACGGTCCCGAAGGCTTTCAGATATTCAGCGACGCGTCGGGAACTGGCCTCGGGTGCGTACTCATGCAGAGAGACAAAGTCATCTCCTACGCTTCATGACAGTTGAAGCAGCACAAGAAAAATTACCCGACGCACGATTTAGAGTTGGCGGCGATCGTCTTTGCATTGAAGTTATGGCGACACTATCTCTATGGTGTAGCATGCAGAATCTACACAGATCATAAAAGCCTGAAGTACTTATTTACGCAACGGGAACTCAACCTACGACAGCGACGTTGGCTCGAACTCATAAAAGATTACGAGCTAACGATCGAGTATACACCGGGCAAGGGAAACGTGGTGGCCGACGCACTCAGCAGAATGTTTATGGGAACACTGGCCATAAACAAGGAAATACGGCGAGACCTTGAAGCGATGGATATCGAACTCAGAATTGAGTATCGACACCTGCACCTAGCACAGCTGAAGCTAGGATCGAGCCTGCTTAGCAAGATAAAGACCGCACAGGAGGACGACTCATTCCTGAAGAAAATGCGCGAGCTGATTTCAACGGGAAGGGCGACTGACTTTGCGGAAGACGGAGACGGGACGATGCGACTAAAGGGAAGGCTCTGCATTCCTGAAACTGCCGAACTCAGAAAAGAAATTCTGACGGAGGCGCATTATACGAAGTACTCGTTACATCCTGGGAGCACCAAGATGTACAAGGACTTGTGCACAAACTTTTGGTGGCACGGCATGAAGAAAGACGTGGCTACATTCGTATCGCAATGCATGGCGTGTCAGCAGGTGAAGGCGGAACACCAGAGGCCCGGCGGAGAGCTGCAGAACATCCCCATTCCCGAGTGGAAGTGGGACAATATCTTGATGGATTTCATTGTGGGATTTCCGAAGACGCCGCGGAAGAATGACGCGATTTGGATCATTGTTGATAGATTGACCAAGTCGGCTCACTTCATCGCAATTAAAGTAGGATGGAGCGTCGATCGGTTAGCACAAATCTACGTCGATGAGATTGTTCGACTGCACGGGGTGCCGGCCTCAATAATTTCGGACAGAGACGGGCGATTCCTATCGCGTTTCTGGACGAGCCTCCAAGCGGCGATGGAAACCAAACTGAACTTTAGTTCGGCGTACCATCCCCAAACAGACGGACAGACGGAGAGGGTAAATCAAATCCTAGAAGACATGCTGCGTCTGTGTGCGATCGACCTAAAGACTAGTTGGGATACGCATTTGCCGCTTGCGGAGTTTGCGTATAACAACAGTTATCAGTCGAGTATTCAGATGGCTCCATACGAAGCGCTCTACGGGAGGAAGTGCCGTTCGCCGATATACTGGGATGAAGTCGGAGAGCGACAAGTGCTGGGACCGGAACTGGTGGAGCAGGCCGTCGAAAAGGTCCGCTTGATTCGAGATAGACTCCGCATCGCGCAAAGTCGACAAAAGAGCTACGCTGATCTTCGTCGACGACCGCTAGAGTTCTTGGTCGGGGACCATGTGTTTCTGAAAGTAACGCCCATGCGCGGAGTGATGCGGTTCGGCGTTAAAGGCAAATTGAGCCCGAGATTTGTTGGCCCCTTCGAGATCATTGAGCGAGTTGCGACGGTTGCTTATCGGATCGCACTACCTCCTGTCTTAGCCGATGTGCACGATGTTTTCCACATTTCATAACTTCAAAAATACGTGCACGACCCAAGTCATGTGGTTAGCTTCGATCAATTGGAGCTACGTACTGACTTGTCTTACTCGGAGGAGCCTATTCAAATTTTGGACCGCAAGGAAAAGGTGCTACGGAATCGGTCGATGTCCTTGGTCCGCGTGCTTTGGCGAAACCATACAGTTGAGGAGTCGACGTGGGAGATGGAGGCGGAGATGAAGGAGAAGTACCCTGCGTTGTTCGTCTAAATTAAGGTCCGACCCTTGTTCTTAAGTTTCGGGACGAAACTTTTTCTTAGTAGTATATTATGTAGCGCCCCGCTTTCGATAGGCGACGGAACTTCATAATATGCTAGCGCCGAGTCAGATCGGCCGGGAACTTAGATGGCCATCTGACTCGATCGCTAAGCTTGGTAAACGATAACGTCTTCCGGTATCGATTCAATTCGATTTGGACGGAAGATACGAGAATCGATCCAACTAATGGAACGACTTCTGTTGGAACAAGTCCTAGATGCAGCGGGCTGCGTCTCGGCGCACGAGCTCTCTATAAGAGTCCCTTCGACGGGACCGGACCGCTGTATGGTTTTCTTGGAGCTTTGCCGCTGGGCTTGATTGAAGTGCTTTCGCGTCGTTTTCAAGGATGCAATTACAAATTTTGATGCAAGGGGAAAAGAAGGAAATCTAACAAAGTGTTGATGCATTGCAGGAGCTCGCGTAACTAAGGATTGACGTTGCGTAGCGCTTCGACGACCTGCACGAAGCCAAGTAATCGGTGGGTGATTCGGCCTTCTTTTCTATTCTGTCCCGCAAACTTATTCCTTGCTTCGAATCCATTCAAATCGAACGATGCCAAGTTAATTGCATTCCAATCCACTAAGTCAAGAAATCGGAAAAAACGTATCGATTTATAAATACAAGTTTTTCACATAAACCAAAAAGTTTAAGGTTTACAGAAAAAGATAGACTATTTCAAGTGCTACAAAATATTATGAAACATTGAACATGGGTTTTGATGCCTCAGACAATTTGGTGCCTATGGGACGCTAAATCGAGTGTATGGCTTCGGGGAAAATGAATCGATGCATGAGTTGCCATAAATGATAATGTCGTTGAATACTGTCCGCGCTATACAAAACGGTTTGCATGCATTAAACTGTTCGCACATATGCATGGTCATGGACAGCTTGTGCACAAGTTCGATTCCTCGAAACGGTATCCGGGGCATCGGAACCGATTCGACCTAGAGGGAATAATTTATCGTGCTTCGGCGCGATGCATGCGGGACCTTCAGTAAGGCTTGCAACCTAGGCTGAAAGGGTAGCGTCGCATGCCAACTTCGATTAAGTCCCTCGTGGTGCGTAGCACCAATGACCGCATATAAGATAGTTGCATGCTCACCTATTGTCTTATGCAGGTGTAAATATTATCTCTGTTTTCATGCAGGGACGAGCACGGCCGTGGTAAGAAATATGATAAACTGCGATGTTATGTGTATGCTTTAATACTCAAAGATGGCTATCGAATATGAACTGAATTCATTTAGTTCTAATAGAAAGACAACTCTAAAGCATGCTTATCCTAACAATCAGAGTCGGTTTAGACGAGTTGGTTCGTCTCGTCCACTTAGCAAGTGTGCTAATCCCCTCCCCCAATTTCCCCAGGTGCGGCGGGCGCTCCAACCTAAAACGAAGCTGAAGTGCGGAGAGGCGTTTTGAAGCTCTTCCTATACTAAAGTATTTTGAAGCCAATTCAAGTCGACGGCTTATGTATAAAGGGGCGAATGTATGGGACGGCAAGCGTAGTTCAGGCAACTTGTCGAATGTATTCTCTTTATGTTTTCAATCAATGTAGCCGCAACGGCATCCAATGTAAATTACGACTTGCACTTCGTTACAAGCTATGAATGAAAAGCATTTCTATCTTCCTATACTGCGTCTTATATTCTGATGTGATTTGTGAAGTTTCGACTTGGCGTATTAATATCAAAATCAAAAGATAACCGTTTGAGAACTTGTCATCTTGCCTTGCACGAGCGCAACTCCAGGCTCGTGCGACATCACGCCTTAGCGAGGACGATCGAATCGGCAAAAATTTATATCGGGGACGAACGTTGTCGACTCGGGGCATGACACGGGTCGTGACACTATGTGAAAATCGGCCACCAAGTTTACGCTTTAAATTATGTATATTTTAGACAGTTTTGTGGAGCCAACTTCGCGAAATCGTATCCTTGCTGTCGCAGCTCTGTTTGATGCACCGTCGGTTCCTGTGCACAGCTGGTATAACCCTTTTCCTGCCATTTTAATTTTGTTTTATTGCGAGCACGTTTGGTTGGTTGAATTCGACGCCAAAGTTGGTCGTCCGAATTTATAATTTTCAAGTTATAAAATTCTAATTTTGAACCCGGGATTCTGGATTCAATTTCTGACACTACCAGTAGACTCGTGGCATCGTTCTGGAACATTTTCATATAAGGTTTGGTAGATTTGGAGAATTTGAACCCTGGCACGCATTTCGGTATAACGTGGGCCCTACGGTCCGGGTCAACGGGACTTTTTGAGATCGCCTCATCGAAATCCAATTCTGGATATACCGCTAAGTTTGTATTGTCATTCTAGACTTGTTGACATATAATTTGCTGAGTTTTGTGAACATTGACTCCGACACGCATTTTCGTGCAAATCAGATTCCAATATCCGGGTCAATGGGCCATTTTGAGATCGGCTCATCGGAATCCAATTCCGGATATACCGTTGAGTTCGTAACGTCATTCTGGGTTCGTGGACATATATTATTTTAGGTTTTGAGGACTTTTATTTTGGTACATTTTTCGGTGCAAAGCGGATTCGACACGAACACCATTTTGACTCAAAATTTACCTTATTGCCACTGTGTCCAAATTGGACTTACAGGTAGGCTATTCTAGCTATTTCGACCATTCTGAACACGTTGGTGATGGTTATTTCATCATTCAACAATATCTGTAGACTTTTCCCCATCTTTCACCATTTGTTATAATCCTTCTCTTTTTGTTCGTATTTTTAGATCCTTGTATCGGAATTGAGATCCGTCGATTCCAGTGATTTCACCATCACCGAAATTGATATGTTGACCCTTTAGATGTTTATAGAGGCTAGCTTTGACCCTATTTGACCATGGTCGACTACTTTGACTGAACGTCGAAGTAGAGTTAACATTTGACCTAGGTTAGACTAGTTTTGACCTTGGTTGACCATAGTTGACTATTTTGACCAAAAGTCAACCGGAAGTCAACCGTAGCCTAAAATTGACTAAAACTTGACCAAAGTTGACCAGTTGATCCAAAGTCAACTGTTAGTCAACATTAGTCAATTTTGACCTAGAGTTGACCTAGGGTTGACCAGTTGACCAAAAGTCAACTGTAAGTCAACTCTTGACTTAGATTGACGTAGTTTAACTTGTCTTAGCCTAGTTTGACTTTGTTAGGCCTAGTATGACTTAGATTGACTCTGTATAATCTAGTTTGACTTTGTTTGACCTAGTTTGACTTAGTTTGACGTGCCTTGACCTAGTTTGACTTAGTATGACTTGATTTTACTTTCAAACCCTTATATCGATACAATATTCCATCTATAGGTCTTCGAGGCACTGTTCTTGGACATAGTCGACTTATCCATCACATCACAAGCGAGTACATTCGCTGGTAATATTTTTGTTTTATGATATCGTCAATGTTTCTTGTATTTAGTGTAGATATTCTTGTTCTCTTGACACATTATTCACACGGATTGGTATTTATCTGGATCCCGTCATGAGATATTATTTCTTGTATTATTTAGTATATCTTGTGCAAGGCTTTCTTGTTCCTTGTGCATTGTATAGATACGATTCCTGATAAGGCTAGCTACCCTCTCAGAGAATTACGTGTCATGACGTGTCATGGTTGGATCCACTATACTAGTCGGGGATGGAGAGTACTAGTGTAGATATGTGGTTATTATCTGCCTTGTTTAATCTTGTAGACCTTGTGAATGCCAATCCTACACTCCACGTATGATTGGCTAGATCATTAGACCTTGTTCAGACCCAAGCCGACCACATATTGTAGCTAGTATTCACTCACGTAGATGGTATGATTCTCGACTCTTGTACATGATATGAACGATTATCTTGCCATTACTCTAGCTATAGCTACTCTCATGTACTTTTTACTTTACCTTGTATATTCTCTCTATTTACTGCTACATTTTTAATATCGTCTAACTAGAACTGTTATTTAAGATTTGTGCTCGTTCCATCCTGACTGGAAATGTTGACAATATTTTAGGAGTAGTTGTGCCCTCAGTATTGGACTACATGATGTTGCTAGCTGGGGTGGTTCTCGGTATTCTTCACCGTGAGTTATCTCTCAGGAGTTCTAGGTCTGGTAGTTATTTAGTTTTGTCATTGTTTCCCTCTGTTTTATTCTTATCTCATATGATCATTGTAGATTCTAGTTGTTCTAGTAATATTTTTATTATTTCTTGGCTTATCTTCCTTAGTTTTTGTGATGTGATATGAGTACCTTTATAATTATGGATCTTTAGATGTTGTAGTTAGTATCGGGTACTTTACAGCGTTCTACCGTCGATACTGCGGCGTAGATTAGGCGTGGCCCGGCCCACGTATTCGTACCCGTATATTTGGATGCGGGTCGTGACACATTTTTGTGGTGGCCCATGCAGGTCGGTCTTTGTAATTAATGTGAAGTTATGGTAGTATTTGAGCTTATCTATACTACTGCGAGCTTGCCCTAGGATTAAGGCTGAGTCATGGAATATTTTAGGATTTTGGTACTCAGTCACATATTAGGAACTCTTGGTAGATTCCAGAGATGACCCCTGGGAATCGTATTTCGAAAGATTTTTGAATCTTTTCTCCTCGTTTCTATTCGTACTGATTTTTGAAATATTTGTCCGTATCAAACTTTATTCTTTCTTAGGATGGGTTGTGGATCCCAGATGGAAGGTATAAGTTGAACTTATATATCATCTAGGTTGAGGAGAAAATATGATTGACCAATCTCATATCAAGGTTGAGATTTGTTGTAGATTATATTCCAAAATTTTCAATCTTGACCTAGATAGTACCTTTGGGACTTCTTCTGAGAATTTTCCTAAATTCTGTCTCGGAATTTGTTTTCGCTAGTTTACATTTACTTATCCTTGATTCGTTGTTGAATTTTAAATATTGATGTTCTTTCGTTGTTGACTTTGATTTTGATTTAGTTGAGATCAGTTTTTATAGATTGAGTTAAGATATTCTGATAAACATATTTGATGAGAACGATGAGAACGGTAAATGAATACTTTATTTATGGAGTTTAGAATTTATCGCAGTCATACTAGCTAGCACGACACGGATATGCTGATGTTGGATATACTATCCTAGTTATGAAATTTAGACTTTCTTGCAGCCATACCGGTTAGCGTGGTAAGGAATCTAGATGACATAATTATAGGGTGTATACCCTAGTTATGGACTCCATCGTTTATCGCAGATATGCTTATTGGCGTGGCAAAAATTATGGCAACATGATTCTGGATAGATGTGTATGGCTATCAGGTCATACCTTAAATTGATTTACTTCTTTTGACCTATTGATCAAGGACAATTCCTACCATTATTCCTTGTTCTGTCATTTCTTTTTCTCATCATATGATGATTTCCTTATTTTGTTATCACTTCATTAGTCTTGATTAATTATGTCTTGATTACACCAATCACTTGTCTTTTATCCATTCCTCAACTACACTATGAAGTCATTAATTTTTTTTAATCTTTTTCACCTTGGAAAGGTTAAGGAAGTGTCGTAAATCATCTCGTTTGAACGACAGATTTATTATCAAGTGGTATATTGGTAGGAATATGGTATATTGGATCTAGTATAGAATTTTGAGATAGAAGTATAATTGAGGTTGGAACTAAAACCAAGGGGTCGATGTAATCAGTTTAAAAATGAGTTACTGGGGTATTTCGAGGATGAATTACTTGAAAAGCAAGTTCAAGGATTTCAAATGAGAAGGACAATAGGATGTACATTAATGGTATGAAAATTTATATTTCGTGGATATAGTTTAGAACCTGACAAGGATATCCGAGAGTGAAACATTTTTGAATTGGAAAAATTTTAGGTTATTGGTTCTCGAGGTATTTCACGCAGAGGTTATGATGGAAGTTTTGAATTTAATAATGGGAAAGAAATTTTAGTTATATATGGCAATGTAAGAAACTGGATAAGACATTGCTAAGAGGATAGAGAACGCAAGGATTTTGGGTTAAAAAATTTATATATAGAGATTTTGTGAATATAAATTATTAATTGAGATGGTTGATATTTGAAAGTGTATGATGAAGGAAATATGATGGTTGATTTGGTAATGGAAGAATAAGTTTTGTAAAGGCCTAAGTGGTATTAGGTTTGAATAACACAATGAGCATGATTTTAACGAGTTCAAGGATTTTACGAACTTGAATTAGAGGTTTCGGATCAATTTAGGACAAGGTGGAAGAATTCGGATATAAGGATGATTAAGTGGATAGTGTGGAGTTCTAGAGAAGGGTGTAGTTCTTGATTAGGGTTTGGAATTTAGGATCTGGCCTATGGTATCATGACAAAGTCCAATCTTCATGACGAAAGGATAATTCTGGTAGTAGTTGTATAAGATTGGTTTTTATATTTGAACTTGTGAGATTAAAGGTGTGATTGGCCAATGATGACCAGATAAACTTGATAGTATCAAAGATAGATGATTAACTTGGCTTCCCTATGAAACTTTGTCTTGTGATTTTCTACCGAAGAGAAATTTGACTTATTCTATATCTTTGAATCATCCCTTGAGTTTTTAATATCGTTAAATCATAATATTCTTGATCGCGACCAAACGACTTTGATCATCTTTTCTATCATACCCGTATCCTGGGTCGTACTCAATTGAGTTAAATTCAATTCTAACATGGATTTAAATTTCGGATGCTCGTGCTCAGACTTCGACGATCTTATACTCCATCTTGCCCAAATCTTGATTCACTCAAATTAATCAACTTAGACTGTGTTGAAGCTAATTTTCTTATCGTGATTGAATTTTATGCTATTACCACTCGTGCGATAACTTTTGATTTTGAACCTGTTTGGATTTAAACACTCGTGCTTAAACTTTTTTCGACCTTGATTAGATTTCCTGATTATATATAAATTTCTTGTGATTAGTCGTGCCTAGATGACCTGGCATGACTAAGACGACTTTAAATTCCTTGATATTATTTTAACGATCATGACTATACATATTACCTTGCCTCTAAATCGTGCCAAATGAACTTAGACTATTTCCAATTTTAATCACGTCCGAACTTGGATCGTATTTCATGATTTTATTAATCATATTCCTTAATCCTTGATCGGGTCTATAAGACCTTGACTTCGATTTTGTTGTGTCTGAAATTTTATCTCAACCATGCCAAACCTTGTTTTGGTCATGGTCAGCTTTTTATCTTGATCGGGCCTGTGCGACTTTCGGGTTGATTTCCATCAACCTAAGTCCCCGTTTGAACTTCATTTATATCTTCGATTCTCCTAATCGTCTCTAAAATCGTGCCCCAATGACTTGACTTATTTATGAAATCAAGCACATGATTTTGTTTATATCATGATTCTATCGTGCCAAATCCCTCACCATGCCTGAACAATTTTAAATTGATTATCTTGATCGTGCAAAACTCATCATTCTTGGATCTTGCCTAAAATATTGCCTAAATCTTCTATCCTGTTTTAACCCCACTACCAACCTTTAATTTTGAGGATGAAATTTTTATAAGGTGGGTAGGATGTAAGCCCCCTGAATTTTTGGGATTTTTTTTGAATTTTCTAAATAAATTATTTTCGATAATTCATTTTTATTTAATTAATTTTGATCATTAAATGCTCTTTACCGTGACTTTAATTTCTAGAGCATCAGGGATACCAGTCTCTGAAAACTTTCTTCTTGAAGTTTGTAGCAGACAAGATTATCTTCAATTTGATATATCATGTCCCACTCGAACTTGTTCTCTTGTGCTCCATTTGCTTCACGCAACTTTTGGGTCAATTTAGACCAATTTATCGTCTGTCGTAATTTGTGACTTAACTTCCAACTTAATTTCCGGGACCGACATCGGTCCAATCCAGTCGACCCAATACATGGCCCTGGCCTGTTTGGAGTCTACTATGCACGTGCCACTTGCGTGCCACCAAATTGATTTTTCTTGTGCTCTCATTTCATCCATAATTTTAATTGGTTTAAATTTGTTATTTTAATTAAATCTTGGTCCCAAACTCAACCAAACTTGGCCCAACACCTAATCTAATTTGGTGTATGCCCCATTATGACTGCCCATACACACCACTATTGTATTTGTCTTTTTTTTCTACACAAAAATATCCTCCTCTTTATAAATATCTCTATTTCTCATATATATATATATATATATATTTTTTTTAATATATATATATATATATATATATATATATATATATATATATATATATATATATATATATATATATAGGTGAGAGAGAGAGTTATATATATATATATATATATATATATATATATATATATATATATATATATATATATATATATATATATATATATATAACTCTCTCTCTCACCTACCCCCTCACATCACACCCTCTCTCTCTCCCCTACCCGTACGATAGCCGCCCCCCCCCCCCCCCCCAAAATTTTCTTCTTCTTCTTCTTCCTCACTGCTTCTTTGTTTTCTTCCATTCAAAACCAATACTACCACCCTCACCATCATCAAACCATCACCACCACTTCTATCATCATCAAACCATCAGCACCACTTCCGTCATCATCAAACCATGACCACCACTTCCAGCATCATCAAACCATCACCGCCACCACCACCTCCACTCTCCTTCTTCTCCCTCTCCAGTCGTGCGCCGCTGCCGTCACGCCGCACCGCCGTCGCCAGTGGCCGCAGTTGTGCACAGCAGCAGCCAGCAAGCAGCTGCAGCAGCAGCGAACAGTACTAGCGGCAGCAGCAGGCTGCCACGACCACACGATGCTGCCGTCGGTCGCGCGTCGTCGTGGGCGGCCCCATCCTTGGCCGACGAACCCTTCAACGAGGTCCCCCTGACATCCCCCCTCGTCCTCGGCACGTACGACAGTCGATTCGTGCATTTCGCATGGGATCCCGCCGTAACGCGCGCGGAATTAAACTCAGATTTTGTGCCTCGTTGTAGCAACTTTGCACGTATTTTCTGGAAGATCCGACCGTTGGATCGCCAAACTCTTTGCTCGGTCAAAATCTAAAAATATAGCTCTTCACTTCCCTCAAGTTTCGTCCGTTAATTCCATCGTTTGCTATGTGAAAATCGGCCACCAAGTTGACGCTTTAAATTGTGTCTATTTTGGTCAGTTTTGCGGAGCCAACTTCACGGACTCGTATCCTTGCCATCGTAGCTCCGTTTGATGTGTCGTTGGTTCCTGTATACAGATGGTATAACCCTCTTCCTGCCGTTTCAATTTTGTTTCATTGTGAGCACGTTTGGTTGGTTGAATTCGACGCCAAAGTTGGCCGTCCGAATTCGTAATTTCTAAGTTGTAAAATTCTAATTTTGAACTCGGGACTCCGGATTCAATTTCTGATACCACCAGTAGACTCGTGGCATCATTCTGGCATATTTTTATATAAAGTTTGCTAAATGTCGAGAACGTGGGCCCTGGCACGTATTTTTGTGCAACGTGGGCCCCATGGTCCGGGTCAACAGGACTTTTTGAGATCGGCTTATCGAAATCCAATTCTGAATATACCGCTGAGTTCTTATCGTCATTCTGGACTCGTTGATATATAATTTGCTGAGTTTTGTGGGCATTGACTCCGACACGCATTTCCGTACAAATCAGATTCCAATATCCAGGTCAATGAGCCATTTTGAGATCGGCTCATCGGAATCCAATTTCGGATATACCGTTGAGTTAGTATCATCATTCTGGATTCATGGACATATATTTTTTAGGTTTTGAGAAATTCTATTTTGATACATTTTTCGGTGCAAAGCGGGTCCGACACGGACACCGTTTTGACTCAAAATTTACCTTATTGCCCTTGTGTCCAAATTGGACTTATGGGTAGGCTATTCTAGCTATTTCAACCATTCTGGACACGTTGATGATTGTTGTTTTATTATCCGACTACATCTGTAGACTTTTTCCTATCCTTCACCATTTGTTATAACCCTTCTCTTTTTGTTTGTATTTTTAGATCCTTGTATCGGAATTGAGATCCGTCGATTCCAGTGATTTCACCATCATTGAAATTGATATGTTGACCCTATAGATGTTTATAGAGACTAGCTTTGACCTTGTTTGACCACGGTTGACTACTTTGACTGAACGTCGAAGTAGAGTCAACATTTGACCTAGGTTAGACTAGTTTTGACCTTGGTTGACCAAAATTGACTCTTTTGACCAAAAGTCAACCGGAAGTCAACCGTAGCCTAAAATTGACTAGAACTTACAAAGTCAACTGTTAGTCAACGTTAGTCAAGTTTGACCTAGAGTTGACCCAGGGTTGACCAGAGTTGACCAGTTAACCAAAAGTCAACTGTAAGTCAACCATTGACTTAGATTGACCTAGTTTGACTTGCTTTGACTCGCCTTGGCCTAGTTTGACTTTGTTAGACCTAGTATGGCTTAGATTGACTCTGTATAATCTAGTTTGAGTTTGTTTGACCTAGTTTGACTTAGTTTGACATGCCTTGACCTAGTTTGACTTAGTATGACTTGATTTTACTTCCAAAACCTTATATTGATACAGTATTCCATCTATAGGTCCTCGAGGCACTGTTCTCGGACTTAGTCGACTTATCCATCACATCGCAAGCGAGTTCATTCTCTGATAATATTTCTGTTTTATGATATCGTCTATGTTTCTTGTATTTAGTGTAGATATTCTTGTTCTCTTGACACATTATTCACACGGATTGGTATTTGTTTGGATCCCATCATGAGATGTTATTTCTTGTATTATTTGGTATATCTTGTGCAAGCCTTCTTGTTCCTTATGCATTGTATAGACACGATTCTTGCGAAGGCTAGCTACCATCTCAGAGAATTACGTGTCATGATGTGTCATGGTTGGATCCACTATACTAGTCGGGGACGGGGAGTACTAGTGTAGATGTATGGTCATTATCCGCCTTGTTTATTCTTGTAGACCTTGTGAATGCTAATCCTACACTCCGCGTATGATTGGCTAGATCATTAGACCTTGTTCAGACCAAAGCCGGCCACATGTTGTTGCTAGTATTCACTCACGTAGATGGTATGATTCTCGACTCTTGTACATGATATGATCGATTTTCTTGCCATTGCTCTAGTTATAGTTTACATCTTTAACCTTGCCATGCTACTCTCATGTACTTTCTACTTTACCTGGTATATTCTCTCTATTTACTGCTATATTTTCAATATCGTCTAACTAGAACTGTTATTTGAGATTTGTGCTCGTTCTATCCTGACTGGATATGTTGACAATATTTTAAGAGTAGTTGTGCCCTCAGTATTGGACTACAGGATGTTGCTAGCTGGGTGGTTCTCGGTATTCTTTACCGTGAGTTGTCTCTTAGGAGTTCTAGGTCTGGTAGTTATTTAGTTTTGTTATTGTTTCCCTCTATTTTATTCTTGTCTCATATGATCCTTGTAGATTCTAGTTGGTCTAGTGATATTGTTATTATTTCTTGTCTTATCTTCCTTAGTTTTTGTGATATGATATGAGTACCTTTATAGTTATAGATCTTTAGATGTTTTAGTTAGTATCGGGTACTTGACAACGCTCTACCACCGATACTGCGGCGTAGGCTGGGCGTGGCCCATGTATTCGTACCCGTATATCCGGGTGCGGGTTGTGACACTTGGGGGTTCAGTCTCTTGTACAATATGGCTGCCATTGCATGTTTGCAAGGAATTCCACTTACTTGCCATGCTATCAAGATAAATGATCACAAATTAATGGAAAGTATCATACATGTAACTATCTAGAAATGAATGCTATTCTATACAATAAAAATGGAAAGTATCATTTTAAACCCAAACTCAATCGACAATAAAACATGGAAAGTATCATACATGAGTGATACCAATGAAAGTATCATATATGGAAAGCATCATTTTAAGTATCAGTAAAAATTGAAACAATATTAAGTATCAGTTTCTAGTAAACCACATGTTCAATTTTAGTATCACTAGCTTTATTTTTCATAAATAAAACCACTATGATATTTTTCTTATTAAGGTAAAACAATTTAAAGTATCAGTTTTAAGGAAATTTTAGAATTGTTGTGTAATCTAGGAGCTGGAATGCTAGTATAAAATCAATTTGAAACAACTATATAGTACAAAAAAGAACAAGACCCAAAGAACAAGGCACAAGTAACTTAAATATATAGAATTAACATGAAAAATACCTCCACAATTGTACACCATCTGGTTGAGGTTCCCAACATATCCAACGCCATCCTCAATCACCTCAAAATCAGTTGCCAGCCAACTATTGCTACTATGCAGAATCTAGAATACCTACTAATTTGAACAATCTTGTCACTAACCCTCTTAGTGACATTTCCTTCCCAACTCAAGCCTCTCTCATACCTCCTTTGCATTCTAGTCATCAACTTCCTCCTGATAAACTCCATTAGAACTACAATGGGCTTGCCTCTTTCCGGTGCCAACCAAGCATTGAAGGACTTTATGAAATTGTTTATGACATGATCAACCTTCACAATGTGATCAAATGCATGTAGTGACCAAAGGCTTGGAGTTATCTTGGCCAAATAAGCATGTGCATCCTTATCAAGAGTCTTGATATTTTCTATTATTATAGTAAAAGACCTGAAGTTAGTAGCCCTTGATGCTCTCCAAAAAAGTGTCTTAAATTGCTCCCCAGGCCATTTGGCTCTGAAATTGGCATAAATATGCCTTGCACAGAACCTTCCAGTAGCATTAGGATATATCTCCTCTATTGCAGGTATCACACCCTATGCAAAAAATATTTAACTTAGAATGGTTAGTGTAAACAATAAATTAGCAAGATAAATACATAATAAATAGTTGAAAATAATAATAATAGAATTAGTACGGGTTTACCTTCTGCCTATCAGTGATAATGGTTAGATTTGGCACATCCTTTATCACAGTATGCAAGTTGTTAATGAACCATGTCCAACTATGCTTTAATTCCGTTTCAACTATCCCAATTGCTACGGGATATATCCCAAGGTTGGCATCCAAAGCTACAGCAGTGAGCAACATACCACCAAATGGCCCCTTGAGAAAACATCCATCCATTCCAATGAATGGCCTACACCCTTCCAAAAATCCCTTTTCATGGCATCAAAACAAACAAACATTCTTTCAAATTGAGGACCCCTATTAATTGTAGTTGCATCTAATTTAAACTTAACCAAGCTTCCTGGATTGTGAGTCAACACCATATCAGCATAGGAGTATAGCTTTACATAAGATTGGGCATGATCCCCATCAAGGCACTCTTTTGTCCTCTTTTTGGCCCTATACAACCTGCTGGGGTTAGCATCCACACCATACTTATCCTTAACATGTTTCCACATAAGTCCTACGTCCATATTAGGAGAAGCCGTCAATTCAGCTGCCATTTTGTTTGCAATCCAGGTAGATGTTGCTTCAGCTAACCTGTCAGTCCTAACACAATTATGTTCACCACTATATGTTTTGATTCTATAAGTGCCTGAATCTCCTACTAGAGAGAAATGAATTATCCATGGACAACCATCAAAACCACAAATGGCAGTAACCCTAGCTTTTCCATTTTTAATTCTCATAATCTAATTAAAACCTTCCTGAATGCTATAGTCTCTTAGGATCTCCCTAAAGTATGAAAGACTATTAAACTCATGACCTTCTTCAAGCACTATTGACCCATCTACTTGCCTCCTAAAGGGTTTTATGCCAGTTTTGCTTCCCAATTTCCTTGACAACTCATCAACCTCAGAACCAGAGAGGCTCTTACTGTTTCCATCATTTGAATGATGGTCAGACATAAAACCATTATCAGATCCACCATCATCAGACCCACTCATTGCTATCTCACTGTTTTGGTCACCATTGATTGCCTCATTCGAGACTGCATTATCTTCATCATCAGTCCACATATAAATATCATGATGAGGGTCATTAGGGTTAACGGTATGGTCATCCCCTTCATAACCATTAGGTTCATATGTAGGTTCAGGTTCAGGTGGTATATGGCCTGAATTATAACCACAAGGAAGCAATTGCAATTCAACTGTCACAGTCTTCTTACCGGCATTAATATTGAACCCAAAAAATCCAACATATCAGCATCATGATCTATAGGCATGGGTGTTAACTGACCAGGAACAAAACCAAATAGTTGAATAACACAATTATGTAGAGCAGTCTTAGCCTTAGTCACTTTGATACAATCCTTTACCATATCCTTATGGTTATAAGTATCAGGACATACCCTTGGTATGGTGCATTTCTTCCCTCTGTAATTAACAAAAATCTTCAAATACCCATCCATAGCCTGTGAAGCAATAAGAAAGAGGTTCAGAAATCAGAAACCCAAAAACATCTCAGAAACCCTAAATCAGAAACCCTAATACACTAAATCAGAAAACATAATACACTAAATCAGAAACCCTAATATAACTGCTTACCATATCCTTTGTGGGAACCGTATGTATTGTATATGATCTTTGTAGAAAAAACAAGGGTCGTTGATTGACAGGGCACTGCGTCTCGCAGTGGAGCGGCACTGTCGGTAGGTGCTGGTGTGTTTCGACAACAGGCGGCAGCACCAATGCAGGACTAGCGCACCCCGGAGTTCATGGCTCGGAGTGAAGCTTTGGGGTGGCAAGAGAACAAGGTTTTTTACAAGAAAAGGGAAGCAAGAGAGACGTTTGGGTTTCCAATAGCCCCACATTCTATTTGAGAATATTAGTCTACAGCACTAATCCAATTAAATCCCACTCAAAGCCTCAAAAGGCTATAAAATCCTATATTAAATTTATGTGATGTCACCAAAAAGTCATATTTTTAAACGGCAGATGGATGGAAGGGGTGTCCATGTAATAAAATGAAAACATAAGGGTACCCAGTGTTATTATTTTTAAATTAAGGGTACTCCATGTAATAAACTTAAAACATAAGGATAGTTAGTGTAAATAACCCTTAAAAAAATTATATAGGCAAATTCTATTGAAACCTCAAGTTTTACTTGAGGGCAACCCAATTTTTTAAATTTATTTACAAGTTTGCCACTCCCAATTTTTTTAAATTTATTTACAAGTTTGCCACTCCCAATTTTTATTTGAGACTAGCCCACATTGGGACGACAAAACCCAAAATTTTCTTTCTTGCTCTCTTCTCCCTCTTTTGCTCTCTACTCCCGAAAAAAAACCCTAGCCCAATTAAACCCTAGTCCAACTTTCTTTCCATCCTAGATTAGTAGATTCTGTGAAGATTGTGGATGAAATGTGTAGGTCCTACTTTCATCAAATTTGACCATTATTTGGTATGTCATCGAGTCAATATGATGATTAGGTTTTCAAACATTTTTTCCACATATAAATATTGAATTACATGTGTTTAATGTAGAAAAAAGGTATATCGAAGAACCTAGGTCATCATATATACTAAATTCTCGTCCCGCTTCGTCCGAAGAACACATCGGTTCTTTTGGAAAATAATTTGACAACTTAATTTCGGGCTTTAATATGTAGGACTGTGAAAAATAAGCACAGTCCTATAAAAAAGTAGGACTGTCGAAGAAAATGACAGTCCATTTGTAAATAGGATTGTCAAGAAATATGATAGTCCTGAAAAACCAAAGTACATCTCCTGCAGTTCTGGTTATTTATAGGACTATCCTATTTCCTGCAGTCCTGATTTCCTGCAATAATGTTCCCCTTCAATTTCGTTTAGTTTTATTAACTTTAATTTCTATTGTAGGGGTTATCGTCTTCTGAGATTGTGGTACCTCCTCTAATTGCCATTGATTTAGGCAATTTATTTTCGACCGACATTTGCTTTGAATCAAGCGAAGAAGCGTTACATTGGTGCCGAGAGTTGGACGAAAAAAATAATATAGTTACTGTGATATCCAGATCGGTCCGAAGTCGGCCAGGACCCAAACTTTACAGCTTGGATCAAATGAATCTCTATAAGAAATTGTTGAAGATGGAGAAGCCTAGAGACTTGCCCGTTGGCCACTTCGATGTCCAAATAGACTGATAGGACATATTCAAGTATTAGGATGTTGAAGATGGGATATCTACATTTACACTTTTGTATAGTGTTGTATAATTTTGTTTCACTTGGTTCAATTACTATTTTGTATATTGTTGAACCACTTTTGTATACGGTATATTATATCAATGATAGAAATGCATATCCATGTCAAATTTCCAAAGTATCAGTGAATTATCTTAAGTATCAGTGTATTACTAAATCACAACGAGACTTTGTGGGAATTTGAAATTTGGTGCTAATTACTCGTGTGCATGTGATTCTATAATGTTTTTTGCGATTGATGCTAATTACTTGGTGTACAATATGTTTTTTGTATCCTAAGTATCAGTGTATCATTTGGTACCTAAATATAGTGTATCAGTGTTTCTTCTAACATAAAGTATGACTGCCAACTACCTGACAGTCCAAAAGAAAACTCTCTATTTGGATACATTTTGTATCAAAAATTTTAGAACTGTCAACAAAATTGGCAGTCATAACATGGAGTAGGACTGCCAACAAAGTTGTCAGTCCTACATAATTTTTAGGGACCATGTTAGCAATTTGGCAAACGGGAAAAATTCGGGACGACAAAAGTAAGAGTATAAATCGGCTCAGTGCAAATAAAATACGTTCAAAAATTATATTAAATATTAAAAAAAATGGAGATATTGAGGTTAGAAACTTCACATTCTTAAATATGTTGTTAAATTTGGTTAATTAAATAGGTTCCCACCACGATTTCTGTTCCAATTTTTTTAATAATTTATACGGAACACGTTTAAAAGTTTGTATGCTTAAAATAAATGTACTGATTTGAATCTGTCAAAAGTACGCAAGTATTATACATTTATGAAAGATACAATTTTTTTTGCATATAATACGAGTTTTATTCGGGTGATTGCTAATAAGGGTTAGGACTACCAACAAGCTGACAGTCCAAAAGAAGACTCTCTGTGTGGATACATTTTGTATCGAATTCTTTAGGACTGTCAACGAAGTTGGTAGTCCTAACATAAAAGTAGGACTGCCAACAAAGTAGGTAGTCCTACATAAAGCTGGCAGAAGAAAACTCTCTATTTGGACACATTTGTAACAAATTCTTTAGGACTGTCAATGAAGTTGACAGTCCCAACATAAATTCTGCCAACAATCTGATAGTCCTAAAGAAAACTCTCTGTTTGGATACATTTTGTACCCACAAAGTCAACCACTTTTTATAAAATTATATGTCAACATACCAATAATGTTTCATACCCAAAAAGCACCACATAAACCAAAATTACAATATCCAAACAAATTCCAGAACAAAACAAACAACACTAAGTATCATGCCGTGCCTTCGTACGGTGCTCTCTATTTTCCATAAAGGGGAAATCTAGAGAGTTGCCGATGCGCTCCATATCCTCACAGATTTCAACATGTTTTTTATCCTAGCCTAGCTTCGATGGAGACTTTTTGCCAACCCCTTCACTTTTTTAGCCTGCACATGACACGACATAAATTTAGTTAGGACTGTCAACTAGTTGGAAATCTACCAAGTCTACAAATTGGTCCTGACCATCTTCAGCAGTACAGCGTAGAGGACATTTTAGGCTGGAAGAGGTTCTAGGACTCCTGCGACATCGGGACTTGGCATTTGAAGGTTCAATAACGTAGGATGTCCGACACTAGCATAGTATGCCATGTAGTTGTCGCTACAGTCCGACATCTCAGCCATGGTTGTCTTTTCGATTCCCCAAGCACATGCCGTTGCCATTCAATGTAGAAGTCCAAACCCAGTTGAATTAGGCCGGGATATAATTCAAGGGTTTCGTCCCTCCCAGAGCACTTACTAACTCCAATATGCACTTCAATACCGTTTCTACTAAGCACTCTGTCGGGTATATATGGCTCCTCGATATCATAGCAACTTATCAAACTATGAAATAAAGCCAAGGTTAGCCACTAGGTAGTTGTAACTTCAGATATCTCCTCCGACGACACCACACGCTTGCTCGCACATTTTGTCAGAGGTGTAAAACCACCCACAAGCAATCATTATAAAGCTTGGTACTTTGTAAACATTCGCCCAGCTCATTAGCCTTGCTTTCTGAATATTGGGGGAGGGGTATTTATGTAGTGTCTCCAGCAAGTACTGTCAAGGTTTAGACCCAGCCTGGCCTTGTGGTCGCTACTAATCCCCCACGTACATCTACTATAATACTTGCTTGGTGCAGATCTGGCCGCCCTTTGTTGAGTCGATCGACTATCGTACGTAGTACAGAGGTGACCCCGTCTAAGTCAATGACCTCTTCCCAATACCCTCTATTCTTGAATGGACATTTTGATATCTCCTTATCAGGGATACCATGCTCTTCATTGCTTTAAATATTGTTTTTATGGTATCTTGATCCTTGACCTCTAGGAAAATATCCCACCAACTACATGGAATACCATACCTATGTGCACAAGTAAATACCAAGACAACTCTTATATTGAAATATACACGTTGGGTCAATATGGGACTATAATTCTTAGAGTCCAAGTTCAAAATCCCAAAATTTTCTCTTATATTTCAAAATATGGACTGAGTATTCTCCATAATGAGTATGCATCATGCATTATGATAGATGTCACTTACGACTTGAATTTTGTCGAATGGATCAAACACTACTACAATACAGAATGGACTATGCATTAATTTATGTATCATAACTGCTATCCTTACCACTCACACAATAAAGTTTTGGTCGCACATTATAGGCCTCATAGTGACATGATGTATGTGTATGTATCTTGGACGTCTACAAGGTTACACTCAAGAGACGACCAACATCTCTATTCATGCATATATGTGAGTTTCTTAAAGAGTTTAACATTTCCCAGTATGAAATCTTTACTTTTTTGCGGTGCTACGTCGCTATAACATGACCCAAAACCGAGATCTAATCTCTTGGTGGTGTCATACTGTAGCATGAGGTCCTCACCTCTTTGTAGTATTGTACTACTAGTCTATATCTTTTGGTATTAGCCTACATGCCTTTATGTGGTGTTACGTTATTGTGGCATGGCCCAAAGTCGAGGTCACACCTCATATGGTGTCACATTACTGTAGCAATGAGGTACTAGCCCCTTTGTAGTGTTGAGCTACCTGTGCTTTCTGTAAAATACGTCGGGCATTCCAAATGTCCAAGAACTCATTAAGGCTTTATACCAACCTCCCACAGGACTTGCTCTATACCAAAAGAAAATAATAGACTACAGAGGTTCTAGGATGGAACCCTAATAATGTCCTCAAGGACAAACCTCTATACCTAATAATTTTATGGTCAATGATCTTTCTTTGTACCAAAAGTTAGATGCATAGTAGATTTTTATTTGACTAATTAGCATAAAACCTTATTGTAGGATTACAAAGACATAAAATCAAAAATTCTCCATACCTATTTTTTTTTGGTTGTATCCTCGACCATCTGTCACTTGAGACCTTTGGTGAATGGATCCGCCATATTCTCATGGCTCCAAACATCAACCACTACAATGATGTCATCCTTGATGTGCTCATTCTGTACTATGTGATGAAGTCACACACTTCTTGCCATTAAAGAGATCATTTGTTGCTACCGCTTTAGTCGCATGGTGGTCGTAATGAATCGATATGGTCGAAATATGCGCACCTAGTAGAGGAAGATCATACATGAGATCCTGAAGCCATTATATTTCTTCTGTTGCAGCTACTGGAGCGTAAAATTCAGATTTCATAGACGAGTAAGAGAGCAAAGTCCACTTCTTCGACTTCTACAATATAATAGCTCCACCCATAAAGAAGACTGTAGCTCTTTTTCCCGAAATTTTTTAAATTATTTTATATTATTTTAAATATTTTGAGTTCGAAATTTTTTATTTGGATTTCTATGAAAAAATCCTGAATATTTTTGAGTGATACAAAAAGTTTTGCCAAATTATATTTTTAAAAGTAGATTGTGGGTTTATAAAAATATTGTTTAAATTATTTTCATGACATTAAATATTAATCTTAATTATTACTGTAATCAAATATTTGATTTAGATTTGATTGATTTAATTTTGAAATTATTGATTATTATCTTGGACCAATAAAATGATTTGCTAAATTATTTTAAATAAGATTTTGGATTATGCATATATATTTGAATTATCCTTTGATGAAAACAAATATAATTGTAATTATGTGTAGTAGCTAAATATTTGATTTGATTTGATTAATTAAATTTTAAATATTTGTTTGGTTAAATTAATGGAAAGTTTTATGCATTGGATTATGTCCCTTACCAAATTAGGAAACTATATGTCAATCTCCATATATTTAAGAAGATCATTTCCCCTTTTTTTTTCCAACACTAAAACCTTTCCAACCTATTCCTAATTAAGTAATCGCTACCCATTATATATACCTATTGAACTTATGAACATCTCCTATCTTTGTCTTTCTCAAAATTCTCTCTTTTATGTACAAAATAGCCCAAAATTCGTCATAAATTCAGTCTCATTTTTTGCGAAGTTGTAACAACTTCGTGAAGCCGTTACGACCAACTCCGGACTCTGTTTCACCTCAAGTTTTTTTGTTACAAATGTTAGCTTTCCAAATCTATAATTTATTTTTTGTAATTATGACATGAATTTTTAGAAAATTATTTGAGTGCCACTTGTCCAATAAATTAACATGTCGCACCATTTTTGAGATTTCGGGAGATGAACTCCGTTTTGTGAATCGTTCGATGTTTTGAAAGCTAACACATAGATATACATCATACTAGTTTTCTAGAAATTAATGAAATAGATTAATTTTTTATTTAATTCATGGAATCAATAGGTAGCCAGTGATTCAATGAATCAGTGATGTTTAGCACCTTAGCCTATTTGGTTCCAACATGATCATATTGTGTACATCGACTCTAATCAAACCGAGACAAATTTTACTATGATATTATATTACCTTTATTTTTGTAATGCATGTATCTTTATATCGTCTTTTCATTATTATTTTTTGTTGTCGTCGTTCTAGATTCATCATGATTATTGCTTGTGCACAAGAGTTCGAATTGTTATAGTAAATATACATGTTCATGCCTAACCTCTAGTTTATCATGATTATCGTTTATCGTATTGTTAATGTTTACCATGTTGGACATATACTTGTGAGTTAGTCGGGTGAGAGAATACGACTAGTAAACATGTGGTACCTCAGTGTAGTCCAGAGTTTATTCAGCCAGGGGACCATCTTATAATGTTTGTTTAGTCAATACACCTCACGTGTTGATTGTCTGATTTCTAACCCAACCACATGTTGAACGTTGGTATTCTAAAACACACAATATACGTGACCTCTTGTTGCTATATAGTTCATTTATTTTCCTTCCATTGAGTCTACTGTCATTTTGTCCTCATGTTATAACTGTACTCTTTTTATCATATCCTGTCGTGCATATAGTTAGTGTTTATTATTATTATTATTTCCTTCATGCATTATTATTTGTGTAGTGTAGTGTTATGGTGAACTTATTCCAATTCTGACTGGATATATTTATTCAATTGACAAACTCTTGATGATTGCTATGTTGCTTTGGGTTCCTTTTGGTGGAGTTAGAGATGTCTTGGAGGTCAGCCTTAGATTCTAGTTAATTAAATTAGTCAGTTCTTGAATTTGAATATTTAGCAGGTTTGTTTCCGGATATTATTTCAATGTTATTGTAATTTGAATAATTATTGTGAATGAGAGTATAAATATAATTTTGTTGTATTTGAGATTGATGTTGAGGTCTAGACAGCATACTACCGCCGATGATGCGTCGTAGGATGGACTTGATACGTGCTCGTATCCCGAAAAGTGGGAGCGAGCCATGACAAAGACGTATACTCATCTAGACCTTTTGCTCTCTTCTTATGAGCCCTAACTTGCATCACTAATGCCTTCTACACAGATGAAGAATCGATGTAGTGCAATACAAAATACAAAGTCCACTTGAGATATCTCATAAGTCTCTTCACATCTTTCTAGTGTTCTACACCTAGATTGCTTTGAACCGTCTCAGCATCCCTACGAAAAAAGAAATATCATGTCTAGTGGTACTTGTAGCATACATCAAACTTTCTATGATACTTGGGTACTCTAACTGCCTGACACTTTCTCCTGAATTTGGCTTCAACTTCTTGTCACACCTATAAGGAGTATCAATTTTCGGAAGATTCTGATATTTATAGTGTGTGAGCATCTTCTCTACGTAGTAAGCTTGTGACAAAGCAAGCCCAACTTCCGGCCGGGTGATCTTTATCCCCAGGATTACACTAGCATCTCCCATGTCCTCCATACTGAACATGGATGAGAGCAACTTCTTTGTCTCTATGACACATTCTAGATCCGTGCTTAGGATTAGAATGCCGTCCACATAGAGACACAATCACTCCTCTGCCATTAACGAACTTTGTGGACACATACTTATCCATATCTCACTGGCTCTGTAGCCATTTGATCTGATGAATTTATCAAACTTCTCATGCCACATACTGGGAGCTTACTTTAGACCATATAGTAATTTTACCAACTTTCAAACTTTGTCTTTAATATCTTTGACGCTCGACAAACCCTTCTGATTGCTTCATGCAAATCTCTTCGGCCATATCTTCATTGGAAATATTGTTTTGAAATCCATCTAATACATATATAACCAACTTGTGAATAACACCCAGAGCAATTATTATTTTGATAGTTGTCACCCGGAAAACTGAAGTATATGTGTCAAAGTAGTCGATTCTGTGCTTTTGAGAAAATCTTTTAGCTACTAACCTAGCCTTGAACTTATCAATAGTTTTGTCGGCTTCATCTTCTTCTTGAAGAACCATTTGCATATGATATGTTTTGTTCCTTCAGGCAGATTGACTAACATCCAAGTCTTATTTGATGCTATGGAGTCAATCTCATCATTGATTGTCTCCTTCCAGAAAATAGCATCTCTGGTCTTCATCGCCTCATTATAAGTAAGTGAATCTGCTTCCATATGAGAGGTGATATAATTTCTCAGAAGTCCTTTGGCCTCCTAACTTGTAAGCTCCCTAAATTTTTGGATATTTTTTTAATATTAATTTATATTTTATAACAAATTAGACTTTTATATATTTTCTTTATTGTAAATCCTAATGACACAATCTTTAGTCCTATTGAGCTACCGGTTGACTTAGCTGGTGCAAACTCAACCCAAATATTCCCATACCTCCACATGGTTCATACCAAACATTATATACTATTGTCCTCTCTACAAAATACCAAACATAATGATATGACATCCAAAATCTAACACTTAACCTACTAGAAATAATTCATGCCCTATATACTTTGGACTTGACCCAACCATTAACTCACCACTTAACCACTATAGGTTGGACTCAATTATGGTCAAGTACAATAAATGGGCTGCCAATCCTCCCCACTTATTCATCTTCCATAACCCCCAAGCACCCTTAACCATTCCCTTTCCATAACCTACAAAAACTCCCAACCATTAACTCTCCACTTAACCCTTCACCTCCCCCTTAATGGTTGGCTATATATAGACTTCTCCTCACCTTATTACCTCATAGCATCTGAACAAATTTTTTTTTTCTAACCCATTTCATAATATTTTCTCTTCATAAACCATCTCCAAAATCCTTCTCAATTTTTCTCCAAACAACCATCTTTCCACCCCTACCCAAAGCTGAATCCGAATTCAACTAGTCTCCAGTATTCCGGCCATATCTATCTCTATAGTAAGTATTTCTCTCTCAAATTTAGTACGTTTCTTCCTCTCTCTGTTCTCACCATTTTCTCTTCACAAACTTTTCATCAAAATTTACTCTAACTCTCTCAAAATAGCCCCTCCATCAGAGGTGTCCAGGCTGAAACTGAATTCGGTGCGCTGCTGTTCGCGCACCCTTAGGAGACCCCATGGCAGCAATTAATTTCTTGGTAATGTTCCTAACACTCTTCTACAACATCCCTCTATGTCCAAAATTCATCTCGTAAATTTTTATGTATATATTTGCTTGCAACTTCATTTTTTTTGTCACCGAAATCATTGATTCTCAAAATAGAACTTGTATATATTATGTCCTATTTGTCCTACTGAAATTCGATGGTTAAGAATCTTAAATTCTATGGTAATATATTCTGAATATTATTTATAAGTTTATTAATTTCATAATATAAAGTTTTATATTTTTAAGATTTCATCTAGTTCGAATCAACCGAAATTGGACAACCTAGTGAGATTACTTGAATGTGCTAACTGGCTAGCTTAATTTTAGTATATAAAATAAATATCATATGTTTGAATTATTTTCAAATATTATTTCAGAATTAAAATATTAATTTTTCTACTATAATTGGTTCCAAATAAATAGGTATGTTGGCCATATTGTGTCATTAATTAGACATACTAACTAGATAATTATTTCTTGTATATGTTATCATCAAATAATGTTTATAAATAGTTTTAATTTATATTTTAGAATATAAATTATTATATTTTATATATTAAATGATTTATTTTTACATAAGTTGGCAACTTTTTATGCACAAACTAGTTGTCAAGTTGCTAAAATACCTAGTCGATATGCAACGAAACATTGTATATGCAATGACAAATATTTTAGTATTTTTTAACTAAATAAATATAAATTCCAGAAATTAATTCATATTAATTTCAGTTTTATTTTTTGTCGACATGCGTGTTTGAGAGGCTACATGCATGTTCGAAGTATCGTTTCGCGTCGTCGTGAATTTGGGACATCGTGTCGTATCTACGTATGCTTAAGATTACATCATTGGAATCGTATAAATGCCTAAATGTATGTGTGATAACATGATGTTCGAGACCCACATGACATAATAGAAAGTAGCATGGTACGTGGTTATTAGAACGTTGTCGAAGGCCACACAACTGTTGGATCGTTGGCATGAAAGTCACCATACTAGTTGACGTTGTGCAAATGATCACATTCTTTCTATTTTAATTAAATTAGATTGTGCTTATGTTATAATAGGACAACTTGGATCTATTGTACTTCCAACTGAAGACATCAGTCAGGCAACACCGCAGCAGGCAACAGACAACAGGCAACAGACGAGTGTACCTTGCCATCATATATCTCAGTTCTTGCTCTATTTATTATTATTTAGTTACTATAGCTATTTAGTGGGATTGGTGTGTGTGTCTACCCTAGGGCCTTGAGACGAGGTATCGTTAGTTAAAGAGTTGTTACCAAGAACCCATGATACGTGCTTGTATCCTGAGCACGACAAACCGTAGGATACTTGACACTATTACATGTAACAGAATCCTTCTTGAGGTATTCGTGGTGATCCTGTGTAGGCTTATAGGATACCTGATATGAGATATGTATATAACATATATATTATTATGAATCCTTGTACTAGTTAGAGGTCACGATCTTGCGTGTTATGGACATGAGACGTGAGGTTACATTGGGAGGGAGAGTCTTCATCGTTCTCTGGGCATATTCTATATATTACCTATCTGCATGAGTACTGGACTTCGGGTTCTCTATATTGAATCTAAAGTGCATATATCTACATATACTATCCTTTATTGGGTTCCCCCACACGGATCTTAGAGGGTACTGTCTAGCATACGGATGAGTCCGTGAGTACCAGCCCGGGGTACGATACCATACTCTCATTGCATATCACTTAGATGGTTACAGTAGTTTATCATTGTGTATGTAGCATTATACTGTTTTACTTTTGGCATGTTGTTTCTTGTACCTTGTTATGTCCCCCTGAGGACCTGGTTCCCTACCAGTTTTGCAGCTTAAACGGTTATGGAGCCTGTCTAAAGATGTTGAGGCTAATCGCCTTAATATGCATGCATTGGTATAAGATACTTATTTTATTTCTACCGATGTATGTTATTTAATCATATTAGTTACTCCTCTGCTGCCATAGCCTAGTTTTTTATAGACTCATATTTCTTTCTCGAGTTTATTCGAGTTCCTGTGTTATTGGGAGGCCGACTTTAACACATGTGGCTCTTTCTTGTGTTTTATTTCATTGTGGATTGAGACATAGTTATAGTTTTATTATGTAGATTGTGTCCATTATAACACAGCTTATGCGTATTCGAGTCAAACCAGAGTCTGGTCGAATGCGTAGCTGGCATGTTACGTATTCCTAGTCCTACGTATTTTGGGACTGGGGCGTTACATAACTCGCTTTGATGATGACTCAGCGAGTTATGGTTCAAAGATTGCCTCTTCAACGACAACTCCTCTTGAACCACAGTTTATTTGGAAGTAATAACATTCTCGATGCTTTTAGTGTTCTTCAAAATATCCGTAAGAATGATATTCTTGTGTCTGGAAAACTTGTCTTCAAATAATTTTTCTTCACAAGATTCAATAATATGATCAGATTCAATATCAAGAAATTTTCGAGTATCACTCTTTTCAGCATAATCCTGTAATATAATCTTCGTATTTCTTGTCCCTAGCTTTAAAATCTTGATAAAGTTGTCATCATTTTTCTACTTCTGTTGTTTGATAACGACGTCCGTCAGCTTCTATACATCATCAATTTCTGGAAGAGTTGACTGTCAAAACGTAATCAACGTTGATAAGTTGAAGATTTAGAGATATCTTTATTTCTCAGATGTTGTAGTGCTCTCCGTTAAACTTCTTAAGTTTGTGAAAACTTGTACCGATAAGACTTGCATACTTCTCCATCATTGTTGCTCAGATCTTCCTTTGCGATTTTTAGTGCCGGGGTTACAAAGATGGACTCAAAAGCATAAAATATCAAAAATCACAAATGATTGCTGCAATCTTGGACGTGTAATAAAAAAAGATCTTGGATCGGACTACAACTAGAACATAAACAAAATTCTTACAAACTGACTCAAGAAACATTAACTCATAATTTTAAAATATGAGAAATATAAAATTAATGTTCTTCTCTCACAATCTAAGTCGCTACACGAAGATAGAACATATAAAAGCTAGAAGTTAAAAAACATAAAATAAATCTCCTTGCTGAGGTGATGATGATCACCGTTGCTCAAAGCAAGATTCAACCCTTTTCGATGATATGCTCCGAGGAACCAGCAAGTTCATTGGATTGAATTTCTGGAACGTTCCTTGTCACCTCTGTGAAGAACTCGAAAGGAACAAACTGGATGAACATCATTTCGTGGATCTTTGGTACCCATTGCAAAAATTCTCACGTAGTAGTATATCTCTCTCCCTTAAATGAGCATAGTAGATAATATACATAGGGGATGGAAATACCAAACCCTAATTAGTCGCCATCCTTCTAATCCCTGAAGGTAAGGAGCAATTTAAACCGAATTCCAAAAGATAAGGAGCAGCTTAAACAGAGTATCCACAAAATCTGTCAATCAGCACAATCTTCATGCAGACTGCAACATTTATGCGTGCAACTCCCATTTGTAGTGTTCGTATGGAGCGCTTACGCGCAGTGTACACGTAGAGCGTTCAGCGAAAGCCCCCACTCGTAAGCCCCTTGCGTAAGGCCCCAAATTTAAGACCGCGCAACTGCATTGCTGCACTGCTATGCTACCACGCTGCTGTGTGACCCTCGTAAAAATATGCCATCAAAGCGCCATTTTGCATTATTCTCCCTAGTACGAATCTTCGGAGCCTAGCTCCTAAGATAAATCCAATAAATGATTGACAATAACATGATTATTTCTATGGTGTCTTGATCCTTGCCCTCTATAAAAATACTCCACAACCACATGGCAATCATATCACATGTGCTCAAGTCAATACCAAGACAAGTCTTATATTGAAATATACATTTTAGGTTCTATGTAATGTGGAACTACCCCCAACAATATATATATATATATATATATATATATATATATATATATATATATATATATATATATATATATATATATATATATATATATATATATATATATATATATATATATATACACATATATATATATATGTGTAAAAAAAAAAAAAAATATATATATATATATATATATATATATATATATATATATATATATATATATATATATATATATATATATATATATACACATATATATATTTTATATATATATATATATATATATATATATATATATATATATATATATATATATATATATATATATATAAATATATATATATATATTTATATATATATATATTTGTGCTGACCAAACTCTGTACTGTTGGAGTTCAAGGAGTCAACCAATATAATAGTATGTTAGGTTTATTTATTAGACAAAGAAGCTCATCCTGGCTCCCGCATATACTCGCTCAATCCCATTATACTTGACATGCATTTCATCGACAAAGAATTCAACAAGACATGGGTCAACATCCCCTAGCTCTTTCTCTATATCAAGAGCACCAATGGTCTCTCTCTCTCTCTATATATATATATATATAGAGAGAGAGAGAGAGAGAGAATAAGGGAGGTGAGATGGCACCTCACTCTCAAATGAGGGTGGCGGTGATATGGCGTCATCCCAACCCTCCATCATAAATTAACATTTTCCTAAATCAATGAGGCTTTTAAAGTCAGGTCTCCCAAATCAATGAGGCTTTTAAAGTCAGGTTTTAAAGTGGTGGTAGGATCTAGAAGAATAAAATCATGCCAAATTAATACTTTCTTCTTTCCTCCTCTGCTCTCTCTCTCTCAATTATTTTGTTCTCAGAAGACTTACGAGAACTAGCAGGTTCTTTACTTTAAAGAAGGAAAATAAAAAGAAGAATATTGGCAAGAGGGAAGCCCCCACCGCCCCCATGTCGTCGTTGCCTCCAACTCCGTTGTTGTTCTCCACCATCACCGATGAATCTCCATATCCGCTACCAACTCCGCTATCGCTCTCCACCACCACCGGCGATTCTCCATATCCGCTCCCAACTCCACTGCCGCTCTCCATCATTAACGATGATTCTTCCCATCCTCTTCCAACTCCGCTGCCACTCTCCACCATTACTGGTGAATCTCCATATCCGCTCCCAACTCTGCTATCGCTCTCCACCATCACCGACGAATCTCCATATAGGCGAGGTGTGATTTTGATGCAAAATTAATTTTCTTTGGTTTTGTTTTCATTTGGTTAATCTTTTCGACAAATATTACTTGTTGATACATGTATATGGAATATAATGGCAGAAGAAAATATCTCTTTAAATTTTACCTTCAATTTGAACCTGGTTCATTAATATCACTATTATAAACTGTTTTCCTTTTGCTGATTATGATTTGCATATATGCTCAAGAGTTGGAACCCCATTTGACCTAATTAGTTTAAAAGGCATGTTTAGAGCTATGTGGCTGTCTTGATTATGCATATTTAACTTGATATATGAGTCTTTTATGAGTTAGACCAAGATTTTTTTGGCTAAATGCTTCACAAAGTAGGAAACGTTCATCTGTTGAAACTGGTGAATGCTCTCACAATGGTGGGTCACATGTGGAAAATATATATTGGAAGCGTTGAGAGCTTATAGATTTTCAACGACAACCTTGGAATAGTGAGGTATTAAACTGTTTTAGTTTGATATGAAAATTTACTATTATGTATGCAAAATGTTAGTATGATATTTAGCATCAACAGATATTTTGGATGGTAGTTATTTAACCTCAACTTACAATCCCCAGTAGCAATCATTATGAGTCGGTATCCCCAGATGCAGTCGTGGGATCGTCGTCAAGAAGTAGACACCTGACTATTTTTTTGTAAACTTGAGTACTGTGTGAGTTATAAAATAAAAGACTTTTAATATATGGTACAAGCATGTTATCACATGAGACATGGTGTTTGATGTCTCCAGTTGTTGTATGTAGTTGTGTTTCGAGTCGATCTATGTTCGAACTTTATATCAGGATTTATGATATGAGAAAATGCTTTATTTTATTTTCATATATATTGCTTACAATGGTAAATTTGCTTTGTGGTTTTATGGGTACAGATTTATGTTACTATTGTATGTGATTAAATTCGTTTTTATTGTGTAGGAGATGGTGTTGATTTGGGAGATGGTGTGGGAGATGGAGATGAAGATGATTTGGACACCATTACGCCAAAGATAGGAATGGAATTTTCTACACAGAAGGATGCACACAATTTTTACAACGGGTATGCATTGAAGTGGGGATTTGGAACTAGATGGTCATCCACTAGTAGGTCTAGGACTGATCCCAATTTAGTAACATCAAGATTAATTGTATGTAGCAAGGAAGAAAAAATGAGAGCCTTGAAGAAACCAATTGTGGACGAAGAGGTAGATCATCGTCGTAAAATACGGGTGGATTGCAAAGCAATGATCAAGATCTACCTCACAAAGTCAGAAAGATGGAGAGTTGGAAAATTTGTTTCTGAACATAACAATCACGACTTATCCACTCCATCGAAAGCATTAAAGCATCGGTCTCATAAAAAGGTCTATCGTCAACCAGTAGTGAAGAACTTAATTACTCAACTTCATAGCGAAGGCATATCAACCGCAAGCATTGCAAGGCTTGTCAATTCCTTCGAGCCTGACCCACAACACTTGATTACACCACAACAAGTCCATGATCACCTAAGAATTGAGAGGAAGAACAATTTGGGCAAAAATTGTGCAAAAATTGTTAAGCACTTTATGGAAAAAAAGGCCGAAGATTTGACTTTTTACTCAAGCATTGAATTAGATGGCGACTACACATTAAGAAGTGTTTTTTTTGTTGATAGAAGATCACAAGAATCCTACCAGAAGTTTAGTGATGTAATTATATTTGATGTGACATATCGTACTAATAATTTATGTTTACCATTTGCTCCTTTCACTGGTATCAATCATCACCGACAATCTACCTTGTTCGGATGTGCATTGTTAGCTGATGAGATAGAGCAAACATTTGTGTGGTTATTTGAGCAGTGGCTTAGATGTATGGGAGTAATCCCCTGCTGCTGTCTTTGATGCTGATGTGCAGGAGCTCTGGCTGGTCGATGCTGCTGCTGTGCCGGCTGCTGAGGTCTCGCCTGAGTCTGAGTCGGGACCCTCTTCGTCGGCGTGTCTGGAAACTGCTGCTGCCCACGTCTCGGTCCCTCTTCAGCCTTGGGTCTGCCTCCTTCTCAACTGCCTGGGCGATTGTTTCGATTAACAAAATGCCTTTCGGAGGAATGGGCTTTTGAAAATAAAACGAGAAAGAGTACAAGAAGTACAACTTTTTGATTCTGGAAAAGTATTGCTATGGAAGTCTGATTCGTAAATGATCACTTTGTTCCTTGGACCATATGATGATGATGAAGATCGCTGCTTGAAGTAGAACAACTTGGAAGAACTAATGCAATAGAAAGGTATCGACGCACTTGGGCACTGATGGCGAGGCCGAATGCTTTCCTACTTTGCTTCACTCTGTTCTGGAAGAAAAGTTGAAGAAGAGTGCTCTAGAGGATCAAAATCTCGAAGCTCTGATATCTGTATTCTCTCCTGTCTCTCTGTTTCTGTCTCTGTTGTATGAGAAAAATGAGTCTTTTTATAGAATCGGGCTTCCGTGCGTAAAGGAGCACCAAAGTATGTCTTTACGCTCGATAACTGCCATCCACGATCAGAGTCATCCTCTGTATGTGCAGACACGTGTCCCATCATTTCAGTAAGAATAGAATGCACGTACACACGTTCCTCGAAATATATGGCATGAAGACCACGTAGGCACACCACATTCTGGATTGGCCAGAACAAATAGGACGTAAAAAAAAGATGAGCGTAAACTAGCTCTATCATAGGTTTCCAGCGTAAAGCGGTTGTATAACCTTGAGCGTAAAATGGCTCAAATAAACTCCACGCACACATTGCTTTTTAATGAGCGTAAGGACTCATGTAAAACTTCGTGCGTAAAAGAAACCCTTCAGTGAGCGTAAAGTAGCTCGATCTCCATAAACGACAACAATGGTCTTTGTATAAGACAAATTCCATTGAATTCTGTGGTAAATGCCATCATTGATATCTTCATGTCAAAATCTGCATTAAATGCAAGATTTGATAGCTTTTGTCCAGCGTGAAAGAGGCTGCTCTGTCTTTGGCGTAAAAATCACCAGTATAGACTCTAGCGTAAAATGTGACTGGCCTTGACCTGGGCGTAAAGAGATTATCTGCTGCATTAGGTGTAAAGTAGACCACTTATGAATGAGATGACTCTTTCTTGGAAGCACTTTTTACACTCCTACAAGACCCTCTTCAAAGTTTTCAAATGTCTCCAAAATTTGAAACACTTTGAACAGAAGCGTAAAAGTTGAGATTTTATGAGCGTAATATCTGGGATATGCAACCGTCATCCGCGTAAAAACGGGGATATCCAACAGTCAGCGTAAAGTTCAAGAAGAAGAATAATGTCGGTCAATACTTAACCTTCACAATAAATTTTCCTCTTCGTAACTTTCAAATGTATCTTCATCTTCCCGAGTGAGCGATTTCCCATGAGGAATATGAAGAGTTATTTTAATTTGTATAAATAAGGACAAATTCCTTACTCTCCACATTCATCCTCATAGTTGATATGGCGCCAAAGAAAGAACCAACTGTAGAGGGGGCTTCAATCACTAGGTGTAACCTCGAGATAGAGAATGAGCGAGCGCAAAATCTTCTAAAAAGCTTTGGGCTGACCCCAGCAGTCTTCAGTCGTATCGATGGTGGTCCTTCGAGTGCATACGAGGGACCGGGTGACGCAGAAGCGTTCCTTCGTCTGATGCGTCGCTCTGGGATTCACAATATGCGTGAGTTGGGTGCATCCCTTTGCCAACCCAACGAGAAAGAATGATAATATTCTATGTATTGCGACTTTTATCTGTAGGGATCCGCTCCCATAAATAAAATCTCTGAAGTTTTTATCTCATCTATGTGCTTCTGTTTGACTGCTTCTGTGATTTGTTAATTCCCGAGAAACAAACCAACACGTGGCACTGTCTTGTGGTTACAGGAGCTTTAAAATAGGATCTCCTCCCAAAAATAGACTTACCCCAACAGAGTCTTCAATCTCTATAAATAGTCGAGAATACTTCATATACTCTCGTACTCTTTTTTTCTGAAGATAGCTTTCTGTGGTATTGTCCTTCATGAAATGATGATAGTGGAGCTTTCCAACGGTGTTCCTTTGTATGCTCAGTCTTTAGACGCAGATTCAACCGCTAGTAGAGCCAAATCCTTCGACTTGAGTGGTAAGTTCGACCGTAAGCAATTTATCTGTCTTCGAATTTTTTGTATTTGAAGAACATCTATTTTACGAGCGTAGGGCCTTGCTGAAGCAAACGGCGTAAAATCCTTTGTGAAGCAATGACGTCGAAAAGCTTTGTAGAGTACTGGCGTAAAAGCCTTGTAGAGTACTGGCGTAAAAGCCTTGTAGAGCACTGGTGTAAAAGCCTTTGCCATCTGTCTTTAATTAGCGTTCAATACGCATTTGATGACGCTTCTTCTTCTTTGTTTTCTGCAGAAGCTTGGCCAAAGAGCTTTTTCAGAACTGGCATTGGTGACTTGGATGCCGTAGGGAACGATCTTCTGACACCAACATCAGGGAGCTCATGCGCTTGTGACGCGCAAATCAGACAACTCAGAACTCTTCGTGAGATAGAAGGGTCTTCTTCCGTTGGTAGGAAGAGCCTTTATACACGGAGAGTTGGACGATGGAGTCAACTCTACCCCGAGGGATCGGGTAGTAGAGTTCCTTTCGAGGCAGAACTAGGAATTGTATCCCAATATGGAATACATTCCTATCTTCCTTGAGAGGTTACCCTCAATCCACCAGTTGTATTGGCAGCACCACGCCTTCGGGCTGCCGTACTCTGGGGTTCTCCTCTTTTCTGGGAGAGAAGACCAGAGTTCGGTTTCTGCTGATCTGGTCGTGACTGGGACCCAGATAGTCAGGAACTGCCACCAACAACAAATCCGCCAAAGAAGATCGAAGAGAAAATAGATCTCTTATTAGGTTTGTTGTTTGGTGTATAGAATGAAAATCCAAGGTATAATAGATTTCCATTGTAAAGAAAAGTCTAAGAAATGTAATAGACTTTTATGATGATATGAGAGTGGAAATGATAATTCTTTTATGCTCAATGATTTGTATCTATCTGGATGTAATGTGGACATGATAGATAATGAAATCTTCTTTTCTGATCTTGAGTACATGATACTATCAGAGGTAATATGGACATGACAGTGTATGAGAACTCAAAGGAAAATTAGATTAATTTCTATGCAGAGGTCAGATGGAAAATGATAGATAAGAAAAGTGGGTAAATTCAGTATTTATTCAGAGGTTATGAAAACATGATTAATAATGAATCTCACTCTTTTTTTTTTTAAATTGATAGAAGATTTAAAATCCCTCTCTCATGAGATAAGAAGTCAGCTTTAACCAAACTTTGGTAGCTGCGGAATAAGAAGACAGATGGCATGAGCGCATATGGCGGACGAATCAACGTATTTCTCGGGAAAGGAAGAACGATTCAGTTCCATCATTAAATGGATGAACCTAGAAATATGAACGAACGGGTCTTTTCGGGAATGAAAAGTCGTTTTCAATTTCAAGGATCGGTTCATTGGTAATTCCCTTTCTATAAATAGGCGAGAACCCTCTGTAATCTTTTCATTCTTATTTCCGCTCCTCACTTGAGAATGTCTTCTGAGGATACGCAGCAAGAGAATGAAGTTGCCATAAAGGCTGAGGACGTCGTCGAGATGCTCCCTGCTGAGCCAGTAGTGACGGGTCCGACCGAAGTAGGCAACGGTTCTTCTACGCCCAAGCCTCCCCAAGACATCCTTGCTTTCCTAGTAGAGCCAGGGAAGACCCCTGAAGAAGAAGCACTGAGGATGGCCGTCTGCAAATCTTTTACGAGTTCAGGAAACGATGCCTTCTATGCATTGGCTGATTATGTATTCAATAAGGAAGGGAGTGGCCCTCGTCCTTAATTTTTATTTTGAACAATAATAAAAGAAGCTTTATTTTTTTCCTGTCCCCCCTTTTTTTATACATAGTATTTCTTGAGAAATTTGCCATTGATCGGCAGCATGAGTAGATCTCCGTTGGGTTTTGACAACCGATAAGCACCATTAGAGAACACGGACTCCATCACGTACGGGCCTTCCCATTTTGCTTGGAACTTCCCTTTGCTCTTGTGAGTCATTACCATTGGCCTTCGGACAGCCAACACAAGTTCGCCAATTTTGAATACCCTCTCCTTGACTTTGCGATTGAAAGTTCGAGATATACGGGCTTGATATAGCTCAATATGCTGTTGTGCTTGAAGACGCCTTTCATCCAATCCCTCAAGTTCTTGGAGGCGTAAACGATCATTATTCTCTGTAGTTAGCTCATTAGCAATAGCGATTCGAAGAGAAGGGATCTGGATTTCCAATGGAAGGACAGCTTCACATCCATAAACTAGTGAAAATGGTGTAAAACCAGTAGGAGTCCGGACTGTTGTTCGGTATGCCCATAAACATTCTCCAAGCTTCTCATTCCAATCTCTTTTATTAGAAGAGACAAACTTTTTGAGAAGTTTGATGATCGTTTTGTTGAAGGCTTCTGCCAAACCGTTAGCAGCCGGGTTGTAAGCTGTGGAAGCCAGATTTTGAATTCGGTTCTTGTCACAGAACCGATAAAATGCCTGACTGGCAAATTGTGGTCCGTTGTCATGGATTATTCGTCGAGAAATCCCGAAACGATAAATGACATGATGTTTAATGAAGCTGACCACATTAGACATTTTTACTTCAACAAGGGGAACTGCTTCTGCCCACTTTGAAAAGTAATCGATTATAGCTAGTATAAATCGATGTCCTTTGACAGAAGGAGGGTTTATCGGACCAATGATATCCATACCCCAAGCTTCAAAAGGCCAGGAGGCTGCTGTAGGATGTAGAAATTCAGAAGGTTGATGAATAAAGTCTGCGTGAATCTGGCATGCTTTGCATCTTCTGGCATAGTCTACAGTATCTGCTATCATAGAAGGCCAATAATACCCCATTCTTCGAATGCGATCTTGTAACTTTGGACCCGGTTGATGAGCACCACAGACACCATCATGAGCTTCACGTAGTGTTTGTTTAGCTTCGTTTTCTGAGAGGCAACGCAGCAGGAGTCCGTCATATGAACGACGATATAGCATATGTAAAGATGAATCATAATAGAATCGAAACGATCGTCTCTTAATTGACGCAGCTTCTTTAGGATCTTCAGGCAGAATCCCATGGACTGTATAATCAATGAATGGAGTTCTCCAATCTTTCTGCTGGGAACTTGCCTCTGTAACATAACTTTGTTTGATATGTAGATTACTCTTCACACAGAACAAGTCTCGGTCTAGCAAAGTAATTGTATTTTGCCTTCGGATTGGGACAGCCAAGTCTGCAGCTAAGCTGGCAAGAGCATCAGCTTCCACATTCTGAGAACGTGGCACAAATTCAATGAAGAATCCTTTGAATAAAAGAACCAACTCGACTACCGCTTGATGATAGGGGATGAGATCAAGATTTCTGACTTCATAGATCCCTCTAACTTGATTGACGATCAATTGAGAATCCCCATAAGCTTCTAGGAATTCAATATCCAATTGTTTTGCTACTTGGAGACCAATCAACAGGGCATTATATTCCGCTACATTGTTAGAGCATGGCTCATTAAGAGAATAGGCGCGGTAATATAACCATTTTGTCAGGGGAAACCAATACGATTCCTACCCCAGAGACAATATTGCTTTTAGGTCCGACTCGTGATGCTCCATCAAAATATAATTGCCATACGTCGTTCTTCAAAGTCATGTTGCAATCCACAACTTCGTCTGGGATGTCTTCATATAACTTTGAAGTTTCAGGTACAGGATGAGCAGCTAAGAAATCAGCTAACGCTTGGCCCTTTACTGATTTTTGAGGCACATAGACCATATCATAAGGAGTGAGCAGCATCGCCCAGGTAGCTAACCTGGAATTAAGAATGCTCGGTTTTCTCATCAATACCCGAATGGGATTTATTCTGGAGATGACATGAATGGTCTGTCCAGTGACATAATGCCTTGTCTTTTGAATGGCAAAAACTAAAGCTAGACATTCTTTCTCCACAGGAGTATATCTGTGTTCAGCTCCTACCATCATTCTGCTCAGATAATATATTGCTTGTTCATGACCTATATCATTTTTTTGCGCCAGAAGAGCACCAAGTGAATGATCCAAGGCTCGAACATATAGCAAAAACGGTCTTCCTATCACCGGAGGTACCAGAACAGGTGGGTTTGTAAGATATTGTTTAATGTCATTGAAGGCCTTTTGACATGCTTCATCCCAGACGAAAGATACTCCTTTCTTTAATAGACGGAAGAAAGGTTGACATCTTCCAGAAAGATTAGATATAAACCTTCTGATATAAGCGATACGGCCCTGGAAGCCACGGAGTTCTCTCAGATTTCGAGGAGGACACATTTCAAGAATTGCTTTAACCTTATCAGGATCAACATGAATACCCTGAGAGGTAATGACAAATCCTAAAAACTTGCCACTGAAAACCCCCAAAAAAGACTTAGTAGGATTCATTTTCAATTGATGCTGACGCATCAGTTCAAATACTGTCTTCAAGTCTTGAATGTGATTGTTCTTTGACCGACTTTTAACAGCAATGTCATCTACGTAGCATTCAACTATTTTTCGTAGATGTTCTTGAAAGATATTGCTCATAGCCCGTTGATATGTGGCACCGGCGTTCTTAAGACCAAATGGCATAACGGTATAGCAGAAAACCCCAAGGGGTGTTCGAAAAGCTGTATGCTTCTCATCTTCTGGATGCATCTTGATTTGATTGTATTCTAAGAATCCGTCCATGAAAGACATACGTTCAAAACCGTATGTATTGTCTATCATAACATCAGTGATGGGAAGTGGAAATTCATCCTTTGGACAAGCTGTATTAAGATCTCGATAGTCTATACAAATTCAGACTTTTTCGTTCTTCTTCATAACAGGAACAATATTGGCCACCCAATCAGGGTGTTGTTCTTCACGAATGAAGCCACAAGTAATTAGCTTTTTGACTTCTGCTTCAATTGCATCCATCATATCTGGTCTAAAGCGCCGTTATTTTTACAGGTTTGACATTAGGCAAGATGTTGAGTTTATGAGTGGCAACTTTAGGATCTAACCCTGGCATATCCTCATAACTCCATGCAAAGATGTCAATGTAATCTTTGATAAGTTTTGTCAACTCTTCCTTTTCATCTTCAGAAGGATTCTTACTGATGAATATTGGTTTGGGCGTAATTCCATTTCCAACATCAATCTGAATAACCTCATCTTCTGTAGGTGGCTGTCGCTGTTCAAAACGAAGTTCCCATTGAGTATCCATCTGTTGAGCCCAAGGATCGTTCTCAAATAGCTCCAATTCATCATCGGTTTGAACCATATTGACTGAGAATATCTGTCTAGATTCCTCGTATGAAGAATCTATGTTGTCTTTATATCGATGACTTTGATTATCATAAAATAAAGTCATTCTTTCCATAAACCTGACAGCCATATACTCAAAAAGGAAATCTTCATTGATATCAAAGAGATGAGCAATATTTACATCATTTACAGTCTGATTGCTACGCTTTGGATCAGTCAACGGTTGACCATTATCTATCTTCTGCGTAGAATTGCCAATATTGATGATCAATGGTGATTCTGGATCATTCGTACCAGTAAAAGTTTCTTCCTCAGACTCAGGAGAAGAAAGTACCATATTACAGGATTTAGTCTTTCTTCCCCTAGCCTTCTTCTTGTGAGGATTGTTACGAGGAATTTCAGAACCCAATCCAGCGGTAGAATTTTGATTTTGAATTTGTAAAGGAAGACGTATTCCTTTATCATGGTTCAAACCTTCCGCCTTTTGAAAATCGTAACCCATCTTCTTCATGAGAAGGACAGATTGCTGACTATACAAATGGATAGGCAGTGAACTCTGAACAAGTATTCCAGCATAGGAAGAGGAAGGAACTTCTGTAACTACAGGAGAACAAAGCACAGGCATCTCTGTAGTTAAAGGGGGAGCAAGATTCAGGATACGAGGAGAAATCCCTATTGGAGCTTTTTCATAAGCAGCAAAGACTTGTTGTGCTCGATATAAAGGAACACTATTTATGGCTAACCACTGCTGATGAGTAAGCTTGAGCTTGGTAGGGGGAGGTAGACTCGGAGGACAGATGTTTAGTCCTTTCAGTCTATCTTCAAGAGGAAGGCCATCCCATAGATGATCCAAGTCGTCAGGATCTGGAATAACATGAGAAATCATGTTGCATGTTTCGACTTTCTTGCTTTTCTTGGACTTTAAAGTTTTACCTTCGTTTTCCAATTCAGGCACTAAGTCGGGATGTACCCACATGATTTCACCACTCTTCAATGTGAGCGGCAGCAATCCTGTATTTTCTTCCCTGGCAGGCGGGATATTCAAAATCTTCATCATCGCCTTCGGAATTGGGATAATTTCGTCTGGGATTTGCTGTGGAGAAAAATCCCCAAACTGAAGAGAAACCATGTTGGTTGTCACCGTATGGTCATCATTGGTTAAAGTGATGGCACCACCATTTATCAGCTATTGGATCTTGTTTTTCAAGATATAGCAAGCACTGGTAGGATGATTAATTTATCTGTGATAGATACAATACTTGGGATTGTCAGTCAGATTCACCTCATTGGGCCTCTTTGGCTCTGGAATATGAAGTTTACCACTTTTTACCAGACATTGAAATATTCCTGGGATATCACTTTCGTCGAAGGAGTATTCTTCCTTTGGCCTGGAAGATTCCCGATTACTCGGCGTCGTTTTGTTTTTGGAAAGATTAACCATAAGGGTATCCTTTCCCTTCACATTACGATTGCCAGGACTATTTTTCTTCCTTTTGTCTTCTGAAGCGAAGATCATCCTGTGCTCTCGAGCCAACCTTCCATTGGTCTCGGCAGAAACTGCTGCTATGATGAACGAAGCCCAATCTGTGAATTGGGAACCTGTGAAGACAGCGATGGATGGTCGCAGATTCATCTTGTATGTGTCGATCAATGCTGAATCTGGCATTCCGGGAGGCATCTTTAGAGTGGCCTGTCGGAAACGTTCGATGAACGTCCGAGTATCTTCTTTCTCCTTTTGTTTTATTTCTATTAAGGAAGACATGTTCATGTCCATACCTCCTTCATAGAAACGGGAGAGGAACATTGCTTTGAATTCGTCAAAAGACGAAATAGAGTTATCGGGTAAGCTACGATACCAGTCATAAGCTGAACCCGTCAGGCACCCGATGAACACTCGAGTGAGAAGAGCATCATTTTTCTGCAAGTGCACAGTCATAATATCAAAATAATTGATATATTGACTGGGGGACGCTTTTCTATCGAACAAAATCATGGATTGTGGCTTGAACTTCGGTAGAAAGGGTACATCATTCCAATGAGGGGGATAAGGTTGCTTATTCCCTAACCTCTGGAGCTGATCCTTGTGCCTCAAGACTTCAAACTGTGCTTTAAGTTCACGCACTGCTTGAATGGCTTCACTGGTTTGAGGAAGCACATTTGACTGAGTAGTCGTTGGATATACCATGACCCCCACTGGAGGTGGTACATCTTCTGGAATGATGGAATCTGGAGATGCAGAATTTTGATTAACAGCAGGTTCTTGAATATTCAAAGGTATTTCAGCCCCTTGACTATCTTGAGTCTGCGCTGCTACTGGTGCCGGTGTTACTATCGTTGGTTGAGCAGTTTGCTGGTTCAAAATTACCTGATGCATGTTTTGCATCATGTTAAGCATATCCTTCAGCGATTGTTCGACGGCAGTGAGACGTTGTTCTGTATTAACAGATGACGTCTCTGGTTCATCTCCAACAGCATAGGATTCAACCTCCCTTCAAGATACAGAAGGATTCGTATAGAAGTATGAATCCACACTATCGGTGTCAGACTCAAAAGATTGAGTACCCCCAGCTTCTGAGTCAGAAGTCTGCAATAGTCTTTGCCTTCTTGACCGAGTGTTCTGATATACTCCCTCAAAGGAATCAAGAAGCCTGTTGAACTGTTGTTGACTTGGAGTTTGGGACGTGTTCCGTCTTGGATGTCGTCCTCTGTTAGTATGAGATGCCATATTGACTGATGCGTATGGCAACTCATGTTCTGGACCCTCAGCTTGATATGGAGGTGCATTATGACTCAATCGATCAAAAACTGATCGTCTTGAAGCTGAACAACAACAGTTGATCACAACCTGGTGGTACTCACAGTGATGTCTTCCTTGGGGGAATGTCACCGGAGATTGTCTATTCTTACGCTTTTGCATTAGCAATTCACGTAAGTCAGGAGGAGTGGATGAAGTATTCTTCTTTATTACATTTGGGGTGGAAAATCGTTTAGTTCCTTGTGTATAAAGAAGATTACTGGCTGCATTCGCGGAACCAAATTGTACATTTCTGCACTTTTGGAATTGTGTGCGTAAATCTTGAGATTTAGCACGCAAGACTCCATTTTCTTGGTGCGTAATTTGCAAATTTGGTACTTTGCGCCAATCAGTGTAAGAAGATTTTTGGTGTAGAACATAAGTTTTACCAACAATATTTTTATGCTGCACACGTTTAGATGCATTCTCATTTGATATGTGAGTATCAATGTGAATTTCATCTACACTGTCACAGACAGGAGATTTATCTTTACGTATGGAACGTAAAATCTTATTATCTGCCACGTTACCAACGGGAGATTTTGTTTTATGCGAGGAGCGTAATTTATTTGGGCCTACCACGTCACCGACGGAAGACTGATTCTTACACCCAGAAGCACAAGCTTTAGAGTCTGCCCCATTACGAATGGGAGTCTCATTCTTATGAACTGAGCGTAAAATTTGGTTCTTACCCACTGAGCATAAAACTTGATTTTTACGCGGTGGGTGTGAAACCTGGTTATCTTCACCGTTACAAACGGGAGACAAATTGTCACACTTCGAGTGCAACTTTGAAGTAGGGACTGCCTCGTTATGGACGGAAGCCCCTACGACAAGAGTGGGAAGAACCCCCTTGTTATCAGAAGTAGCAGAGAGATCAGAAATCAATTTGGATTTGGGAATCCAAACTTTTTGTGCTTTGCGAGACTTTTGAACATTGGAATGGCGAGAACCACCCCCAGTTCGGAGCATCTCTTCATAGGCAGTCTGGTCGAAGTGTACCACCAGAGTCTTCTTGGTCGAACCGACCGAAACATCATCATATTGAGCAATCACCTCCTCGTCAGAGGAGAAGGTCGTCCCCAGCAGAGTCGCCATTTTTGTTTCGATTAACAAAATGCCTTTCGGAGGAATGGGCTTTTGAAAATAAAATGAGAAAGAGTACAAGAAGTACAACTTTTTGATTCTGGGAAAGTATTGCTATGGAAGTCTAATTCGTAAATGATCACTTTGTTCCTTGGACCATATGATGATGATGAAGATCGCTGCTTGAAGTAGAACAACTTGGAAGAACTAATGCAACAGAAAGGTATCGACGTACTTCGGCACTGATGGCGAGGCCGAATGCTTTCCTGCTTTGCTTCACTCTGTTCTGGAAGAAAAGTTGAAGAAGAGTGCTCTAGAGGATCAAAATCTCGAAGCTCTGATCTCTGTTTTCTCTCCTGTCTCTCTGTTTCTGTCTCTGTTGTATGAGAAAAATGAGTCTTTTTATAGACTCGGGCTTCCGTGCGTAAAGGAGCACCAAAGTATGTCTTTACGCTCGATAACTGCCATCCACGATCAGAGTCATCCTCTGTATGTGCAGACACGTGTCCCATTATTTCAGTAAGAATAGAATGCACGTACACACGTTCCTCGAAATATGTGGCATGAAGACCACGTAGGCACACCACGTTCTGGATTGGCCAGAACAAATAGGGCGTAAAAAAAAGATGAGCGTAAACTAGCTCTGTCATAGGTTTCCAGCGTAAAGCGGTTGTATAACCTTGAGCGTAAAATGGCTCAAATAAACTCCACGCACACATTGCTTTTTAATGAGCGTAAGGACTCATGTAAAACTTCGTGCGTAAAAGAAACCCTTCAGTGAGCGTAAAGTAGCTCGATCTCCATAAACGACAACAATGGTCTTTGTATAAGACAAATTCTATTGAATTCTGTGGTAAATGCCATCATTGATATCTTCATGTCAAAATCTGCATTAAATGCAAGATTTGATAGCTTTTGTCCAGCGTGAAAGAGGCTGCTCTGTCTTTGGCGTAAAAATCACCAGTATAGACTCCAGCGTAAAATGTGACTGGCCTTGACCTGGGCGTAAAGAGATTATCCGCTGCATTAGGTATAAAGTAGACCACTTATGAATGAGATGACTCTTTCTTGGAAGCACTTTTTACGCTCCTACAGCGATCTTAAGGATGCTAGAGTAGGTAGTCGCCTGGCTAATCGCCACCGCATGTCGCAGCTCCCTGGTGAGACCCTTCTTGAATCTCCAGGCCCTGTCCTCTGGCTCTCTAATCAGGTTCTCAATGAACCTGCTGAGTCTGGTGAACTCCGAAGTGTACTGTGCTACCGTCATCGTCCCCTGCTGCAGCGCCTCGAACTGCATCCTCAACTCATCACGCTCCACCTCTGGAAAGAATTTCTCCTTGAACAGTGTTTTGAAAACTGTCCAAGACACTCGGGGCTCCGTCAACTGGGGGTCCTCCCGGTACCAAGCTCTTGCCAAGTCAAAGAGTCGCATGCTAGCCACTGACACCTTCTGGTCCTCTGGAATGTTCGCCATGGTCAAGGTCCTCTCTGCATTCTCCAGCCACTCATCTGTATAGATGATCCCCTCGTCGCCCCAGAAGTCCATCGGGCAAAGGTTCTGGTACTCCTTGGCTGTCCCCGGTCTCGGTCCTCGTGGCGCTGGAACTGCTGCTGGAGCTGGTGCTAGAGCTGCCGGCTCTCTGGTCCTAAGTGCGTCAACGACAGTCGCTCTGAACTGTACTGCCTGCTGATTCTGGGCCTCCCTGAACTGTGCAGCCTGGTGGTTCTGGGCCTCCATAAACTGCTGGAACATCGCCATCACCTGAGCGCCGTCGAACATCATCGTCGGTGGCAGTGCTGGAAAGATAGGAGGCGCTGGCGGAAGCGGATCTATCTGAACGTCCGGTGCGGCCTGCTCTAAACTGCCTGCAACTCCAGTGCCGACTGCAACTCCTGAACCGCCTGCAACTCCTGGCTGATCTGCGATCTTCCTGGTGGCGACCATCCTGCATAAAAAGAAAACTTCGTGATTGATAAAAACCTAACCTACCAGAAAAATGTAAATGTTTATATAATAACCATATGTACCCGATATACCCGTTTTCCTATGCTGTGATTCAAGTTTTCCTAGTGTAAATCAAGTCCCCTAATAGTACGCTAAGACCTAGGTACTATTAGGATAGACCTGCATGGGCCACCACTAAAAATATGTCACGACCCGCTCCCGAATAATCGAACACGAGTCGGACACGCCCAGCCTTCATCGTTGGACACGACGAAGTAAGCTGTACCAATAATAGGGAAAAACTAACAAGTAATCATGAAGTAAGATAAAATCACAGCATCTATAAACGAAATTCCAAAAATAGTACAAGTCTATATGTTTTATTACATTCATCCAGAAATGTCAAATGTCTGACTAAGTCTCAAAATAGTAAATGACATAAAGGAAAGGTACTAAGCCTCTGCGGCCTCTAGGTCCAACACAGCTCCATCTGGCTCAGCTATAATAGCAACATCCCGTCCATAGAAGGTGTCGCAAATGGCCTCCAACTCACCTGCAACTTATCCAGTCAGGAGCGGAGCAAAGTACAGTTCTAGGTAATGAAACATGAACATAAAATGGATATAAGAGTTACAGGAAATGAAATACAGGAATGAGCAGGTAAATACAGGAAAGTAGTACAGGAACTGAGTACAGGAGATATAGTACATGAATGTAAAGTACAGGAAATGAGTACAGGAACTATAGTACATGAATATAAAGTACAGGAATGAAACTATAATCCTGCAGTACCAGACATGATGTGCACAATATCGAAATACATCTAGTCCATGTGACCGGCTGGGGTAAGTACATGTACATGAGTACATGAATAAGGTACGACTTAGGACCCGCGTGTACAGTGCGAGGCCTAAGCTAGGTACAGGAATATAGTAACCGGGGTTGGTCACATGGCTAGTGTATTTCCCCACCCGATACTAACAAGTACAAGAGCAAGAGTACCAGAATACAAGAATACATGATGTCGTGCTATAACAGTGTCACAAGAAAAAGGGTACAGGAATGTAAATGTACAAAACCGTAGAAGAGTACTTGCCTGGCTCTGGAAAGTACTGGTAATCAGGAACTGGATGTCTTCCTGTTTTAAATGTTTTTTACAAGTTGATCTATCTCTAATACCATATTAACTTCATAAAACCTAATTAACAGTTTGAACTTAATTATTTAAAGATTGATTCAATTCTAACCTTGAGCACAACCATATACTCAAACCTTGGATAGGCTACAATAACTAAATTAGTCTAATTGATAAAACGACCTTCCAGTCAAAACTTATTATTGAACAAAAACATTCTGAACATAGCTAGCCTTCTCTCTTTAGTAAATAAATAATAAAAAAATGGTCTCAGAACAAAGCCTGCAATTTCAGTATTGACTTGCAATGCAAAGCTAACATTCTCCCCAAACCAACACTTTAACCAGAGTAACTCAACACTCAAAAATAAGTCTGTAATTCACCACATCACAAATATTCTAAGAATACTAAATTATACAAATATTTATACCATTAAAGCACAGATCAAATATTGCATTCACTTTAATAATATACACAACTAGAGTTAAATACAGCAAGTTATGCCATCATTTGAAAGATGATCAAATGAAGAACCACGTTGAGTCCAACTCTTCACACACACACTGCTCTAGTTCTCTAGACATGAGCTACTACACTGGTACACGTACACAGCAACCCCAGGTACATCAACTTGGTCACACGCAAAGGTATTCAAGTAACTTAGACACGAGCTACGGTCGACCCAAGCCAACTGGCTGCCACTAGTCCTACTCCGGTAAGCATCAACACGAACACAAGTCCTCAACACGAGCAAGACACAACCCGACACATGAAACGAGCACAACACTTGGTATCATAGCCAGAAAACTAGCAAAACTGAATAAGAAGCGATTAGGTGAGTAGATTAGTTACCTGGAAGGATTTCATACCGGAATCGAGCTTCACTCTACAGTTCGAATGTGGTTCGGAATTATAGTTTGTTGATCCTAACACATGAGCAATCAAAACGAACCCAGAACGAAGCATCAGATTATTACGACAGTATGGAATGATCTGAAAATAAATCAAGGATCCTCACCTGATCCACAATGGTGTTACGACGGAACAAAAAAAATCAATATCCAAATAATTCTCGCAATTTATGAATACAAACAATCAGAGAAAAATAATGGATCAAAAACACTCAACATTGATCTCAGAATGAATTTTGGAAAGAACTCAAATACACACTCGGGAACTCTACTAAAATAATTTGCCAACAAACAACAAGATCAGGAATCAGAGTCATCTTCATTGAAAACTTAAGATCAAAAAAATTCGAATACCTATGCATAATCGACAGATCTGGACATCGATTAGGACTCAAGAATGAAGTTCTCGTCTCTGAGCTAGCACTTTGCTCAAGAAATCGGAAAGACAACCGTGCCATAAATCATATGAAGGACATCATAATTCTGAATTGAAATTAAATTCTAGAATTACTCATCAGAGTGAAATTTTTACTAGAGATCTCGGACAAGTCAAGAATCCATTACTGTAGAAATCGGATCGAACATCTCGATCTGAATTTTCAGATTGGAAATCAACAAATCTCTTGAATCCGAGAAAGAGTGAAAGAACGGAGAGGTCGAGCGGAACTCACCAGAATATATTCGAATTCGGAAATCGCAGGGAGATCCTTCAGTCCTCAACAACTTGCTCGACACTTCTGATCTGAAGTGGATCGATCGATAATTTAAAATGAGAAAGGAAGCACGAGTAGAGGAGGATCGAACATGAAAAAATTGAGTTCAGGGTGGCTCGGATAGAAGTTTACCGATGATCGTCGGAGAGTGAGTCAGACCGTGCTACGCCATCGTCGAGTGGATCGGCACCGCCGTTGTCGAGTCTCCGTCATTGCTGTCAGGATCGTCTTCGTCCTTAAGCCATCGCCGTCAGGATCGTCGTCGAGTGGAAGCTCATCGTGCTTGGACAAAATGCCGCGGCCGGGGAAAATCGCCGGAAGAGGAGATCGAAATTAGGGTTAGGTTGGGGACACGCCGAGGTTGGGAAATTCCCAATTCTCGAATGCTCAGAAAATATTGGATGAGAAGAATGCTCTCTCACTCCAACCACTCAGTTGATAAAATAAGAAAGTGCATTTTGCACTTTACCCGTCCCGCCACACACAAGTTATATTCAAGCCCTCCCCCGTACTGTATTTAAGCAAAACCCCCCTCTGCTTTTTCATAATTGCAAAAAATTGTTTTAAAAACAGTTTTAAACTCACATGGTGGGCCCAGGTTGTTGTAACAACTTTTCAAATTTGGAAAGTGGTCTAAAATTAATTCCCTCCAAAATATATCATCTAAAATTTATTGTTTAAAACTAATTATTATTTAAAGCTTAATAATATCAATTGTATAATAACTAGAATCTAATTATTTATTTAAAAAATATCGGAAAGTGGAGTTACAAATCTCCCTCCCTTAAAAAAATTTCGTCCTCGAAATTCAAAGGACAAAACAAGCAACATAACCAAAACAAAAAAAACAAAAAAATCTCAGCAAATCACAAAGGTCCAAACACTAGTCATTTATTGAAATTAGAATCCCACAAACAGAGTACAATCAATCAATCAAATAAAGTGGGATAGCGCTCCCGTATCTCGTCCTCGCGCTTCCATGTGGACTCTCCCAGAGAGTGATGTCTCCACATGACGCGAACGAGAGGAATAGTCTGGTTCCGCAAGCGCTTCTCCCTCCAATCGAGGATCTCTACTGGCTGCTCCTCGTAAGTCAATCTCGGGCCCACCTCTAGCTCGGAATAGTCCACCACATGGCTCGGGTCTAGAATGTATCGTCGAAGCTGAGATACGTGGAAAACGTCGTGCACTCCCTCCAAGCTAGCTGGAAGCGCCAGTCGATACGCTACCTCGCCAATCCGTGCCGTCACGTCGAAAGGTCCGATGAATCTCGGACTGAGCTTTCCGCCTCCGCCAAATCTGATGACGCCCCTAGTCGATGAGATCTTCAGGAATACTCTGTCTTCAGTCTCAAACTCAAGTGGCCGTCTGCTATTGTCCGTCCAATGCTTCTGCCGATCCTGCGCAACCCTGAGATGCTCTCTGATCAGTCTGACTTTCTATGCTGAGTCTACCACCATCTCTGGCCCAAGTAAAGCTCTCTCGCCAACGTCGTCCCAAGATAACGGCGTGCGACATCTCCGTCCGTACAGCGCCTCGAATGGGGTCATCTCGATGCTGGCCTGATAACTGTTGTTATAGGCAAACTCTACTAGGTGTAAATGGTCCTCCCACGAACCGCCGAAGTCGAGTGCGCAAACCCACAGCATGTCCTCCAAGGTCTGAATGGTCCTTTCGAACTGCCCATCCTTCTGTGGATGATAGGCGGTACAGAACTTCAACAGTGATCCCAAGCTCTGCTATAAACTCCTTCAAAAGTACGATGTAAAACGGCTGTCTCGATCTGAAATGATGCTAACTGGCACCCCGTGAATCCTTACGATCTGACGCATGTAGAGGTCTGCAAGCTTCTCGATCGACAGCCCAACCTTGAACGGAATAAAATGGGCAGACTTTGTCAATCTGTCCACGATCACCCAAATAGCGTCCTTGCCACTAGGAGTACGCGGCAATCCAGAGACGAAGTCCATGGTAATATGCTCCCACTTCCATTTCGGAATAGGTAATAGCTGGAGTAGTCCTGCTGGTCTCTGGCGCTCCGCCTTGACTTGCTGGCACACAAGGCATCTGGAAACAAATCTGGCGACCTCTCTCTTCATCCCATACCACCACACATACTCTTGCAGATCCTTATACATCTTGGTAGACCCAGGATGTATAGAATACTGCGACTGGTGGGCCTCCTGCATCACCTCCTCCCACAAGTCCTTGGGCACACACAGCTGGCTCACATGCCTCAAGGATCCGTCCTCCGCAATGGTGAAGTCGTCGAGCAGTCCTGCCTCTGTCTGAGCTCTAAGATACTGGAGTCCTACATCAAGAATCTGGGCCTCCTTAATCTTCTCTAGCAGTCCCGACTGTATCTGTATGTGCATCATCTGTCCTCCCAATCCGGGTAGTACAATCTCAATCCCAAGGCTCTCAAGGTCCTCTAATAGATGCCGGTCTATAGTGAGATACATGGCAACAGGATATCGACTAAGAGCATCTGCCACCACATTCGCCTTTCCAGGGTGGTACTACAGACTGATGTCGAAATCCTTCACGAGTTTCAGCCATCTGCGCTGCCTTATATTCAGTTTTTTTTAGTAAAGACATACTTCAGGCTTTTGTGGTCCGTGAAGATGTCTACTCTCTCTCCATATAGGTAATGCTTCCACAGTTTCAAAGCAAATATGACTGCTGCAAGCTCCAAGTCATGTGTGGGATAATTCTTCTCATGGGGCCTCAACTGTCTAGAAGCATACGCTATAACCCTCTTGTTCTGCTCCAGCACGCATCCCAAGCCTTTCCCTGAAGCATCACTGTAGATGACGAATCCTCCTGATCCCGATGGTAAAGCTACAACTGGTGCCATCGTGAGTCTTCTCTTTAATTCTTCAAATGCTGACTGGCAGGCGTCGCTCCATATGAACTCCTCGTCCTTCCGTGTAAGCTTCGTCATAGGCTATGCTATCCTGGCGAAGTCCTTCACGAACTTTCGGTAGTATCCTGCTAGACCCAGGAAACTACGAATCTCTGCTACTGACTTGGGAGGTGCCCATGCTTCTACTGCCTCAATCTTCTTGGGATCCACAGAAATCTCCTCTCCAGTCACTACATGCCCCAAAAACTCCACTCGGTCCAAAAAAACTCACATTTCGAGAGTTTCCCGTACAACTTCTTCTTCCGCAGAATCTTCAAAACAATCCGCAGGTGCTCTACATGCTCTTCCTCTGTCTTCAAATAGATAAGAATGTCGTCAATAAAGAATACGACAAACTTATCCAAATATTTGTGAAAAACCTTATTTATCAGGTTCATAAACACAGCTGGGGCATTAGTGAGTCCGAACGACATCACCAGGAACTCATACTGGCCGTATCGGGTGTTGAAGGCTATCTTTGGAATATCCTGCTCCCGAACCTTCATCTGGTGGTACCCCGACCGAAGATCAATCTTAGAAAAGACCTTCGCTCCACTAAGCTGGTCAAACAGCTCATCAATCTGTGGCAAAGGGTACCTATTCTTGATGGTGATGTTGTTGAGTGCACGGTAGTCAATGCACATCCTCACCGTCCCATCCATCTTGGGCACAAAAAGTATCGGTGCTCCCCAGGGTGAAGCACTGGACCGAATAAATCCCTTGCCCTCTAGCTCATCAATCTGCGCCTTCAACTCTGCCGCTTCCTTCGGGTTGATCTTGTAATAATGCTGAGACTTCGGCGCTGATCCGGGCAATAGGTCAATGCTGAACTCCACGTCTCGATCTGGCGGCAATCCTGGCAGCTCCTCGGGAAAGACGTCGAGAAACTCTTTGATAAGTGGATGCGGCAACTCCTGGTCTTCTGCAACAGCTCCGAAATAGACTCCCTCTGGCCTTTCTGCAACTCGTCGGCTGATCTCGAACGGTGGAACTCCTGGCGGGCTGAAGATCACCTTTCCTTCATGGCAGTATATTACGGCAAACTGCTCGCTCATCCAGTCGATGCCGAGGACTATATCAAATTCGGGCAGTGGCATCACTAGAAGTCGAGCTCTAATCTCTCTCCCAGTAATAGTGATAGGGCATTCCACTATCTCACTCACTGGCACCAACCCTCCTCCTGTCATAATCCGACAGTTCCTTCTAGTGGGCTTGGGTGTGAAGCCGTGTCTATGTAGAAACTCATATGATACAAAGCTATGTGTGGCTCCAGAATCGAACAATATAATGGCAGAAAAGGAATGTAAAAGTATAGAACCTGTGATCACATCCGGTACTGCCTCATCCTCCTCAACTGCCGCCATGACGTAAGCACGTCCCTACTGCTGTCCTTCCCTCTGCTGACGCTGTGCAAACTGCTGCTGCTGAGTGGGTAAATCTGGTCCCCTCTGTGGTATAGCTGGTAGAGCTCTGGGTGGTGCAGGTGGTAGTGGGGGTGGTCCTCCAGCTCCTCGAGGTCCTCCAGTCAGTCTAGCCGCAGCCTGTGGACAATCCCTCATCTGGTGTACGTCTGATCCGCAGAATAAGCACAGTCCGAGCCTCTTGCGGCACTCGTCGAAGCGGTGTCCCGGCTGATAGCAGAATGTACAAGTAATCCCCTGCTGCTGTCTCTGATGCTGATGTGCAGGAGCTCTGGTTGGTCGATGCTGCTGCTGTGCCGGCTGCTGAGGTCTCGCCTGAGTCTGAGTCTGGAACATCCTTCAGATAAAGTAATACAGACTTTATCTTTTCTCTCTGGTAGTAGTGTGTTTTCTCACAAGACTTGTGATATTTGTCATCAAGCTAAACAGACTCGTGATGCCTTTCCTGATAATAGTAGTCGTGCTTTGAGATGCTTTGAGCTAATACACTGTGATCTGTGGGGACCATATCATATTCCGTCATCTAATGGGGAACAATATTTTTTGACTTTGGTGGATGATTTTTCTAGAGCTGTTTGTGTCACGACCCGTACCCTAGCGTTAGGGCACGAGACGTGGGTACGTCCAGCCTACGCCGCAGTGTCGGCGGTAGAACGCTGTTCTAGGTCATAGTCACATCTAAAACAATATGCTATACTCTCCAGACGGAGGACAAACACATAAGGATACTATCTCAATCACAACTCTAAAGATAGATAACAGCATGATGAAATAGATAAGATAATCCACAAGAGAGAGAACCAGGAGTGATAGTAAAATAGTTCTATTAAACAAACACAAGATTTCAAATACAACTCTAAGACAAACAATAAAGAAAATGAACAAACTCTAGGTAAATACTCCAAGCTCTACCAGTGTCCTCTAGGCTAACTGTGAACTCCAAGTACCTGTAAAATTTTATCAACGGGTCCAATCAGGACAGGAACGAGCACATATCTCTCACAACAGTCATATCAGGAATGGACATATAAAGCAAGCTATAGAAAACTATACATGAATCGCTGTAAAGAGAAATCAACAAGAGAGAAGATATAACTGAGATATAATATGATAAATAAAGAATATAACCTTCTACGTGAATCAGAGCATGAATTGGTTATGTAAACAGCTTGGGTTGCACATGGATACAGCTATGGAATGCACATGGATAACTACTGGGGATAATGATCACATAACCAACTACACTCTCCCTGCCCCCAACCAATACACAAGGATCGAAGCATGTTACTGTATACATGGAGCTCATATGGTCATGAGTGTACATGAATAACATATGAGTGCACATGGATAAAGGTGAATACATGGAGTACATGATGACCATGATAAAGTACATGAACATGACATACTCGATGTATCCGAGGGGATAACATCGCATGAAAAGATCCAGAGGGTACTGATCCGTGTGAACGTCGTGTCAGCATCAAGTATACTAGTCTATAACAAGAGTACATATCCAAAGAAGTATGAAAAGATCAGAGAATGTACTCGCCTGGTAATCCAAGCCGCTGATAAATGTAGATGTCCAACTGGAGTCACAGTGTCCTATTTAGAGCAATCACAAGTCACAAAAGAGTCTAACATGAAATAAGAGTAATCTACAGTGCATTCTAGATAGTTCTAGGTCAAAGTCTAATCAACAAGTCCACTAGGTCAACTAAAGTCAAATTAGAGTCAAACTAAAGTCAACTAGTCAAGTTCTAGTTCAATCCGGGTCAAACTAAGCCAATGGTTGACCTATAGTTGACTTTTGGTTAACATAGTCAAAGGGGATCAACTCTAGTCTCTAAGTATTAAACTATGAGGTTGTACTAATTCTGAATTACGGACAAGTAAAATAAAATAAAATAAGAATAAATAACTAATGGTGACACATAGAGAACCATCCACAAGCATTGTCGGATGATAAAACAAATATCACCAACATGTCCAGAAGTATCAAATCAGCTAGGATTGCCTGTCCTTAAGTCCAATTCTGGACACAGGGGCAAAACGGTAATTTCGGGCGAAAACGATGTCCGCCGTTGGACCCGCTTTGCACCGAAAAGCGTGCCAGAGTCAACGGTCTCTAAATTTGTCAAACTAAATGTCTACAGATCCGGTTTTCCGATATGAACCCAATCGTATGTTCAAAGTTGGATTCCGACGGGCCGTGCACAAAATTGCCCGTTAAGTGGGACCGTAGGGCCCACAAAACGACGTACGAGTCAACTGTCTCAGAATTGGACTAAACTTGGCATACAGGACCAGAAAAATGATACGGTCCTGTTGGCGCAAGTTTTGTCTCGATCTGACGAACGTGTACAAAGTAATTGGAGAATTTACAAAGTGCATGATATGGTGAATTTTGACGGATACGCATCAAATTCGTCGCGCACACGCGACCAATTTAAATTCCGCCAAAGCCTACACGACCACGAAGTCGTTACGCACCTTTCGATGCTTTCAGTTCGTGACTACGTCGCCCGGATTGGCGGGATGCACGTCGTGTCGAACAAATTTTTAGTTTTTAAAACAGGTTTTTGGGAAACTTTGAGATTCGATTTCTCGGCGAGTAGTCGATGAATTTAAATTCCGTAAGAAGGGATTCGAAGCCCTACATGTTGTCAAAAAGTGTCTTCAAATAGTTTTTCTATATTGGACTGGATTGATCGAAAATGATCCTCAAACACAGCCATTTGGGACTGGTTTGAGGCTGTTTTCGAAATAGTTTTTTGTCGACTTTGCGTCGATTTCTCTGACAACCTAGGGCTCTACAATTAATTCTAATTGAAGGGACTTAGGGTCGTATAGTTTGTGAACGCACCTGAGAAAGAAGATTATGAAACGATGGATCGAGGTAGCGGGAAAAACACCCTAAAGATGGCATCTCGCGCTGCTGCTACTGCTGCTCCACTGCAGTCGTCTCAGTTTTGCGCGCGCGCACCCGCGCGGCCGTGGCCGCGCGCGGCCGCGGCGCCGTCGGCGGTTGGGTCGCCCAGGCTGGCAAGAGGGGGTGGCACCGTTGTCCGGGGTCGGAGAGTGTTAGGGTTTCAAGAATACTCCTCACCCTCTCTCGTATAATATATGTACTGAGCGTTCGAACCGGGGAGGGGGGGGGGGTGCTCGGGTCTCCGGGCTCGGGGATTAGCAGTTGGGTTTAAGAGGTCGGGGGCCACTTGGGGTGTTCTCGGTTGGGTAGGTTTTGTGATGGCTGGGCCGGGCCGGTTGGCTTGGCTGGAATCTCATATATATAGCTAATTACATATACATTTGAAACTATATATATATTATATATATATATATATATATATATATATATATATATATATATATATATATATATATATATATATATATATATATATATATTTTACTTAAATATGTAAATATATATATATCAATATATATAAGTACGTATATATATATATATATATATATATATATATATATATATATATATATATATATATATATATATTGATATATATATATATTTACATATATATCTGCGTCAATACAACTTAAATATGTAAATATATATATATCAATATATATAAGTACGTATATATATATATATATATATATATATATATATATATATATATATATATATATATATATATATATATATATATATATATATATATATATACTCTTACACATATAATATATTTATTTATATATATATACATGTACACATATAATATATATTTATATATATATACTCATACACCACACAAGATTTATTTATATATATACATACGCATGTACACCCCTGCAAATATATTTATATATATTTATGTATACGAAAACACACACATTATACAACATTTATTTATATATACTTACACGTATATAATATATATATATATATATATATATATATATATATATATATATATATATATATATATATATATATATATATATATATATATTATATATATAAACCCACTAAATAAACTCCATAATACCAATAATCCACAGATAATCCAAAGAGTCTTGGTGGACATATCTGGCCCTAGGAAATTATACCAATATTCTAAAACTCTATTTAAATAATAATAATAATAATAATAATAATAATAATAATAATAATAATAATAATAATAATAATAATAATAATAATAATAATAATAAGAGAAATTTTGAGTGACACCCCACTTTATTTAGCCATATTCAGGGTGCACCCCACAAGTTTACAATAATGTATAACATCCCCCACATTATACGTTTTTCGTCCAAAATTAACAGTTGACCGCTTTTAGGTATAATTTAGGACCAAACTGCCCCTCACGTGTTGAGAGCAGTGAACTTAAAATTGGAAAACCCTAAACTACCCTTTTTTTTCTAAACGACCCCCCTCTTCCCTACAGAATTCCAATCGCTCTCTCTCTCTCTTCCACTCCCTCTTCTCTCTCGTCGACTTTTCATCCTCACCGTACTCCGACGCATACGAGAAATTAGAGGTACGAAACCGCACTCTCTCTTCTCTCTATTTTCCCTCTTTTTTCGTACCAATTTTTGATACACGCTCGATCTTTTTTCCTTTCATTCTGATTTATGTAAGTGAAAGGATCCTCAAAATTCCATGGCGAACCAGACACCCAGGTAAGAAATTATTTATTTTTTCCTAAAATGGATGAAAATAATCGTTTTAGGTTTCGTTTTTAGGGTTTCCCCTAAAATTGTACACTGAAACTTTTTGGCTTTCCTTTAATGTACGAAAGATATCATTTTTAGGTTTCGTTTTTAGGGATTTCCCTAAAATTGTACACTGCAATTAGTTGGTTTCGTTTTATGAATTAATCGTTTTTAGGTTTCATTTTTAGGGTTTTCCCTAAACTGTATATTTGAATTAGGGTTCAGATATCTGTAATTAGGGTTTAGACCTGAAATTAGGGTTCAATATTTGAAATGTGTATGTGTATGCTAAAATTAGGGTTCAACATCTGAAATGTGTATTTGAATTCATACTGGGCTGTTATATGTGTATTTGTATGCTGTATATGTTAATTTATGTCTATTTGTATTGTTATATGTGAAATTAGGGTTCATTCAGTAGACATTATGTCAATTCATTCAATTTATGTCTATTTCTATTTGTATGCTATTGTAGGCTATTATGGTTCATTCATGTATGATATTGTAGGCTATTATGGTTCATTTATGTCTATTTCTATTTGTATGCTATTCTATGATATTTGTATGATATTGTAGGCTATTATTGTTATATGTGAAATTGGGGGTCATTCAGTTGCTATTATGTCTATTTCTATTTGTATGCTATTGTAGGCTATTTTAAGGGTAGTTATGTGCCATTGTGTGCTATTGTAGGCTATTTTAAGGGTAGTTGTAATGTTATACAGAAAGTACATGCTTAGGGTCCATTTTAAGGGTAGTTCAATTATTGTTGAAGTGGACCCAGACTTTATGTCTGTTGGATTTATCTTATACAGTTGAAAGTAACCATTTGGAGGGAGTTTATAAGTATTACTGGATTGATGACTTGAAGAATGGGAAAACAGTGGAGCTCCTCACTGATGCTGGGTTGTTGGATATGTTTAGTAAACAACTTCTTGATAAGAAAGAAGAGACATATTCTTAGAAGAATTTGGCAACCCTGCAAGTCAAGAGCAACAACCTACTGAGTCACTAACACCAAGCAAAACTAGGAGGATTAAGAAAGTAGCCCACAAACCAGTTAGAAAATATGTCAAAAAGGGTCTTCATGAGGAGCAGTTGGATCCACTACCTAGTGACAGTGATGTGTATCTTCCTGAGGAGCAGCTGGATCAAATGCCCTCAAGGGTCTTCACTGCTGGAGGGTCTGACCAAGGGGCTCCAACACAGACAAAGGGTGAGCAAGAATATGACACACATGCAGAGACACAACTCTATGGAGATGAACCACAGGGTGAGGAAGAAGCAGATGTGGAAGAATGGGGGAAAGAAACTGAGTTCCTGTAAAACCCCTAAATTTTCTCCTAATATTTTTTTATTATTTAAAATTTGGCATTGATAGTTATTTTTTTCATAATTGTACGTCGCGCGCAAGGTTTTGTGTTTCGTATTTGCTCGTCGAGAGCGAATATGTACGAGGTACATATTTTAAGAAAACATTTTTTTACTATATAGAAGTATAGTTTCCAGAATGAATATATGATAGATACTTTATTTGCTCAAAGTTGTGAACGGCATAGCGTAGAGTTTTGCAAACTTTACTAATTTAATTAATATAAAAAGGGCTATTGGATTTTATTATATACAAATATAATTAGTGAATTCGAAAAATAATGTTTTACATAAATATTATTTTGTATAGGGGATACAGGAATTTGAATTCATGTATAAAATCGTATTTTCGAAATTAATTAATACTAATAATTTCTCATTTGGAAAAAGATATTTTAAATTATGTGAGTATTGAAATTTAATTAATTTTGATAATTTATTTTATAAAAGATTTTATTGAATTCAATTTAAAATAAGCTTTTTAATTTATAATAGGATTTATGGGATCGGATTTGGATTCGATCAAGTTATTTTAAATCGATTTGAAATAAATAATAAAATATTTAATGAGAAAATTTAAATTCATCCTTGTCCGTATTTGTCTAGAAGCATCACCCCCTATATAAGGAGAGCCTCTATTCCCTTGTCTCCATAATTTACCATCCAAATTCTCCATCAAATTCGTGCATCGTGTCGGTGTCGCCATTCTCCATCCACTATATCTTATTTTTACACATACAATATTCCAACCCCGCGTCCGACAAGCCCGGCGCCGACACTGTTCCGTGTCACGCAGGACACGATCCACACACCAAAAGCTAATCCTAATTTCTACATCCCCTCTGTTCCCAGCCTCTGCGCCTCGGTCGACACAACCACCACTTCTGGCCATCCCAATGGCAGCACCGCCACGCCATCGTCTGTCACAACCCGTACCCAGATATACGGGTAGGAATACGTGGGCCACGCCCAGCCTACGCCGCAGTATCGGCGGTAGAGCGCTGTCAAGTACACTAAACTAACTATAACATCTAATGATCCATAACTAGAAATGTACTCATGTCACATCACGAAAACTAAGGAAGATAAGACAAGAAATAATAAGAATATCACCAGAACAACTAGAATCTATAATGATCATAAGACTGGAAAATAAAGAAGGAACAACAAGACTAACTAAGGATAACTACCAGGCAACTCACATAGAAGAATAGTAAGATCCACCTCAGCTAGCAACATCATGAAGTCCAATACTGAGGGCACAACTACTCCTAAAATTTGTCAACATATCCGGTCAGGATGGAACGAGTACATATATCTCATAACAGATCTCAAGATAGAATAAAAGCTATAAGGCTGTAAATAGAGCATATACAATGAATCATGGAGTGTACATATATGTATCATGGCATGGTAAGCTGTAGAGCTAGAGCTAGAACAAGAAAGTAGAACTGAATCATGGTATGTACACAAATCAAGGTAAGCCATATATCCAATGTGTGTGAGTAGCAGTTTCAACTTGTGATCGGCTTGGGTACCTGTCGAGAACCGGCCTGGCAAGTCATAAGTGCGGTATATGACTCACACTGTTCAAGAATGCAAGGGGATATGATCACAGGCATACGCTACTACTCCCCCTACCCCAACTGGTAGAATGGATCCAAACATGACACATCACTGCACGGGATTCTAATGAGAAGGTCGCGAACCTTCTCTAGAATCAGTGACCATATATTGAGCAAGAGCTACAAGGGAGCTTGCAAAATACATCCCAACCTAAGAAGGAGAAACATCTCTCGTCGGGATCCAAGAATACCAATCCGTGAGAACCATGTGTCAGGTATAAGCATATCAACACTAAGTACATGAATCATAACAGTTATCATAAATTGGGAATAAGTTATCAGAGAATGAGAGAGATATATGTAGGGAGTGATGTATGTAGAGAGAATGAGAGAGATATATATATGTATATATAATATATATGGGTGTGTATATATTATATAGTGAGAGAGAGGGAGATATTTAGTGAGAAGATATTTAGAGAGGGAGAAGTCGGCTGAGTGTAGGGTGAGGGGGTTCTCTTTGTGTGGGAAGTGAGAGAGTAGGAGAGAGAGAGAGAGTTACATTATATATATATATATATATATATATATATATATATATATATATATATATATATATATATATATATATATATATATATATATATATATATATGTATATATATAAAAGAGAGAGGTAGAGATTTTTATAAAATAAAAGAATTATATTTCGAGTAGACAAAAATGGGAAAACACCAGTGGGGTGTATGGGCAGTCATGACAGGGCCCACACTAAACTGGATTGGGCGTTGGACCAAGTTTGGACAAGGTCGAAGCCAAGATTTAAATAAATTTATAAATTAAACCAAATTAAATCATGGATGAAATAGGAGCACAAGGGGGATCGAAATTGTGGCACACAAGTGGCACCGGCATAGTTTACTCAAAACAGGCCAGGGCCATATATTGGGTCGATTAGATGGGACCGATGTCGGGCCCGAAAATTAAATTGGAAGTTAAATCACAATTTACGGTAAATAATAAATTGGTCTAAATTGACCCGAAAGTTGTGCGAAGGAAATGGAGCACAAAATGGAGTGTCTGAGTGGGACACGAAGGTCATGGGTGAAGAGCGTCTCGAGTAGATCAGGCATGACAAATTGGTTTCGAGAAAATGACAGGTCTGGTGCTCCTAGATTAAAAGTCATGGTAACGTGCATATGATGATCAAGAAAAAGAGTGGGAATTCAATTAATAATTTAATGGTCTAATATTGACCCGAACTTGCGCGAAGCAAAAAGAGTACAAGGGAACAAGTTCGAGCGGGACACGAAATATCAATGTGAAGATAATCTCGTCTACTACAAACTCCAAGAAGGAAGTTTCCAGAGACCGGCATCCCTGATGCTCTAGAAATCCAAGTCACGGTAGAGAGCATTTAATTAAATAATAATCAAATAATAATATCTGTTCAAAATAATTGATTTATAAAATTTAAAAAAAATAAGCCCAAAATTCAGGGGCTTACATCGTCATCACCACCACAACCACCATCGCCACCACCACAGCCCACCACCAACATCAGTTCCTCCATCTCCCCCGGCCATCGCCAGAATCCCGTCAGTTCTCCCCTTACCGACAAACCCTAAAAAAAACCATCAACACTCCCACCGAGATCCACCATCGCGATGACCGAACGGCCAGCTACCACTGCCACTGCTATCTCCACCACCACCGAGGCCCTCGCCAAACCCTTGCCGCCAGCGATCCCGTTAACCGGTGACTACGTCCCAAAACCCAGCGTCACCGCCACCAGAGAAAGTAAGGAGGGGAGCCCTAACCTGTCCGAGCCTCCCCGCACAGCCGTGTCACCGTCGGTACTGCACCGCACCTGGCTATGCGTTCGCCGGAGACGCTCCGCTCCTGCCGTGTCCATCCAAGCTCCCCGCAACCGCCAGCCCTGGCAGCAACGACTCCGCCGTGTCACTGTCCTTGACTCCGGTAGCGATGCAACGACTCCGCCGCGTCACTGCCCTGATGGTCACACAATTGACTTATGAAAGGAAGATTACTTCTAGAGCATAGGGTGAGCATGACTTGACTCCAAGGACTACAAAGATCATTGAGCAGAGGTCAAGGCAAGTCAACAAGTATCAGGTCAATAGTGCTGATGATGGGCTATTCTGTGTCACTAGTGTCTTTCCCATTGAGAACAGATGGACAGTTGACATTAATGGAAAAAAAATGTGACTGCTGTGTATGAGATTTAACTGGGATCCCCTGTGTGCATGTTGTTGTTGCTTTGCTACCTAGCAGGCCTGCATGGTCAATGTAAGTCTCTATCTTTTTTATTGTTATACCTTATACATCCTAGTAGTGGTGTACACTAATATTTATTTGTCTTCTTGCAGGTTCACAAGTCACTACTATCATGCCAATACCTACAAGAAGGCGTATGCTGGAAAGATTGTTCTATTACCTCAACAAAGCCTATGGGATCAAGTAAGTCAACGAATTCTAGTAGTAGTGCTTCTCTTTGTTTTCAAGTTATGTTGTCCCTTGTGTGTTTCACTTCTCCAGATTACATTGCTCTAATAATTTCAAGTTTTTTTTCCTCTATGTGTTTCATTTCTCTATGTTGCAGCCACCATATGAGGTTGGTCCACCTGCTAGACATAGGCAACCTGGGCCGGAGACCAAAGGATGTTAGAAGGAATGAGGCAGACGAGGCACCAAGACCTGCCAAGAAGCAAAGGATTTATGGGAGGTGTAAGCTACCTGCTGATCATAATGCTAGAGGGTGCCAGGGAGGACCAGTTGGAGGAAACAAGAAGAAACCAAGGGCACCAAGACCACCAAAAGAACTAAGATCTGCAAAGATTCCAAGGAGTAGCAACACTGTTTACAAGAGGCCAAAGGTTTCAAGAGGCCAAAGAAAGAAGGCACCACAACAATCAGGTGATTCAACACTACAAGGAGTTCCAGTGACAGAATTCATACAACATAATTTAGCCAATGTACCTGGAACGGCTCAAGACATTATAGGATGTCTACCAACAAGGGGCTCAAATTCATGAAGAGTCAATAACAATAGCATTTTGTGAAGTTAGCATTTTGTGAACATTTTGTGAAGCAGCAGAAGCAGTAGACATTTTGTGAAGTTAACATTTTGTAAAGTTGAATATCATAGCAGCAGCAGTAAAGTGCAGTAGACATTTTGTAAAGTTGACATTATGTGAAGTGAAGTAAACTAATGTAATCTGCAGTAAGGCAGTTAGCATATGTGTGGCTTTTTATGAAGTGAAGTGAACTTACATATGTGCAGTAAACTAATGTAAAGTTGACATTATGTGAAGTGAAGTGAACTTACATTTTGTGAAGTTAACATATCTGCAATAAAGTTGATCATTTTGTGAAGTGAACTTACATATGTGTGGCTTTTTGTGAAGCTGACATTCTTTGTTACTTTTGTGAGTAACAAGATTACAAGATTCCTGTGAAGCTGACACTCTATTTGATTCATGTGAAGCTGACACTCTATTTTAGCTTATTTTTTTGTTCAAAACTGTATGTTCAAAACTGCAGATTACAAGATTCATGTCAAGCTTCTTGTGAATTTTGTTCAAAACTCTAATTTTGTTTAAAAACTGCAGATTACAATATAACTCTAATTATGTTCAAAACTCTATTTTGTTCAAAACTGCAGATTACATCCTGTTTGATTCCTGTGAAGCTGACACTCTATTTTAGCTTATTTTTTGTTCACAACTGCATGTTCAAAACTGCAGATTACAAGATTCCTGTGAAGCTTCTTGTGAATTTTGTTCAAAACTCTAATTTTGTTCAAAGACTGCAGATTACAATATAACTCTAATTATGTTCAAAACTGCAGTAAGCTCAAGTAAACTCGAAGAGATTCTTGTGAAGCTTCTTGTGAATTTCAACTTTATATAGCAAAATACAAGATTCCATATAGTGAATCAATCAATATGTTTTGTTCAAAACATTGTCACATCCATATAGTGGATCAAATACAACATTTCAGATTACAACTTCACATAGCAAATTTTTTTCCAAATTTTTTACATAACTCTTCTAAAGTAGTGTTCACTACAATTTGAACTGGAATTTCAGAGTTAGTGTCACTGGCCGTAGCCTCATTCAACCATTGGAATGCATTGTTGCACTTCAGGCATTGCAAGAATCTTCTACCCTTGCTGTGACTCCTCTTTGACATTAAGATGACTCTCCTTCCTCCACAGTTTGGATTATGGCAAGTAGTTTCTTGCCAAGGACAATTTCTCTTCCAATGACCTAGGTCACCACATTTGAAACAATCTTCCCTTTGAGTTGTTGAAGTTGAAGCTCCGGAGCTTGAACCCAAAATAGCCACATCCAGCCATTGAAAATCCGAGCAGAGGGGGCACTTCAAAAAATTTCGGCCGGAATTTGCTTCAGTATTGGACTTCGAAACATACCTAATCCCCCTGCAACTTCCAACCTTGCATGGTGAGCTCAAAAAGAACACTCGTCTGCTACATGGGTGTTCATCGAGCATATTTGACATTTGTCCTAATCAAAAGAGAAAATCCAACGATTTGAGACAAACAAAACACAAAAATAAAAGCTTTCATATATTAAAGAAAAAAAAACCAAATCAATTTAAGTTTACCTGGGTTGCAGCGTCGGCCATGAGAGTTGGGAAAGCTTCGGATTTAAAATGGGAAGAGAGATTTGGGGGTTAGGTCATAGAAAGAGAAGAGAACGTGATTTGCTAATGTAGGAAATAAGAAAGGGTACTTTAGGTATTTCAAAACTAATTTTTACTATCTCAGAACTTCTCTGAACACAGGAGGGCAGTTTGGTCAAAAATTACACCACAAAGCGGTCAACCATTAGTCTTGAACGGAAGTGGGGGATGTTATACATTATTGTAAACTTATGGGGTGCACCTTGAATATTGCTAAATAAAGTGGGGTGCCACTCAAAATTTCTCTAATAATAATAATACCCATTTGTATAAATAACCAAATATTTAGGAAATATCGTTAAGTCTACCCAAAAAGCTAGAAAATATTTGTACATACCTAAAAGTATGTCTACATAGGCTTGGGCTTGGTTTGGGTCCAATTTGTACTAGTTTGGTACAACCGGGTTCCCTAAAACTAAATATTATAATTAATAAATAAATAATCTTCGATAAGGGTTACGTCGCAACTTGGCCTGATTTTTCTAGTTAGGACATCACTATGGCTCGGCCTTCTCTACCAGGGCTAATACACTGGTCAAAGCATGCCACTGTACTACCCGTGCCATAATTCCTAGTCACCTTGTACTCCAATCTCAACTATGGCTAAAATCATCTACCGTAATAATTAACAAAATAATTATTTATAAAATCATAATTCACCATTTTAATTAAATAAATAAAATAATAAAATATTCCAAATTTTTTTGGGAAGGGGAGCTACAGTTTGGGTTATTTTATTGACGGATAAGTGTGCTGTTTATTCTATATTTCTTAAATTTATTGCTATGGTGAAGCGTCAGTTTGGGGCTGATATACGTCGTGTACGGAGTGACAATGACACTGAATTTAATTATTTACAAGATTATTTTTTATCTCAAGGTATATTGTTCCAAACATCCTGTGTTGGGACACCTCAACAGAATGGAAGGGTGGAAAGAAAATATCGACATATTTTAAATGTAGCCAGGGCATTAAGATTTCAGGGTTCTCTTTTCGTTGATTTTTGAGGGGACTGTGTTCTGGGTGCATATTATTTAATAAATATAACCCCTTCTAGTATCTTGCATTTTAAGTATCCTTATGAAGTTTTATATGGTTCGGCTCCTTCGTATGATCATCTACGTATTTCTGGTTGTTTGTGCTATGAGTATGATTTGAAATTCCGACATGATAAATTTGCTAGCAGGAGCAGAAAAATGTATCTTTGTTGGGTATCCACTTGATAAAAAGGGATAGAAACTGTATGATTTGGAGACTGATGAATTTTTTGTCCCGTGATGTCATTTTTTATGAAAAAGAATTTCCGGTGTGTGTCACTGCTAGCGAGATGTATTCTGCGATACGCCATACATCTGTTGAGGTGCCGGGAGACGATATAGAGGCTTTTGGGATAGTGCCGGCTACGGTTGCTGAGGCTGGAGTGGTTGCTGGTGGCTTGGCACTGAGTTGCGAGGATGCACAGGTAGATGCAGAAGTATTGACATGAGAGTCCGTTGGGGGTGACGCGGATACTAATGATGATACAGGGGATACAGTGTTGCCAGAGGTGCCCGACGAGGTAGTATTGGGAAGAGGAATGAGAAAGAAATCACAGCCAGTACGATTACAGAATTTTGTGACGAATGCTGTTCGAAGTAAAAGTCCTCCCCTTCACCACAGTTCATCTGTTCCCATCACTTCCTCAGATACTTCGTATCCTCTAACACAATTTCTAAGTTATGACATATTTACTGCTGGACACAGAGATTTTCTTGCAGCTATCACTGCAGGCGTTGAGCCTACTTCATATCGCCAGGTCTCGCGTGATTCGGGCTGGCGCGCGGCTATGCAAACTGAAATACAGGCTCTGGAAGATAATGGAACATGGAGTCTTGTCGAATTGCCTCCTGGGAAGAAAGCATTGGGAAGTAGATGGGTGTACAAAATCAAGTACAAATCCGACGGCAGTGTTGAGCGCTTAAAGGCACGGCTGGTTGTGTTCGGTAATCATCAGGTTGAGGGGATCGACTATTCAGAGATATTTGCCCCGGTAGCTAAGATGCCTACAGTTCGGGCATTCTTGGCTGTTGCAGCTGTGAGAGGCTGGACTTTGTACCAGATGGATGTGCACAATGCTTTTCTTCATGGAGATATGACAGAAGAAGTGTATATGAAGTTGCCGCCAGGTTTTTTGCACAGTGAACCCAACAAAGTGTGTCGCCTGCGTAAGTCACTATATGGATTGAAACAGGCACCACGTTGTTGGTTTGCTAAGCTTCCTGCTTCTCTGATATCCTATGAATTTATTCAATCTCATTCCGTTTATTCCCTTTTCTCTCTTAAAGGGAAGGTAGAGTTGCATGTTTTGATCTATGTGGATGACATGATTGTGTCTGGTAATGACACGGGTGCTTTAAATGCTTTCAAAAAGTACCTTAGTTCTTGCTTTCACATGAAGGACCTTGGTGTGTTGAAGTACTTTCTTGGCATAGAGGTGGCTCGGAGTGCAGAAGAAATTTTCTTGTGTCAAAGGAAGTATGCTTTGGACATCATTTCAGAATACGGCTTGATGGGGTCTCGACCTGCTGGCTTTTCCATGGAGTCCAATCACAAGCTGGCAGAATCGACTAGTCCAAAGATGACGGATGCAGAGACTTATCGGAGGCTGGTTGGGAGGTTAATTTATCTATCGTTTACTCGCCCTGACTTAGCCTATGTTGTGCATATCTTGTCTCAATTCTTACAGGAGCCTCGACAAGATCATTGGCATGCTGCTTTGAGAGTTGTCAGATATCTCAAACATGCACCGGGACAGGGTATTCTTTTGAAAGCTGCTTATGATCTCCGTCTTTCTGGTTGGTGTGATTCTAACTGGGCCAGTTGTCCCTTGACTCGTCGCTCCGTTACAGGCTGGTTGGTGTTTCTGGAAGGGTCTCCTATTTCTTGGAAGACCAAGAAGCAATCAACTGTTTCTCGATATTCCGCTGAAGCTGAATACCAATCTCTTGCCGCGCTTGTTTGTGAGTTGAAATGGTTAAAGGAGTTATTGGTGTGTTTGGGCGTTCGTCAGGAGTCTGCTATGTCGGTGTATTGTGACAGTCAGTCAGCCCTGCACCTGGCTTAGAATCCAGTATTTCATGAGCGCAGTAAGCATATTGAGGTGGATTTGCATTTTGTTTGCGATGCTATTTGAGATGGCACCGTAATAGCCTCGCATGTTCCTACTTCTTCTCAACTGGCTGACATCTTCACCAAGTCCCTTGGAAAGCATGTGTTTGATTCTTTACTTTCCAAGTTGGACATTTGTGACTTGCATGCTCCAACTTGAGTGGGGGGGTGTTAGATTATATATTGTAACTAATGTAAATTTGGCCCATAAATTCAATTGTATAGACACTATATATATTGTAACCAGTCCCCATCAATTAAAACAATGCATTATTATTTCTTACAATAACATTTGTCGTACTTCTTGTTACTTTTTCTTACTACGGAGGGGTACATCTTGTTTCTATACAAAGTTCAAACGACAAGGAAGGGCTGGTTGGCGTAGGATTTGTATACAAGCCGAGATTTGAGCGACACCCGATGCTAGGCTCGTTCACCAATATCGAACAGTAGAACTTGAGCTTACATAACCTAAAATTTGAGCTCATACTCCCCATTGTATAATACTCTCAAGCTTAGACTAGCTAGTAAAGTTATTCATCAATTTGAATTGTAGATATACTTATTTATGAATTAAATGGTATTTAAGCCAAATTGAAAGTGTAATTGGTTTGAGCTTAATATCGGATTGAAGTAATTATAAACTTCATAACAAGTCAGAAATATCTATTAAACGTTATATTATTAGAAAAATGTGCCAGTTCACAAGCTCAACCAGCTGGATACTTTTAAACTCGGATTTGTTAACTATCGAGCCTACACTTATGATTCAAGTTCTACAAGTTTGGCTAATGAGCTTTTCAGCGAGCCAAGTTCGAAGTAGCTCACCATTTGGCTCGCCACTTAGCTCGGCTCATATTGGTATTAATTAGTTCTTCCCCATTTTGTTGTTGTGCTAGTGTTGGACTCCGTCGTGATCCTGACATTAACCAAGTTCTTTTAGTGACTCCTTACCTTAACTATAATTTATTATGTTTTTGATACGATTCAACTAGAGTTAATTGAGATCCGCCTAGCCTACAAATCTCAGACATTCACAAGCGACCAAATTTGTAAATCCGGGCGTGGTGTTCAATGTGATTTTTGTCCACAAATCTCTATCGACTTTCTTCCCTTTCGAGCAATATTGACATGTAAATGTTAACATTAAGAGCAAATTGCGTTAACTATTTCTATATTTTATGCTTATTATAGAAATTATTCCTACTTTAAAATTAATACATGTACCTCTCATATAGTTTATATATTTTATATAATCTTATAACATGGCCATCTTGTATTTTATAAATTAAGACTTAATTGCAACTTGATACTCTCAACTATTCCATTTTTTAACTTAATATCTTAAACTTTTTTTTTTTGGGTTAACAATTTGATACGCTGAAAAAAAAATTGGACCAAAATATTCTTATTTAAAACTTAAAATTACCCATCCTCCCACATAGCCGTCCCCCACCCCCCACCTCCCGCCACCTCAACACCCCAGTTGCTCCCCCCACCCCTTACTACTGCCTCGACCCCGGCCCGCTCCCCCGACTGCCCTATCGCCCCCCTCTCTTCGTGGTGCCGCCGCCGTAAGCTGTGCGCGCGCCAGAGAGAGGTGGGGAGGTGGTGCAGCCGGAGGTCGGGAAGGGGGAGTGGGTAGGGGCAACCGAGAAAGGAGGGGGACGGAATGGTGTTGCGGGGGCGGGGGAGGGGGGGGGGGGAGTGGAGCGGGGTAGGGCAACGGAACTGAGACGGTTGGGGACAACTGAGAGAGGAGGGGGAGGGTAGGAGTTGGAAAGACATAGATAATTTTGTATTTTTGAAAATTTTTGATATAAACTTGAAAATATTAAATAGTTGCTTATATCAAATTGTCGAGTAAAAAAAATTAAAATATGAAGTTGAAAAACTGAAATAGTTGAGAGTATCAAATTACAATTAAGCCTAAAATTAATAGTCAGTATTATTATATTTGAAATATTAATAGTCACACTCATGAAACATATCAATATATTTATTTCTAACATTAAACTGTATTAATTAAACATAAACAACTACCCGCCAAAATTGTAACAGCTTTAAAGAAGCTCTCCCATCCTCCAAAATCTCATTGATTTGATCCCCATTCTTCGAAGATATGAAAGCCACCGAGAAGTCCCCCAAGGCCGCGGCCGAGAAGCTAGCCCACCTCCTGCGCGCGGCGTACCGCGCGCTCTGCAGCCTCCTCGAGCTCGAACTCAACTCCCGACGGTTCTCGTGCCGCTGCGCCGACCCCTCCAAGTCCTTCTACACCCCTAACGAGGTCGAGTTCAGCTGCAGCAACACCCCTGCGGCGTCCTTCTTCCGTCACGTGCCGAGGCGGCGGAGGAGGAGCCGATGCCGGTACGAGTACGACGCCAAGGCCGTCGCGAAGGCGTTCGAGATCCTGAACTCCCAGCTGGTGAGGGAGCGCGCGTTCGCGGCGGCGGCCACGCCTTCGCCCGCTCCTGCAGTGATTATGAGGTGCATGATGAGCCCCGCTGTGGTCCGGGAGCTGCGGGTGTCGGACTCGCCGTTCCTGACCAAGGAGGAGGAAGGAGAGACGGGGAGCCACGTGGACGACAAGGCCGGCGAGTTCATCAGGAGGTTCTATGAGCAGCTTCATTCGCAGTGGCTCGCCGCTGGAGCAGTCTAGGGAAGGGACCATCGATCGACTTGAGTCAATGTAAATTATACATTTAGCAAAAATAAAACTTGTGATGGGAAGTTTTTCGTAATTTGAATCCTCTACAACATGCTGTTCTCTGCATTTGGTTCGCAGAATCAGAATATTGAGAAAAGATATTTATTTTGTGTTTCCATGCCAAAGAAAAGCAACATAAAGAAAAAAATATATGGAAAAGGATGGTTCATTTACCCAGGGAATGATTTTTTTTTTCTTCCCAATTTCTTACATTTGTTACATAAATTTAGAACTAAATTATCCATGTCCAAAGACATATTCTGATATATATATATATTCATGGCAATTTTCAAACAACGCTAGCTTTTTTTTAAAAAAAAAATTATAGTTTGTAGAGAATAATTGTTGTATATTTTATTGATTGGCTACTCCACTACTTATAGGGAGTCTAGCTCCTCTTCATACTACATTTTTCAATGTGGGACTAAATTCCTTATTAGTTCTCAACACTCCCCCTCAAGATGGACGATAGATATTAATCATTCCCATCTTGTTACATAGCTTCGACAGACTTAATGAACTAAGACCCTTAGTCAGACAGTCTGCCACTTGTTATTCTGAGCGAACATGATCAATCTTCAGTATCCCTTGTTCCAGCTTCTCTTTGATGAAGAATCGATCGATCTCGATGTGCTTCGTTCTGTCGTGCTGAACTGGATTGTTAGCTATACTTATTGCAGCTTGACTATCGCTCAGAATACGTAACGGTGCTCCCTTGTCCAGCTTCAACTCTGTCAGCAATGCTTTCACCCACAGCAACTCCGATACTCCTAAAGCCATTGCTCTGTATTCTGCTTCAGCTGTAGACCGTGCTACCACTGACTGTTTCTTGCTCTCCATGAGACCAAGTTTCCTCCTACAAAGACACAATATCCCGTGGTAGACCTTCTATCGTCTATGCAGCTCGTCCAGTCTGCATCGCAGTATCCCTCAACTTCTATACATCCATTCTTCTTGAAACATAGCCCTTTCCTCGACGTCTCTTTCAGATATCTCAATATCTGAAACACTGCATCCATATGACCCGTTCTTGGATCATGCATGTAGCGACTTACTACACTCACCGCAAATGAGATATCAGGACGAGTGTGCCCCAGATAAATCAATCTCCTTACAAGTCGTTGATATCTTTCACGATCAACTGGCTCTCCTGTTTCTGCTCCCAACTTGCACTTCTTGTCAATTGGAGTGACTGCTGCTTTGCATCCCAGCATCCCTGTCTCCTTCAGCAGATCTAGTACATATTTTCTCTGTGAGAGAACAATTCCTTGATACCTAGAAAGTACCTTATCACTCCTAAATTCTTCACCTCAAACTTCTTCGCGAGTTTTGACTTCATCTTAGCGATCTCGACTTCATCATTACCTGTGATTACTATATCATCCACGTATACAACAAGTATAATGATGTGGCATCTTGCATGCTGAAAAAAGACCGTATGATCTGCATTTGCTTAATGGTATCCCATGCCTATAACAGACTTTCTGAATCTGTCAAACCAGGCTCGAGGAGATTGCTTGAGTCCATATAGCGACTTCTTTAGTTTGCACACTTTTTCATGTGATGTCCCTTCGTCTGATTCTGTAGCTTAGCACCCTGGCGGGAGTTCCATGTACACTTCTTCTTGTAGTTTTCCATGGAGAAAGGCATTCTTCACATCTAACTGGTATAGCTTCCACCCATAGTTTGCTGTAATGGAGACCAGAGTTCTTACGGTGCTCATTTTCGCTACTGGAGCAAAAGTCTCATCATAGTCGATGCCATATGATTGTGTGTATCCTTTTGCAACCAACCTTGTCTTGTATCGTTCCACTTTTCCTTCTGACATCTCATTTACTGTGTACACCCATTTGCATCCCACAGTTTTCTTTCCTTTGGGTAATGGAACCAGCTCCCACGTCTTATTTTTCTCCACTGTTCCAAGTTCTTCCATCATTGCAGCTTTCCACCTTGGATCTTTCTTTGCTTCCTGCCAACACTTGGACAACGAAGTAGAGTCTAATGATGCAATGAAAGCTCGATAATTCGAAAAAATGTTAGAATAAGACAGGTAGTTGGCAATATCATGTTCATAATCATCAAAACGACTAGGAGCCTTACCCGCGTTGATGCGAGAAGATCTCCTTAAGGGAGCAATAGATGGTGGAGAGATCATACCATCAGAGCCAGAGAGATCCGCATCAGAATCAGATTGATTCAGTGCGGGGACAAAATCTTCAAGAGTTGGAGCAGGAGTAGACGAGGGACTTGGTACAGTAGGCACAGGGCACGGTACAGGCACAGTACTGGACTTCTGCTGTCTGCTTCTGTAGACTTGGAGCTTTTTCCATTGTCTGCTGCTCCCCTATTTAACATATGTATCTTCTTCATCTTTTGTATCGGAGTCACTGCTTTCTTCCCCTTTCGGCGGCAGAGGGGGGGGGGGCGTCGGGGGGGGGGGGGGGGGGGGGGGGGGCTGGGGGGTGGGTTTGCCGGATTGGGGGGGGGGGGGCGCCGGGTTGGGAAAGGGGTGAATTTTTTTTTTGTGGTTATGGCTCTGATACCATATAGAGAATAATTGTTGTATATTTTATTGATTGGCTACTCCACTACTTATAGGGAGTCTAGCTCTTTTTCATACTACATTTTTCAATGTGGGACTAAATCTCTTATTAGTTCTTAATATAGTTTAAAAAAAAATAATAATAAAGAATTAATTTTATTTTTCTTTTCATTTCCAAGAACTAAACGAGGCATACTAACAATGGAGGATGAACTTCATGTTGTCGGATGCGTCCTTATAAATCCAATGGTGATGGGATGCATAACTATTCTTTGGTAGAGAAGAGAATTTGAGTGAAATTTTATTTCAATTATTGAATTTGGTGAGATTCAGAGAAGTGCAGAGCGACTTAATTAGACCATTAAAATTCACATGGAGATAACGAATCATGAACCAGTCACATGAGAGCCAAGCAACATCACACACAATATATGGTAGCTTCGATCACTATTACAATTCTAAATTTATTTTACATAAAAAAAAGTAATTATAAATACAATGTAATCCCAAGAGACGACTTATTACAACTTCTCAAAATGACAAAATACAAATGCGATTAAAATAAACACAATCCCCTACAAAGCTCTCACCAAGTAATGGTTTTCCGTCAATCCGATGGTGATGATCTCAATGTCGAGGTAGACGGTACTCCGAACAAATCCTCATTCTTTCTTGAAATGCAAAGACCTAAGAACACGAATTTTGTAGAAGTGGTGGTAGAATCTCCTTGAGAGCATGGCCTACGAAAAGTTTCCTTAGCCTCTTTTAATTAATAGAGCTAATTAGAAACTCTACCCTCAAATTAAGGTAGGTACCCAAGATAATTTAAGCATTTATTGTCCTGCAAAGTTTTCGTGTTTGACGAGAAAAAGAGTAAATGCAATTAACCATTATTTGATATTATCAACCCTAAACAAAATTTGTCACATATAAAGACAAACTATGACCATAAAATAAATCACTTGCCCTTTCACCAACATATTAACAAATTTTGTAAAAAAAATTATTGAAAAATTTGTAAGTGATTTTTTTTTTTCCTACAAATGAAAATTTTCATTCCCATATTAGAGATATAATTGCACTCAGAGAATAATTATTGTAAACCTGTCCTGTCAATCTAGACTTCTGTATTCTTGAAATTAATTGTTCTTTCAAGATTATTCTATAACTAATTATTGTTACAATGGCTTATTATCGAGATAATATATTTTTTCTGAGAACAATTCTAATATTACAATATATCATCATCATTGTGACGTCATGATTACTTTTATCATGGTTTGCCATATCTGGAATTATTATTATTTGTATTATAGCTGTTAATTGTTCTTTGTTGGTGTTGGAGCTATAAAAAACGTTTTTGTCTCTTATAATAAGAAATTTAGAAAGAAAAAAAAAATTAAACACCAAGAGATGGATGAACAGGTCAGGAAAATTTCAACAACATTAAGTTAATTGCATGTTTTAACTTGTTCTCTAAGGAAATAGCACTAGATATAAATTGGTAAAGGGTTCCGGAGGAGATATTAGAATGTGATCCAATTAAGTCCATCATCTCATTCTTCAAATTTTGTTTATCAGACCATCCAAAACAATGTGTCCATGTTAACATTTTATATGGTATGCATGTAGCTAAATTTTAAAGTTCAAAATTTCAACAATTAATTGTTAATTCATATTTTGTCCTTCACAAAGGACATCTATGTTTTATGCCACACTACAAAAGAAACAGGCAAGATGTAATACATGAAAAAAAATGTAAAAAGACTACATAAGTTGTAGATATTAGTATTGAAATAATCATTGTCATGATCAAGCCCCTCCTGCCACCAAATTGACAATAGAAAGACATAGTTATTATTATTAATATTATTATGCAGTTTCGGCAATTCAACACTAATAGTGATAATGAATGACATTAACAAGTCCGAGCTCTCTAGCCTAGTGGTATTAGAGCGGACATTCGGAGGGGCCGGCAAGGTTCGAGCCCCCCAATTGTGTGCGTGCGTGTGATTTCAAAAAAAAAAGAATGACATTAACAAAAACAAGAACAAAGTATAAGCAGCAGCAGCAACAGCAACGCACTTTGGTGTTTATGAAAGAAAACACAGATCAAAGGACATCAGCAGGAACAGCAATAAGCCAAGGGCTCAATAGTGTTTATGAATTAAGACTGTTGGACTCAGTAGCCATTGATATGAGTCATCTTGCATTGATAAATATGATATTTTTTTTAAGATTTAATTTGATGTACATTGCTGTCTATCATATTCTAAACTCAATTTTCATTGAAGCAAGGCCATCACTCAATTGAGACCATGATAGGTTCCTGTCCCTGGTTTTGGAAATCAAAAGTGAGACGTCCAAGTAGTTTGTATATCCACACTAATTAATAAATAAATAAGATTTTATAATTACTACCTAATCTTAGTGTATATTTTTATGTAAATAAAAAATAAATAAAATTCTTATAACTAATTTTAAAAATAATTTAAAATTCTTCCAATTATTTTAAATATATATCCAAAATCCTATAAACATATATATATCCAAAGTTCGGAACATCACCGACAACATCCTTCTCGCTCAGGAAATGATTACCTGCATAAAATTTTCGTCCGAGGGGGAAACGTCGTCATCAAACTCGACATGGAGAATGCCTATAAGATCGCCTAGACTGGCAATTCATGATTTGGGTGTTCTGGGCCTTCGGGTTTTCTGAAACTTGGATTGACATCATCTTCAGATCCATAAGTAATTCTTGATTCTCCATAGTCATCAATAGGCAAGCTGATAGCCTCTTCAAATCTAGCCGCGGGGTTCGACAAGGAGACCCACTATCATCCACCATCTTCATCATCGCAGCCGAAGCACTCAGCAGAAACCTGAATAGCATGGCTAATATTCCCAGATTCTACCATTTTTATACCACCACTGGCTGTCCGTTAATCACTCACCTGGCTTACGCCGATGACATCCTCATCTTCTCATCCAGGGACATCGGGTCAGTGGAGGTAGTCAGTAGTATTCTCGAGAAATACACCAGATGCTCTACCCAACGGGTTAACACCGACAAAAGTGTAATCTACACCCATCACAAATCCGACAGGAGCCACTCGGCAACTTTAGCCAATCTGACCTCCTTCTCCATCGCATACCTACCGTTCTCCTACCTGGGGTGCCCGCTGGTATATGGTAGATCCAATTCGGACATCTTCAAATGGCTTGTGAACAAAATCAGAAAAAAGATCGAGGGATGGCACAACGCGACCCACTCTCCGGACGGAAAGATGATTCTCATCAAACATGTCCAATCCTCCATCCTCATCTAAACCCTAGCCGTTTGTTTCCCCCTAAAAAGGTTTTATCCTCATTAGAGTCCATCTTCGCCAACTTCTTTTGGGGACACCTCGACGGCAATGATAAACACCACTGGGTCAGCTAGGACACGACGGCCAACCTACCGATGTAGGCGGTCTTGGCTTCAGCAAATTAGCACACATCGTTGACGCCTGCTCCATAAAATTATGGTGGAAGCTCCGATCGGATAACTCCATCTGGACTCGGTTCATGAAGGCTAGATACTTCCAACACTCTCATCCCGCGATGGCCGTTGCCAACAATCGACCATCTGCATCCTCGCGCCGTATCCTCCACGCCCGACACCTCGCAGAACCCTTAATCCGCCTGCAACTAGGCAACAGCAACTCGTCGGTTGCCACGAACGTTGGCTCAGCAATGTGGTCCGCCAACTCTTCTCGACCGCTCCCCCTAATTGCACGATTCGCGATTTATGGGACAACACTCGGGTTGGAGGTGGGACCGGATCAGAGAATGGTTGGGGCCGGAAGTGAAGGACGACCTTGCCGTCGCCGACGTGCAGCTCAACGATCTCCCTGACGCCTTGAGATGGTCCCCCACCTCCGGAGGTACTTTCACGATGGCCTCTGCCAGGATCGAGATGAGAGGCACCAGAGTGCCGTCTCCATTGATCGCACCTTTTTGGCACTCCTGCATCCCCAACAAATGGTTTATTCTGATCTGGAGAGCTCACCGTAGGAAGCTTTCTACCGACGACTCTCTCACCACCATCGGCTTCAGCCTTTCTTCTAGATGCCATTGCTTCACGTCACACCGATCTAAAACCACCGAGCACATCTTGCTCTCCGGCAAACTCGCCACTCTGTTATAGAGCAGCCTCTCTCGCCGCTGCGGGCAGGTGCATCTGGCCGAGGGCTTCAACGACCTCTTAGCCAGCTGGGGGGACTCTCACGGCCATCAGATCATCACAGCCGCAGGTATTTGGGTGCTCTGGAAGAACCGAAACAAATATAGGTACGAAGGTCGCCAATACAATCCCATACAACTGACCAGGGAAGTCCTCCGACAAATTCTCAAAATCAGGAGGCGCTGCACACATTCTCCGGACCGGTTTTGGCAGGCGCTGTCCTAACCGAGGGCCCGGGCAAACTTCTCGTTTTTGGCTTTGGCCTCCTTTGTTTTTTGCTGTCTTTTCGTGCTTGGCGCGCTTACTTGTATAGGCTTCGATATTTTGTGCCTGAAACATCAATAAAAGTTCCTTTGCTTTATATATATATATATATATATATATATATATATATATTTTTTTTTTTTTTTTTTTTTTTGAAGCAATGGGTACTTGTGGCGAACTCGCCTCCACTGGGGATCGAACTCCCGACTACTTGGGCCGCATGCATCTCTCTTAACCACTAGGCTAGAGGTCATTTGCATATATATATATATATATATATATATATATATATATATATATATATATATATATATATATATATATATCCAAAGTTATACGAAGAACAAATTTTAATTAAAATATATGCAATATTTAAACTATATTAAAACTAACTACATGGTATTGTTTAAACATATATACAAAATTCTACCAAGAACAAATTTAAATTAAAATATATGTAATCTTTAAACTAACCAAATGATATTATAGAAATATATATATTCAAAGTTCTAATCTATTTTCTTAATAATTATTTTTATGCACGCGCATTATACATACGCATTACTAGTATATATAAAAGATAAGTCGTCCATCTGTCGCTAAGAGGTACGTATCAGAAACCGAAAATAGGGTACTGCCACCATGTTGTCGATGTCTATGTAATTTTGCTAAAATTTATAAGAAGTGTGATTAATCTGAATATGTATTATAGCTGTTTGTCTTGATCCGATTCCAATTTAGCTGCTCTAATCCGACCTTGTTTATTTCAAAGTCCTTTGCATTAATTTGACTGCTCCATCATTAATATTTGATTGTTTTCCATTAGATTATTGTTTTTCCAATTTAAAGACATAATCCTAGGTGATAGAAAACATTAAAACAAGTCCTAGAAGTATGATGTGAAAATTCAATTATTGATGTTAAGAGTCTTAGGTCTCGTTTGGTTCTCGGAAAAAAATTAATTCTTTGTATTTTTTATGAGGCTAGAAAATTAGAATTATATATATATACACACACACACGCTCCCACCGGAAATCAATCTCCTGACGATTCGGGCCGCATGCATCCCTCTTAACCACTAGTGATATATAGGCTCGAACTCCCGACCACTTGGGCCGCATGCATATCTTTTAACCACTAGACTATATATATACTTTTTCTTTCTTTTTTTTTTCTTTTTCCAACGTGTGCGGACTCAGTGTATATATATATATATATATATATATATATATATATATATATATATATATATATATATATAGTCTAGTGGTTAAAAGATATGTATGCGGTCCAAGTGATCGGGAGTTCGAGTCCAAGTGGAGGTGAGTTTGCCACAATTATTCATTGCTTCAAAAAAAAAAAAAAAAAAAAAAAAAAAAAAAATATATATATATATATATATATATATATATAATGTTGGTCCATTTTTATGGGATCTAATTTTAGGAAACCTTGGTTAACTAATTGGCATACAGTACCGTTTCTATCAGCTGGATAAAATTGTGGTGTTCATGAATATGTGTGAATTTGGATGAAAAATGAGAACATAGTAAAACCTTCATTTCTCACACTTCTTATCCTTATCATTTCTCCGAGGCACTAATTTTTTCAAACTAAACAAACAAAATGAGAGAGAGTCGTACACTTCCTCAGTTCCATTTAGTAGACTTCCAGCAATAAGAAGAGACCCTAACAACAACCATTAAAATACAAACAGGAACCACTCTTCTAATATAGCAAGAAAGAAGAAAAATTAGGTAAATTATAAGGGCACAGCACATTTTGATCAGAACGGTCTAAGTATTAGTTTTTTCATTATTTACAAGTTTGCCACTAAAAAAATTACTCAGAGCTATCCAAGTGGTAGGTATAAAAGATAAGTGTTATAATTTTTGTTTTCTTTCTCACTCTCCATTCCTCACAAGAAGAAGAACAAGAAGAAGAAGGAAAAAAAAAAACAAGAACAAGAACATCAATTTTTGCAAACCTAGTTTATTTTAATTTTTTGCTCTCTTCTAATTTCTCAGATCTCTTCTAATTTCTCAGATCTCTTTCTCCAAACCCTACTTTATTTTTCTTCGTTCTTGTTTGGACATTATGATGAAACCCTAGTTGTAGAAGAAATTGGGTTATCAAATCTATCAAATCTATTAATCTATTAGTCTATTAACCAATTTTTCTTTATTAATAGAAGAATTATGCATGAAATCCTAATTGTAGAATAAAACTATGAAAGAAATCCTAGTTGTAGAATAATTGGGTTCATATCAGGACTGCCACAATTTCTGACAGTCCTAGAAGTATTGAGGACTGCCAGAAATTGTGACAGTCTTGAAATAGACTCGGTGTACAACAGAACTGCCACAATTGCTGACAGTCCTAGAAGTAATGAGAACTGCCAGAAATTGTGGCAGTCTTGTAATAGACTCGATGTACAACAGACTGTCACAATTGCTGGCAGTCCTAGAAGTAATGAGGACTGCCAGGAATTGTGGCAGTCCTGAAAGGGACATACTTTACAACAGGACTGTCACAATTTCTGGCAGTCCTAGACATATTGAGGACTGCCAGAAATTGAGGCAGTCCTGAAAGATACTTGCTGTACAACAAGTTCCTTTCAGGACTGCCACAATTTCTGGCAGTCCTAAAGTCGACATTCCCGAATGAAAAAAAACATGTTAGGGTTTATTTCAATCTTGATAATAAAGTGAAATATGCATTTTAGGATTTATTTCCATGCATTCTTTGTGAGAAAAAAAAGTATTTAACCTTTATTTCCATACATTTTAGGATTTATTTAATTTTTTGGGTGCCATCGAAATTGGGAAAGAGAAGGAAACTAGGATTTTGATGGAGATGGTTATGATGGAAATAGTGGAGAAGAAGAAGATGATGATGATGAGAAAAAAATTAGGGTTTTGATGAAGATGTGAGAATGGAAATGGTGGAGAATAAGAAGATGGATAGAAGAAGAAGAAGAAGAAAGCTAGGGTTTGTGAAGAGAGAGAGTAAAATTTAGAAATAAGAGTAATTTTTTGGGTTTGGGGGGCTGTGGGTTTTGGACAGCCCCCTGAGTGAAATATTTTGATAGTCCTAGTAAAGTTCCTCCCAACCTGGCTAACCCTAATCCTGGCTGGTCCAGATCAAAAAGATATGTGCTCTTATAATTAGCCAAAAATTAGATAGATGACATTGATGGGGGGTATTGGAGTACCCTTTGTTGTTGGCTACCGATGCAGTCCATGGCTTCTATCATGACTTGTATAAAATTATTGCTTCTCTCTTCTTATATATATTGGTAGTTTGGTTAATGGATGGTGCTGGCCTCTCTGATAATGACTCTTTTAAAGGACTCCAATAGAAGCTAATGCCATAATCCTAAGAAAACGTTATATGAATATGTGTGATGAATGGTTCTTTCTTGAAACTATTTTGGAATTGGATGTTAAACTATTCATCAAATTGGAGATTAAAAAAAAGGCATTTCTGGACCAAGAATTTCACATCAATGTTCTCTCTCCTAGATTGCGTGTCCGAACAACAGGAGAAGATTCAATTAGAATATTCTAAATACGAATGCAACTTCAAAAAATCACAAAAATATAATATCCAATACAAGTTTGCTAAAACTTTTATCTTAATCTAGTCTAATGAATATTTGATCCAATTTAAAAGTTAAGTTGATTTAATTAAAATTTTGACTTTAAAGAAAATTACTAAAATAATATAAGTAATATCCAATGCAAGTTTGCAAAAACTTTATATAGTCTATCTTAATCTAGTCTAATAAAAATTTAATCCAATTTAAAAGTTAATTTAATAGATCCAATTACAAAAGTTGGTAGTTTAATCTAATCTAAAATTTGATATGAAAGATGTGACATAATTTATTGTGCACCATTAATATATAAAATAAAGGAACTAAGATCCAAATAAAGGATGTCAAATACTTACCAACTTTCTTACTTGTAACTTTGCAAGAGTGGAGGGACAAATACACATTGATATAAAAAAAAGGAACATATAGATATTTTTGTTAAATTCGCGAGAATATATATATTGTGAAGTCCATACCCAAATCCATGATTTAAGCCCACACCCAAACCCATTCAAAACCACGTGTAACTCTTCAGAAACTTCTTCTCCACAGAAACTCCATTTCTTCTCCTTCACTAAATTTCTCATAACTCTCTCCCTACTCCACCAAATCCAAATCCGCGACCGCCACCGCGCTCCCCTCGCCGCCCTCTCCGAATCCAGACCCCACTTCCTCCATTTCCGAGCCCCTGACCGCCGTCCGTCCGGCAGCAGTCGGCCGCCCGTCGCCGTCCGCCAGCCCCGGTTCCGCGCGTCTTCGCTCAAGTGTCCGCCCGTGTGCGCGCACGTGTCCGTGCTCGTCAATTCCGGCGTTGTTCCGAGTCCGAGGCCTCCCCTCGGTACTCCTTCGTGCAACCGTTTGGTAACCCATTTCCCAATCACTTTCTGTCATTTTATCACAGAACCCAATTTGTATCTCATGTTTAATTAGGATTAGTTTAGTGCTGTAATAATGTTATTAATTTGTTATGTGGGAGTTGAGTGGGATTATGTAATTAATTGTCTAAATGTTAATTTTTATGGCATAATGTTTAATGATTATTGGTTAGGATTATTAATAATTACGAAAAAAGAATTTGTTAGTAATTTTGGTAAAGATATTATTTATCTCTAAAAACTTATATATATATATATATATATATATATATATATATATATATATATATATAAATATATATATATATATATATATATATATATATATATATTCCAAAACATGTTTTATACCAAAGTTTTCAATAATTAAAATAAATAATAGAAAAGATATTATTTCCATAAATGAGTTTAATTGCAAATAATTAATTTCGTTAAATAAATGGTTTTAATCGAAAAAGTTTTGTTATTAATTTAAAACCGTTAGTTTGGCAAGAAATCGTATTTTTATATATAAAGTACTATCTTTAGTATTCAAAAAGTTATTTTCCCTTTATTACGAAAAATGGTTAAAAATGTATTTTTAAGAAAAATCGTTTTATTAATATTGTTCGATAAATAATTTCTCTTAATAATAAAAATGTTCATTAATGAATTATTTTGGTCTTGAATAGCATTTTTAGTAACAATAACCGGAAAATGATTTCTAGCTAATTAAAATATTAGAATATTAGTTTTGGAGAAAAATCATAATTTTGGTAAAATATTAATTTATTAAATATAGTTAAAATATTATTTTCCTTATTTTGTGAATAATAGTCAAAAATGGATTTTTTAGTAAATTCTATTTTCACGTAATTTGATAATTACATAAAAAATATACTAATTTCTATAATACGATTAAATAATAATTTTTTACCCTTAATTATTACGTTAAAAACTTGTATTTTTACTAAAACGATTATTTTGTAACTTAGTATCTAAAATATAAATATTTTTCAACGTTATTAACAAAATTATGTTATTTTCAACCTGACCAGACTGAGCCCTAATTAACTAGTTGGCGTTGCCCTTAAGGATTAGAGTGTAATTATTTTTAGCTGCTGAACCTGGTGTTACGAATCTGTAGGTTCGGGACCCTAAGCCCAAACGGTTACCTGCTACTCGTCGCTTTCCACGTCAAGGGACTATCTGAGGCAAGTTTCATATCTACTCCATGTCTATGTCTTTATTTTAATAATTAAATGTATGCATCAGTTGATTACATGTAGTATAGTGACATTGATTCACCGTGGATCCCTCTCGGACTCCACATCGATTGACGGATTGCTGGATTGACTTATTGACTCATTAACTTGGGGATTGCTTGGGGGAGTAGTATAACGTCTGTGACCAAATCCAAAATCTTGCTCGTTACTTGTCTGTGCTAACCACAACCTCACTGTGGGTTGAGCCGTACCGTATACTATTCGTTTTGGCCAAAATGTTAGTATACATATTGCCTCACCAGCCGGTCACAGGCCCTGTTATATACTCAAAATACTAGCTTAGTATTGCATCATGCTGGAAATTGACATCATCTTGCTTGCCGGTCTCTTTTTACTATTAAATACAAAAATATATTGTTTCTTAAACTGTCTCGTATTTTTTATTTATTATTAATTTAGAAATGCTAGATGTGGAAAAATTATGTTTCTTGTTCACTCCTGACTGGAGACCCAACATTTTTAGGTGACAGCGACGAAGAGGATCTGCCTTATTGCACTTTCTACGGGACAGACTTGGGTCCCACAGAGACTGAACCAGGAACCCTAGAGTGTTGGCTTAGTACTTTTTTCTTTTCTTCCTTTTCAGAACAGTTGTAATAAAATGAATTGTGTTGTTGTTTTATTTCCATTTCAGACCAGTTTCAGTTTAATAGAAATATTTATTTCCGTTAGATGTTTCTGCATGTTGCGTTTTACCGCTTGATACAGCTTACTGCTACTGTCTCACAACGGTGCAGGCTAGGCATGATCCGACTAGACCCATTACTTTGGGATCGGGTCGTGACATGTTTTTAGTGGTGGCCCATACAGGTCGGTCTGTAAATTGGTCTAGTCGACTTAGTCTAGACCAGCACGCAGTCCTACAAATTGACATAGGCCTAGATGAGACTTTAGGAAAACAGACTCTACAAACAACTAGAATACTTAGATGATATTCACCCTGTTACATCATAGGGCCGAAATTATATATTTTATAATCTATTTTTGCTTGCTTATAGTTTCGTAGGTTACCTTGTTTGTGTTTGTACCTAAACCTCAGATCATGACCAATGTTCCAAAGCTATTCCCTTGTTAGCTTTGCTAAACCATTTCAACTTGACTTCCTTGAACCAATAGGGCTAACTTTAGCCTAACTTACCTAGCAAATTCTCAAACTTTCCTTGGTTTATAAATCAATTTTTTTTCCTTTTCTCAAAATAATTTCGGTAAATGTCAGTATTCTCTAAGTGATTTGTCGGGAATATTCTCATGACTCCTTCTACTCAACTTAAAGCTGTGATGCTTCTATCATGTCTTGTGTCCAACTCATTTAGTCAGAATCAAGTTAATCCATTCTTTAAGTTTAATCTTTGAAAAAGAAATGTCGGAGAACATATACTCCTCTGGACTTCAAACCAACCTCTTGATTCTCAAGAGCTACTGGAACACATAATTATCCTGATAAATTTTCTTGATTTCAGAAGAACAGACATCTACATCTTTTTCTATCATGATTAGAACTTTAGAACTCATTTGAATTTTTCGGAAGCTCCTTTGAAATTCTCATGGACATAGTTGAGAAAATATTTAGTGACCTAATATGGCTTTGCACATTTGCGTTGTAGTCATTTGTCTGAATTATGGAAACTGCGAGTTTACTGCAGCTAGTTGCGCACTGGCGAGGCATAGACTCTAAGTTGAAATAATTTCAGGTGTTTATAGATTTTCGGATATTATTGGGACTATGTCCTAAATGCATCATGTTTGTCTCCTATGTTATTCAGCCAGAAAATGGATAAAGTTGATAACTACTCGGTAACCTATAATTATTCAAGTTATGGAGCCAAAAATTTACTGCAGTCAGGTGCACTCTGGCGAGGCATGAATTTGAGGCAAAGTGACTTTGAATATATTGGTTCCCGAATATTATTAAGACTATATCCATACCATGGTTGTCTTTTTAGCACCATCAAATTATTCTGACTTTTGCCCGATTAGAGGATTTATATTTCTAGCGGTTGTCTCTATTTTCATAAATCTCTTATCACAAGCCTGAAGGAATAGATTTTATATGAAATTCTACTTGATCTTCCTATAACTTATTAGGACCATAACGATCTCTATTAGCTCAATCTCTTTCCTGGTTCAACTTTAGTGCGTTGCATATATTTTGTTACATATTTTGGAAGCTATAGATAGTTGTGGATAGCTTTATATATTAAATAGTTGATATACATCTTATAGATGACTATATGTATATAGTGTATAGCTATATGCGGGAGAAACATAGGTTGTTACCTATCTCATTTTAAGGGCATCTTTGGGATCAATATTGGTTAGCTAAAGGGTAGAAAGGTAGAAGAATAACTTGGGTAAGCTAGTCTTGAGAGAGTGGTATATTTTAACTTGTGGCTTATTGGGTTAGAACCGTTAGTAGTGCTCACTAGTGCTTAAACCTCATTCAAACAAATGAATTGGATAATTAAAGAAGAGTATGGAAGATAGAGAAAGACGTAGGTAGAGTTAGCAAGAAAAGTCTAAGATTTGGTAAGATTCTCCCATGAAGGAAGTGAATTTGGATAATATATAAACATAAGAATACGAGTATCAAGTAAAGGAATACTTGACGGAAATTAACTTTTTTTTGATTAGATGACTACTGTACCCAGAAGGGACGAATATAACCATGGAAAGAAATATCACAAGCAATGTAATGATAGGTTCTAGAGAAGGAATAAGCAGTGAGAAATTGAGATAAGACTATTGGCATGCAACTTTGGAAAGAAGCAATTGTGTTTGCAATTTCTACCACATTGGAGACTCATATTAGTTATGATAAAAATAATTGAAATTTTGTGATATTTTTGCTATTGTGTTTGGATGAGAACGATTGACATGTGCATGATTAAGGATTAAAATTTGATTAGTGATTATAATTTGGTCAATTGATTTCAAGAATTGAAAATTCTCGAATATAGATCATAGAACAATTTTCTAAGAATTTACTATAACAAGTGAAGATTGTGACTTTGATGTAGTCAGTTTTGGAAGAATGACTAATAAAAAAAGAGATGTCCGTAAAATAATTTGATCGAGAGAAATACTTGAAATTTGAAATACATTTGGCATATGCATTACATACAACGACGGATGGAAGTTTGATTTAGATAATTTATGGTTTTAATACCTTGGCAGCTGCCTTAGTTTTTGTAGATCCTGAGAGTTCAGCTAGTTTAGCGAGTTAGAGTGGTTTTTGCATGTGTATTAATAAGATTTTTATCTTGTAAGTCATTTTATTTTTTCATACCCTATCTTTTGACCCTTGAAATAGTAATACAATATTCTTTCTATTCCCCTTTGATTATCACTCAGTTCTCAACGAAAATATCTTATCCGATTACATTCCTATCATAGTTATATTATTATAATCACCCTCCATATCCTACTATCATACAACTTGTTGATTTTTCCTGCGTCACAAACCCTTATAACTCATTCTAATTTGATTTGGAATTTTGTCCCTCATCTCATAAGATTCTATTATTTTATGCTTTCTCAGTAAACTGTTGACGTTCGTTTCTTTCCTATCTTTTCTGTTTCACGAGATCTCGTTTGATTTTCCCCTATTTTATGATCACATTTTAATCATACCTAGATTTTTCTCGGGCCTAAATTTTTTTTTTATCACAACAAAATTTCTATCTCTATCTCAGATCATATCTAGATAATTCTGATCGTGCCTATATTTTTTGTACCTAGTAATCAAGCCTAGAATCCGATCGTGTCTGATGATTTAAATTTCGCTTTTCATCAAGCTAAGTGATTTTGATTGTACCACGGCCCTCATCTTTGAAATTTCGAGGACGAAATTTTCTAAGGAGGAAAGGTTGTGAAGCCCATACCCAAACCCATGACTTAAGCCCACACCCAAATCCATTCAAAACCACGTCCCCTCTCTCCCCTGAACCCGCGCACACACCCCCCTTCCAGATCTCAACCTTTACGTAACTCTTCAGAAACCTCTTCTCCACAGAAACTCCATTTCTTCTCCTTCACTAAATTTTTCATAACTCTCTCTCTACTCCACCAAATCCAAATTCGCGACCGCCACCGCACTCCCCTCGCCGCCCTCTCCGAATCCAGACCCCACTTCCTCCATTTCCGAGCCGCCGACCGCCGCCCGTCCGGCAGCAGCCGGTCGCCCGTCGCCGTCCGCCAGCCCCGGTTCCGCGCGTCTTCGCTCAAGTGTCCGCCCGTGTGCGTGCACGTGTCCGTGCTCGTCAATTCCGGCGTTGTTCCGAGTCTGAGGCCTCCCCTCGGTACTCCTTCGTGCAACCGTTTGGTAACCCCTTTCCCAATCACTTTCTGTCATTTTATCACAGAACCCAATTTGTATCTCATGTTTAATTAGAATTAGTTTAGTGCTGTAATAATGTTATTAATTTGTTATGTGGGAGTTGTAGTGTTTAAATTATTGAGTGGGATTATGTAATTAATTGTCTAAATGTTAGTTTTTATGGCATAATGTTTAATGATTATTGGTTAGGATTATTAATAATTACGAAAAAAGAATTTGTTAGTAATTTTGGTAAAGATATTATTTTATCTCTAAAAACTTATATATATATATATATATATATATTTCCAAAACATGTTTATACCAAAGTTTTCAATAATTAAAATAAATAATAGAAAAGATATTGTTTCCATAAATGAGTTTAATTGCAAATAATTAATTTCGTTAAATAAATGGTTTTAATCGAAAAAGTTTTGTTATTAATTTAAAACCGTTAGTTTGGCAATAAATCGTATTTTTATATATAAAGCACTATCTTTAGTATTCAAAAAGTTATTTTCCCTTTATTACGAAAAATGGTTAAAAAATGTATTTTCTAAGGAAAATCGTTTTATTAATATTGTTCGGTAAATAATTTCTCTTAATAATAAAAATGTTCATTAATGAATTATTTTGGTCTTGAATAGAATTTTTAGTAACAATAACCGAAAAATGATTTCTAGCTAATTAAAATATTAGAATATTAGTTTTGGAGGAAAATCATAATTTTGGTAAAATATTAATTTATTAAATACAGTTAAAATATAATTTTCTTATTTTGTGAATAATAGTCAAAAAATAGAATTTTTAGTAAATTCTATTTTCACGTAATTTGGTAATTACATAAAAAATATACTAATTTCTATAATACGATTAAATAATAATTTTTTTACCCTTAATTATTACGTTAAAAACTTGTATTTTTACTAAAACGATTATTTTGTAACTTAGTATCTAAAATATAAATATTTTTCAATGTTATTAACAAAATTATGTTATTTTCAACCCGACCAGACTTAGCCCTAATTAACTAGTTGGCGTTGCCCTTAAGGATTAGAGTGTAACTATTCCTAGCTGCTGAACCTGGTGTTACGAATCTGTAGGTTCGGGACCCTAAGCCCAAACGGTTACCTGCTACTCGTCGCTTTCCACGTCAAGGGACTATCTGAGGCAAGTTTCATATCTACTCCATGTCTATGTCTTTATTTTAATAATTAAATGTATGCATCAGTTGATTACATGTAGTATAGTGACACTGATTCACCGTGGATCCCTCTCGGAGTCCATATCGATTGACGGATTGCTGGATTGATTTATTGACTCATTGACTCATTGATTTGGGGATTGCTTGGGGGAGTAGTATAATGTCTGTGACCAAAGCCAAAATCTTGCTCGTTACTTGTCTGCGCTAACCCCAACCTCACTGTGGGTTGAGCCGTACCGTATACTATTCATTTTGGCCAAAACGTTAGTATATATATTGCCTCACCAGCCGGTCACAGGCCCTGTTATATACTCAAAACACTAGCTTAGTATTGCATCATGCTGGAAATTGACATCATCTTGCTTGCCGGTCTCTTTTACTATTAAATACAAAAATATATTATTTCTTAAACTATCTCGTATTTTTTATTTATTATTAATTTAAAAATGCTAGATGTGGAGGAAATATGTTTCTTGTTCACTCCTGACTGGAGACCCAACATTTTTAGGTGACAGCGACGAAGAGGATCTGCCTTATTGCACTTTCTACGGGACAGACTTGGGTCCCACAGAGACTGAACCATGAACCCTACAGTGTTGGCTTACTTGTAACACCCAGTTCCTGAAATAAGGGTAATTTTGAAATTTTGTATTTTAATTTATTTAATTATGATATTTAAATGATAATATGATTTTTGGTGATTTTTAATCATTTTAAAACTATTTTAGATCTTGACTTATGATTTTGGTGTTTGACTAGTGCAACCTTAGAGCCTAGCCATGTGATTAGGATGTTTGACTAGTACATTATAGCCTAGAGGGTATTTTGGGCACTTTAGGATTTATTTGAATTTATTATGATTTATGGGAATTTGTGTGATTTTAATATTAATTAAATATTGCTATGTGTTGTGTTAGTCATGACTAGTTGAGACTTGTAGACTAACCTAGAACTAACCCTAATTGGTGACCCTAGTCTAACTCTAGTTAACCTACTTTTAGTCATTGGGAATTAGTTTTAAGGTAGGAAGTATTACTTAAGAGAAGTTAGCTCATGACTTATGGTTTAAGTCAATGACTTATGACTTAGCAATTTAAAGCCTAGTGTTTAAGCCATAGGCCCATGAATTAAGCCCAAGACCAATCCTAGCCCACCCATGGCAGCCAACCTAGGGATTTCCACCCCTATTTAATGCCTCCTTCATTTAGGGTTAGCCTCTTTTAGAAATAGATCTCAAGTTTAGGAAGAGGTAAATCATTAACCTTAGAAATTCCTAATTAATTCATTTTAGCTCCTTTTTAGTCCTAGTCTTTTGCAATAGGATCTAATTTATGTTTATATACTGATTTTGGAGGAGCACCTCAGTTTGTATGCAATTTGGAGATTTGGAGTTGCCATTTGGAATCCCCTCTTTGAAGCTTTTCTTGAGTTTTGATACTCAATAGGTAAATCATCTAAACTCATAGTTTTTCCTGATTTCTTTGCATATAAGGTTAGGTTTTAGGGTTTCCTAGCTGTTCCCGAAATTTGGGCACAATTCGTGTCCATTTCGTGTCCATATCGGACACGTATCATAGTGATACACTAGGTGTTTGTAGAAATGCCACATAGGAATTTATTTTCTTATTTTTGAAATATAATTACATGGATTTGTAGATCTTGATGTGTACATTAATATTTGTGAAGGTGTCCTAGTGTTTTAGTGTCCCATTGTGTCAGAATTTTAGGTTGGACACGCCGTGCACACGCGTACACTGTGTCCTGCATCACGGGCTCATTTTCTCTCGACACAGGACACGCCGTGTCCTGAATTTTTGTGTGAGCCTAGGGGCAATGTCTGCGACCGTGCTCCCAAAATTTGGGAACACCTCGTGGAGTGTGCGTGGCGCAATCGCCCCCGTACGGGTCGCACGAGCCACGCGCGGGCTGCTGTGCGCGCACAGTTTGCGCACTGATACGCAGCTGACACGGACACGACCCGCATCGTGGTCACTGTACAGGCGGTCCTAGGGGTAGCCCTACCCCTGGCGCACGTGTACGCAAGGCCATGTGTCACCACGTGGCCTGTGTCACGCATGGGACACGCGTGCACGCGTGCACGATGATTTCGTGTGCACAGTTGGGTGTTGTGTTCGTGTGATATTTTGGACACGATTCGTGTCCAGTTCTTGGACACGAAGACCCTAACTAGTACCCTCACATGTGTAACACTATTTACCAACCTGTTATTTGTAATTTAGATGGTTAATTGGGTTTGAATTCTCGAAATTCTGTATGCACTGTTATACCACTGATACATGAACTGAAAACTGAATTTTTGGTTATAAATTTGTTTTTATTAACTGTTAGATTAGTCACCCACATAACTGTTAGCTGATAGGAGATTGTTAGGTTAGTTTTGGTTTTTTTTTTTGCATTGGAGTTAGTAATTTGGGAATTTTGTTGGGGGTTTCCTGTCAACAGGTTCAGGAAACTGAACTGAAACCTTAGGCTTGCACTCATGACAGGTAATGAGTTTACCTGAGTTGGGCTATGTTTGGACTTGTGAGTTATCTCATTTAGATATCCTAGGAAGTTTACCTATATGTATGTGAGGTTAAGGGAGAGTGAAGGATTATATGAGGGACCCTACATTAGAGTTGTTTTAAGTTGGCAATGGGCTGACCTGGCTTGCTTTCCTGGTAGCAGCATTTCAATGCTTGGCCTTGGCAGAACATTAGGTCCTGCAGCAGGGTAGCAGTAGGCTCAAGCATTGCCTTGAGCTTGACAGTGAGGGTTTGGCATTTGCCTTGCCAAATTCAATGGGTAGCAGCAACAAGCAGGGGCAACAATGTTGGCTGCCTTGACTTGGCAGGGCTTGATTCTTAGTAAGCTTGTTTGGATTTGAGTTTACCTATACTTAAGGTTTTGAAATGTTAAAACTGAAATAGGGCTTTGGGTAGGGGTTGCTAACTGTGGTTTGGACTGTCACTTGGGTTGTCTAACTTGAGAACATGCTATCCTAACCTGTCACACATTTCCCCTTACTCCTCTAACACACACCTTGTTGATCACCCACTTTTGGTTCACTGTTCTCTCCCCTCACACCCCACAACACACACAAAATCTGAGATTTGAACTCACTGAATTCCTCACTTGCACACAGCCTACATCCCATTACACACACTGTTCACTCCTATTCACTCACACATTGCACTCCTCTCTCACACACTCACACACACATGCCTAGTTTTCTAAATGACACACACACATAACCCTATTACACAACCCTCATACACATTCCACATACATGACACCATATACACACACACATATGCCTAGTTTTTCTCCCTTCTATCTAAATGTATATGTATATTACATATATCCTATATGTGGATATATAAATAATGGTATGTGAGTGAATATATATATATATATATATATATATATATATATATATATATATATATATATATATATATATATATATTTTTTTTTTTGTACATATAGCCTAATGTAAAATATGCATGTGATTGGGTAATGTGAATTGGATATGGCATTTGCCTATAGATAATGTGGTAGTGTAATGTCAATATTTCAATTGCCTATGTGTAATGTGAAATAGAGATTGTATTAGCCTATAAGTGATATGGCTCATTGCCTAGGTAGTTGGCCATGGCATGTGGTGGATACACTTGTGTATCACTAGGCTAGGTGTTTGTGTAGTATTTAGCTAGTTGACCTAGAATTGACTGGTTAAGCCTAGATTTGACCAATCTAGACTAGTATGACCAAGTTTAACCTCGTTTGACCTAGTTTGACTTATTTAGACTAGAGCTGACCTAGTTTGACTGTTAGGGTTGACTAGATGACCAAAGGTTGACTTTAGCCTAGATTGATCCCAAACTTCATGTAGATGCATTGTAGCAGTCTATTTCCTTATTTTAGACTTGTTGTGACTTGTACTGTTCTATAGGAGCCAGACACCACTCCTCGGACAATATTTTTATCTCGGACACTCAAATACCAGGCGAGTACATTCTCTGATCATTTCATATCCTATTTAGAATTATTTTCCTGCTTTAAATTACTTTACTTGATACTGTCACGTTGGTCACACGGATTGGTACTATATGGATCTTTTCATGAGATGTTATCCCCCTCGGGAGCATCGGTTACTGCATGTTTTGTGCGTTTCACGAATCATCACGTATCTCTATGCTTCCTCTGATTCACGAATCGCTTGTGACACATGTACTCTCATGTTCACAGAGCCATCATGAATCACCTTCACGTATCACTCATTTTATGAGCCATGTGAAGTTTCACGAATCTTAACATAACTTGAACAGATCTTTGTGTATCAATTGGGGATGGGGGAGTAGAAATAGACATGTGAATATTATCCCAGTGGCTGTAGTCATGAATCACTCTCTTAGTTGTAGTCATGAATCTCCTATGCCATTCACATGTTTATATTTTACTCTGACTCACTAGTCACTATAGCTCTCTATGTATAGTAGATATTTCTATTATAGTTTCTCTCTCTGTTTACATACTGTTTTTCTTCAGTTCATGTATCTTACTTTACTGCATGATTATATTTTCTAACCTGCTATGATCTGTTGAAATGTACTGTACTCGCTCCTGTCCTGACTGGACCTGTTAAAAATATTACAGAGGATGAGGAGGAGGCCCTATGTACCACCTATTACGGAGCAGACTTAGACGACACCTGCGACCTGGTTCCTCTGGAGGATCCAGCTGCAGTACAGGATGCTACTCCCAGAGTCTAGGCTAGATAGCTAGGCTTTAGTTCTCTTTCAGCTTTGTTATTTGATTTTCAGTTGTTCTTCTGAGATGTTGTTATATTTAGAGACTTGTATTGAGCTGGAAGTTCTTGAGTTGTTATCTTAGACACTTAGATTTTCTCTCTTAATTGTATTACATTATGCTTTTGATCTCTCTATCTACTTTTACTATTCTGTATCTGCCTTAGATGTGATTGAGACTGTTCTGTTATGTCACCTCCATTAGGAGTGTATATACTGTACAGGTACCTTTATATTGTTAGATGATTGACCTAGGACAGCGTTCTACCGTCGACACTGCGGCGTAGGCTGGACGTTGTTACGTTCTCGTACCCTCACAGTAGGTGTGGGTCGTGACACGTTTTTAATGGTGGCCCATGCAGGTCTAGACTAGAAGTGTAGTGGTATTCGAACTAGAATATCACTACAGCCTGCAGTAGGATATAGGACATTAATTTTTAAGGTACTCAATCACATTGGGAAAAATTCTTTTATTGCCATCTAAATTCTTATTGTCAGTGTAGAAGCATGGAATTTCACAACCAGAAAGCCCATGCGCCAGACACTACATACGCCAGAGCTCGGACAAAATACTTTACAGCAAAAATAACAGATATAGATATGGAAAAAGAACTTTTTATTTCACATATAAAAGTCTATTACATGTCTAGAGAAGGTTGTACAAAGGAGAATTTCTACAAAGGAAAGATCCTAAGTCTACGACCAGCAGCCACCATGCGCCTCAAGACAGGCGCAGAAGTCAGCATGCGCCTCCAGTCAGGCGCAGCAGTCACCATGCGCCTTCAACCAGGCACATCCTACCATGCGCCCTCAGCAAGGCACATCCTCTTTAGCAGCTCAGTTATGTGCATCCCCAGTTATGTGCCTCCCTTCAGCAGCCCAGTTATGTGCCTCTCTTCCAGCCAGGCTCACCTGATAAATGCTTCGACTAATGAAGCATTTAACCCTCTGGCTGGAACCAAAGAAGAGAAGAGCACCGCAAATCTGTGGCCAGGGGAGGCTTCGAAAGAGCCTCCAAAGGCGAAGGAAGACCGTGATCGAAACCACGGCTAAAGGAGCAGCTTTCAACACAACCAGAATGGGCTACACCCATTTTGAAGGAAGAAAGAGCCACCAAAACCGTAGCACCGCCATTCCGATCTACGGCTCTTCCGGAATAAAGGAAACGAGGCCCGAACATCCCTAGCTTTGGATGCAACAGGCACCTTCCGCCTACCTCAGAAGCCCTCGACTCCGACTTTTGGATGTAACAGTCACCTTCAAGTGCATCAATGACGACATGGCGTCTCATCTTCACCCTCGGGAGCACTTCGTCAACAGAGTGCACTCGAGTACCCAAGTTCATGTTGGAAGTACGTGAGAGAACGAGAAGCAAACCTTCTCTCCATGCTACTATTTATAGGCTGGGTAGATCAAACCCACGCGCCAAGTGGATGGCTCTTCGAATTCTGTGCAATGAACTTGCATGTAATGGATGAACCGGACGCCTCGAATTCAGCCAAACGGCTATTTAAAGCACTCGAGGAACGAAACAGCCGCACGCGCCCTTCGACTTCAGGCGCATCACACAGACGCGCCCTTCAGAACCAAGCGCATCACAGAGGATGCGCCCCCATGCGTCCCCATATCCAGTGGAACGCCAATCTACGTGCCCCCTCAGCTGTCCATCGAATGTCAGAAACATTAAATACTGAACTGACACAGTTGGCAGCACACCTCCCAAAGTCTGAACGGTTGACAGCTTTTTCAGAAAACGAAGCGTCGGCAACGTCAGCATCATCATGACTTTACTCCGACGGCTACTGCCACGTGGCCACTCAACCACCCATATGCGTCTTTGCAGCCATGCGTCCAAATCTGCATGCGCCTCAAAAGCCATGCACCTCAGACTCTTCACTGATCCCTAAAGACAGAAGAAAAGTCTCCATTTGAAGCTCTGCATGCGCCTCAAAAGCCATGCGCCCCAGACTATTCTCTGATCCTAAAAGACAGAAGGAAAGTCGCCTGCATGCGCCTCGAAAGCCATGCGCCCAGAATGGTTCGTGTCTCATAAAGGTTACGAGCCAAAGTCTCCCCATGCGCCCAATCCTAGGCGCATCCTACCAGATCATTCCCCACCAAATCCGAGATCTCCGAGCCATGAGTCGATGACACGTGTCCTTTGACTCAACTCATCCAAGATCTCAGCAACATAAAGATCTTCTTCTCTGCTACGTGCCGGCTCACAACAGCAATATGAAAAAGTCAACCCCTCGATCAGGGCGCATCACCCATGCGCCTCCATCAGCAATCTCCACGTGGCGTCCCCACGTACCGGCGCATCCTACATATGCGCGCATGAGCAGCCAACCTGCCCAGCTATAAATAGAGGGATCATTTCCTTCTTTCATACCTACACACGGACAAGACAGAGAACACCCAACGAAGGAACATATCACCAGAGAGGTAGATACAGACACTCAATGTCTTCTTCCTCTCAGCCAGCTCCAGCACCCAGAGCAATCCAAACCTTCAGAGAACCGATAACCGTCGTCAGCTCGTCAACGGAGTCAACGCATTACCACTCGCTCCATCGGCACAAGGGACCCAGATAAACAAAAGTGTACTCCTAGGACTACGTCTAAGTCCTATATTGTAACACTGTTCTGTTTATATTGAAATTTGTAATCAAACAATTTTAATGGCAAACAGTCAGCTGATCCTTTGAATTTAAATTGTCCGCCTTTGTTATATCTCTTCTTTCTCAGAAATTGATACTCTTATTGGTCTATCTTCAGGATGGTAGAGACTCGTCAGCAGCGTACCATTCATGGAGATGCTATAGAGGGATCTGCTACCTCTCAGCCAGTTCAGCAGGGACAGGAGACTGCAGCTCTTGCCACCTCTGTTCGTATTGAGGCTCCAACAGCAGCAGTAGGAGGTATGCCTCCACCGGCTCGGAGGCAGGACCCAGTTCTCCCCGAGGATCCTTACCAGCAGCCACCTCCAAGGACAGTAGATGCAGTGCAGCTGCTAGCCTTCTTCAGGCAGTACATGGAGGGTCAGTAGACCCAGCAGCAGAGGCACACGGCAGAGCTCACTCGAGGTATTGAGCTGGCAGTGACCGCAGTGGAGAGAGTCATAGCTCAGCCAGCAGCAGCCCCGCAGCCGTACCAGCCACGGGAGAAGGGCATCCAAAATTTCCTGAAGATGTACCTGAAAGATTTTCGAGGGACAGAGGGGATCTTGTATGCCGATGAGTGGATCGAGCATATGGAGGAGATTTTCAGGTTGGTCGAGATTCCGACGAGGCTTCAGATAGAGGCAGCGGCCAACATGATGTAGGATCTAGCCCGTACATGGTACCTGACAGACCCGAGGGTCGGTACAGCAGGACAGACTTGGGCAGCATTCAAGAAGCTGTTTAAGGAGAAGTTCTTTCCAGACGCAGCGCTGGAAGCCCTCGAGACCCAGTTCGAGGCCCTTGTCCAGGGGAACCAGTCCGTGGAGGAGTACGCAGGAGAGTTCTGCCGCCTGAGCAGATTTATGGAGGACTTATCAGAGACAACGAAGGCCCGGAGGTTCCGGAAGGGCTTGGTAAAGGAGGTCAAGTCCTACACCAAGAATGCCCACATCGCTACATTTGAGGAGATCCTGGTGGACGCTTTAGCTGCAGAGGATGATCTTGAGCTTAGGCTCAAGAGGGGGCGAGACTCCCAGGGTGACAGCAGTAGCGGAGGACCGGCCAAGAGGCCGTACGTTCACCATCAGTTTCAGCAGCAGTTACAGGGTCACGGCCATCAGCAGGGACATCAGCAGCCCAGACAGTAGGCAGTCAGTTGCCCCTACTGCAAGAAGCCGGGGCATGGATGGGGTGAGTGCAGGAGGAGGCTGGACAGGTGCCTACTATGTGGAGCAGCGGACCACCAGCTGAGGGAGTGTTCCTAGTACATAGGTACAGCACCAGGAGAAGGAGCCAAGGCTCCGGTAGGTCAGCAGCGGGGACCATTACCGATGCAGCAGCAGAGATTTGTGCAGTATCAGCATCAGGCTAGAGGAGGCAAACAGGGACGAGCTTACGCCATGACAGTCGAGGATGCTTAGGCAGTGGGAGAGTTGCTTGCAGGTTCTGATCTTTTCGATTCCATTCCCACCTTGCCTCATTAAATCTATCTTGAAATTCAATTTCATCTGTTCTTATATGTTTCCTTATCTGTTGATAAGTTTTGATCTGGCATTCTTTTCAATTTGGTTTTCTTCTGAGATGAGTCGTATGGGCTAGGCCGCCTAAGTTATGGAATCTAGAGTCTTCTATAGTCATGATAGCTGGCATTGTGAGGACATATAGTCAGGTTTTGGATGTATTTCTCGGGTGTGGGAATTTAAGGTTTTTGCTGCCAAGCATGCGGCAATGCAAAAATTTTAAATACCACAATTCTAGAGGTATGTACCTTAGTCGAGGACTCTGTGATTATCGTAGCCTTGCTCACTAGCATGACGAAGATTCTGAATATCATAATTTTGGACATACGCATATGATTATATGACGGTATGTTTGAGACTCTGATTGTGGGGTGTTTGACCTAGGAGACTACTACCATTTTAATTTCGAGGACGAAATTTTTCTAAGGTGGGTAGACTAGTAACACCCAGTTCCTGAAATGAGAGTAATTTTGAAATTTTATATTTTAATTTATTTAATTATGATATTTAAATGATAATATGATTTTTGGTGATTTTTAATCATTTTAAAACTATTTTAGATCATGACTTATGATTTTGGTGTTTGACTAGTACAACCTTAGAGCCTAGCCATGTGATTAGGATGTTTGACTAGTACATTATAGCCTAGAGGGTATTTTGGGCACTTTAGGATTTATTTGAATTTATTATGATTTATGAAAATTTGTGTGATTTTAATATTAATTAAATATTGCTATGTGTTGTGTTAGTCATGACTAGTTGAGACTTGTAGACTAATCTAGAACTAACCCTAGTTGGTGACCCTAGTCGAACTCTAGTTAACCTACTTTTAGTCATTGGAAATTAGTTTTAAGGTAGAAAGTATTACTTAAGAGAAGTTAGTTCATGACTTATGGTTTAAGTCAATGACTTATGACTTAGCAATTTAAAGCCTAGTGTTTAAGCCATAGGCCCATGAATTAAGCCCAAGACCAATCCTAGCCCACCCATGGCAGCCAACCTAGGGATTCCTACCCCTATTTAATGCCTCCTTTATTTAGGGTTAGCCTCTCTTGGAAATAGATCTCAAGTTTAGGAAGAGGTAAATCCGCAACCTTAGAAATTCCTAATTAATTTATTTTAGCTCCTTTTTAGTCCTAGTCTTTTGCAATAGGATCTAATTTATGTTTATATACTGATTTTGGAGGAGCACCTCAGTTTTTATGCAATTTGGAGATTTGGAGTTGCCATTTGGAATCCCCTCTTTGAAGCTTTTCTTGAGTTTTGATACTCAATAGGTAAATCATCTAAACTCATAGTTTTTTCTAATTTTTTTTGCATATAAGGTTTGGTTTTAGGGTTTCCTAGCTGTCCCCAAAATTTGGGCAAAATTTGTGTCCATTTCGTGTCCATATCGGACACGTATCATAGTGATACACTAGGTGTTTGTAGAAATGCCACATAGGAATTTATTTTTATATTTTTGAAATATAATTACATGGATTTGTAGATCTTGATGTGTACATTAATATTTATGAAGGTGTCCTAGTGTTTTAGTGTCCTATTGTGTCAGAATTTTAGGTTGGACACGTCGTGCACACGCGTACACTGTGTCCTGCATCACGGGCTTATTTTCTCTCGACACAGGACACGCCGTGTCCTGAATTTTTTGTGAGCCTAGGGTCAATGTCTGCGACCGTGCTCCCAAAATTTGGAAGCACCTCGTGGTGTGTGCGTGGCGCAATCGCCCCCGCACGGGTCGCACGAGCCACGCGCGGGCTGCTGTGCGCGCACAGTTTGCTCACTGATACGCAGCTGACACGGACACGACCCGCATCGTGGTCACTGTACAGGCGGTCCTAGGGGTAGCCCTACCCCTGGCGCACGTGTACGCAAGGCCACGTGTCACCACGTGGCCTGTGTCACGCGCGGGACACGCGTGCACGCGTGCACGATGATTTCGTGTGCACAGTTGGGTGTTGTGTTCGTGTGGTATTTTGGACACGATTCGTGTCCAGTTCTTGGACACGAAGACCCTAACTAGTACCCTCACATGTGTAACACTATTTACCAACCTGTTATTTGTAATTTAGATGGTTAATTGGGTTTGAATTCTCGAAATTCTGTATGCACTGTTATACCACTGATACATGAACTGAAAACTGAATTTTTGGTTATAAATTTGTTTTTATTAACTGTTAGATTAGTCACCCACATAACTGTTAGCTGATAGGAGATTGCTAGGTTAGTTTTGGTTTTATTTTTGCATTGGAGTTAGTAATTTGGGAATTTTGTTGGTGGTTTCCTGTCAACAGGTTCAGGAAACTGAACTGAAACCTTAGGCTTGCACTCATGACAGGTAATGAGTTTACCTGAGTTGGGCTATGTTTGGACTTGTGTGTTATCTCATTTAGATATCCTAGGAAGTTTACCTATATGTATGTGAGGTTAAGAGAGAGTGAAGGATTATATGAGCGACCCTACATTAGAGTTGTTTCAAGTTGGCAATGGGCTGACCTGGCTTGCTTTCCTGGTAGCAGCATTTCAATGCTTGGACTTGGCAGTACATTAGGTCCTGCAGCAGGGTAGCAGTAGGATCAGGCATTGCCTTGAGCTTGACAGTGAGGGTTTGGCATTTGCCTTGCCAAATTCAATGGGTAGCAGCAACAAGCAGGGGCAGCAATGTTGGCTGCCTTGACTTGGTAGGGCTTGATTCTTAGTAAGCTTGTTTGGATTTGAGTTTACCTATACTTAAGGTTTTGAAATGTTAAAACTAAAATAGGGCTTTGGGTAGGGGTTGCTAACTGTGGTGTGGACTGTCACTTGGGTTGTCTAACCTGAGAACATGCCATCCTAACCTGTCACACATTTCCCCTTACTCCTCTAATACACACCTTGTTGATCACCCACTTTTGGTTCACTGTTCTCTCCTCTCACACCCCACAACACACACAAAATCTGAGACTTGAACTCACTGAATTCCTCACTTGCACACAGCCTACATCCCATTACACACACTGTTCACTCCAATTCACTCACACATTGCACTCCTCTCTCACACACTCATACACACATGCCTAGTTTTCTAAATGACACACACACATAACCCTATTGCACAACCCTCATACACACATTCCACATACATGACACCATATACACACACACATATGCCTAGTTTTTCCCCTTCTATCTAAATGTATATGTATATTACATATATCCTATATATGGATATATAAATAATGGTATGTGAGTGAATATATATATATATATATATATATATATATATATATATATATATATATATATATATATATATATATATATATATATATATATATATACATACATATAGCCTAATGTGAAATATGCATGTGATTGGGTAATGTGAATTGGATATGGCATTTGCCTATAGATAATGTGGTAGTGTAATGTCAATATTTTAATTGCTTATGTGTAATATGAAAGAGAGATTGTATTAGCCTATAAGTGATATGGCTTATTGCCTAGGTAGTTGGCCATGGCATGTGGTGGATACACTTGTGTATCACTAGACTAGGTGTTTGTGTAGTATTTAGCTAGTTGACCTAGAATTGACTGGTTAAGCCTAGATTTGACCAATCTAGACTAGTATGACCAAGTTTAACCTCGTTTGACCTAGTTTGACTTATTTAGACTAGAGCTGACCTAGTTTGACTGTTAGGGTTGACTAGAGTTGACCAAAGGTTGACTTTAGCCTAGATTGACCCCAAACTTTATGTAGATGCATTGTAGCAGTCTATTTCCTTATTTTAGACTTGTTGTGACTTGTACTGTTCTATAGGAGCCAGACACCACTCTTCGGACAATATTTTTATCTCGGACACTCAGATACCAGGCGAGTACATTCTCTGATCATTTCATATCCTGTTTAGAATTATTTTTCTGCTTTAAATTACTTTACTTGATACTATCACGTTGGTCACACGGAGTGGTACTATATGGATCTTTTTATGAGATGTTATCCCCCTCGGGAGCATCGGTTACTGCATGTTTTGTGTGTTTCACGAATCATCACGTATCTCTATGCTTCCTCTGATTCACGAATCGTTTGTGACACATGTACTCTCATGTTCACAGAGCCATCATGAATCACCTTCACGTATCACTCATTTTATGAGCCATGTGAAGTTTCACGAATCTTAACATAACTTGAACAGATCTTTGTGTATCGATTGGGGATGGGGGAGTAGAAATAGACATGTGAATTTTATTCCAGTAGCTGTAGTCATGAATCACTCTCTTAGCTGTAGTCATAAATCTCCTATGCCATTCACATGTTTATATTTTACTCTGACTCACTAGTCACTATAGCTCTCTATGTATAGTAGATATTTCTATTACAGTTTCTCTCTCCGTTTACGTACTATTTTTCTTCAGTTCATGTATCTTACTTTACTGTATGATTATATTTTCTAACCTGCTATGATCTGTTGAGATGTACTGTACTCGCTCCTGTCCTGACTTGACCTGTTGAAAATATTACAGAGGATGAGGAGGAGGCCCTATGTACCACCTATTACGGAGCAGGATTAGACGACACCTGCGACCTGGTTCCTCTGGAGGATCCAGCTGCAGTACAGGATGCTACTCCCAGAGTCTAGGCTAGATAGCTAGGCTTTAGTTTTCTTTCAGCTTTGTTATTTGATTTTCAGTTTTTCTTCTGAGATATTGTTATATTTAGAGACTTGTATTGAGCTGGAAGTTCTTGAGTTGTTATCTTAGACACTTAGATTTTCTCCCTCTGTCACGCCCTAGAACCAGAATACTGGAGAGCGGGGGAATGACTCAGCCAGCTACGTATTACGGGTAGATGAATACCGTATAATACGATCAATGTTGTCTAACCAGACGAGGGGGTGCATACTACATGAAAGTCTTACTATGGTCACTTCACATCTATTTTCTCAATCATTTAAACCAGAAGCAAAAATAGAGAACATGCAAGATAAAGCAGTAAGGCATCCCAAATGCTTAGTCAAAATGTTCTTGAGATCTGGCTTTACAAAACATAGCCAGATGGTATAGTAACATATACACAATTGTTATCAGCTGCAGTCTGACTTAATTACAATTATGTAAAAGTAAATGCAAGATAATCCGACTAACATGTCGGTGCCAAACGGCTAAGTATGAAGTAAATAACAAAATGAGCGGTGGAGTAAGGAACCCACTCGAGTCCTCCTGCGATCATTCCCCTAGTATTGACCATCTTGGAGGTAGAAGTAAGCTGGATCCTCGAAGACTGGCTCTAAATCTGGCCATGCAAAACCAGAGAGGTTAGACCTCTAATAGCAAGTACCACAAGGGAGCACGATATGAGGATTAAACCAGTAAGTAAGAGGATATAATAATAGATCTCTGCTTCCATTAGGATTCACATAACATCATGACACTTTGAACCAACCTCCCAACCAAATAAGGACAGAAGTTTACCCGTCATGTCCTGACATTCTGATCATCTCAGTTAGGCAACAAAGTAGGTACAGTACACAAACAAATCATCTTGAACGGCCAATCAACTCATACGGCTTGCTATTGTGAGTCCCAAGTTATCCTGGAATTATGTAAATAGGGATTCCTCAGTTCTTACTATGTGCGAGCAAGGCTAGTCTATCCAGTCAATCAATTGCGCCAATCTTGTAATTAGACGAGTTCCAACGGGACGCCCGCCGTTAATATACCATGTACAATTTAATAATATAAGCAGATACCGTTCCCTGCCCGTGTGACAGATTTACAGTATCTGTGGGAACCAGCCGGCCTGTCGGGCACTTAATAATCCCAAGAGGGCTGCCATGTAAGAACTCGGAAATCCGTTCTCTCCATGCCATTATTATTTTATTTAACTTAAAGCCTCTATGTTAAGCGAAATCCCATGCCGTGGATCATGGTCATTCAAATGAGTACTTTTGTACGGGGTACGATATGCGCAACTCTACAACGATACCCGTGCGGTTAGGTTGTAGGTCTTACATAGCGTAATACAGCAATTAAAACTAACCACGGAATAATCATGCCTTGACCATAAAGTACACATGCTGCTTTGTAAAAAAAAAATAACTAAATAAATAAATAGATAATTTGAAGCCTGCATGTGCCTGTATGCCAATATTCGGGATCGGCCAATTGATTGCAATAGTTCATAGTTATTATGAACGTGTCTCATTCATTCAATTCAATAAGACGACTAGCTAGTCTCTTAGTTCCAACTAGGAACGCATGATCAATTATTAGTCAATGTCACAATCATTATCAATGGTGACAAGGCATGAAAATCAAATAGTATTCAGTGGAGTCGAGTCTACGACTCTCAGGGTTAAGTTCCAGTCATACTGGGTATCCATGGATCAATCAGGACACAAGGCACATTCCACATTACAATCTGTATTAACAATATTAACATATCATGATTTTATCAAGTTCATGCCAAAAGGCGTAAGGATATAATAGAAGAATTATCATGCCACCATTAAAGGAATAAATTATAGAACAAATAGAAACACCCAGGTCAGGAAGTCACGCCAACAAGACTATGCTAAGGCCGACAAGTCACGCCAACAAGTCTATGCTAAGGTCAACAAGTCACGCCAAGTCTAGCAGGTAGGAGTGAGCGTATAAACAGCGTGAGCGTGAAAAGTGGTTCACGTTGGCACGCACAGCGTGAGCGTGAAGGGTAATTCACGCACTCATAACGTGAGCGTGAAAAGGTAATAAGAAATTCACGCACGCACAGCGTGAGCGTGATAAGAAATCCACGCACGCACGCAAAGACGTGAGCGTGACTCAAAATTCACGCTGGCACGTAAGGACGTGAGCGTGACTAAAAATTTACGCTAACACGTAAAGACGTGAGCGTGACTAAAAATTCACGCTAACACGTAAAGACGTGTGTGTGACTAAAAATTCACGCTGACACGTAAAGACGTGTGCGTGACTAAAAATTTACGCTAACACGTAAAGACGTGAGCGTGACTAAAAATTCACGCTAACACGTAAAGACGTGAGCGTGACTAAAAATTCACGCTAACACGTAAGAACATGAGCGTGACTGAACCTTCATTCCAAGCCAGAAATGAAGTTCCCATGGTTCAGAATGGTGTAGAAGGAGAAGCTCTACAACATGAACTATCTATTTCGAAAGCACGCCAGGTTGGGAGATCAAAACCCATGGACGATCGAGAATACTGCTACTTAGATCTGTAAGAAACGAGCCAAGGAAATAAAAAATGTTAAGTAGTAAACTCTCTTAGAATCACAAGAGGAAGACAATTTAACCACAAAAATGGGTGAAGGAGAAGCAAGATGTACTTGCCTTCTCCTGGTAGGTGGAAGAGAGTGGTGAGGAAGAAGAAGAAGTAATGGTGAAGGAGAGTTATGAAGAGAGAGAAGGAGATGGGGGCTTTAAATGGAAGGAGTGGTGGTAGGTGGGGGTTTGTGGGGGTTCGGTTCATGTGAACCACCATGAACCCAAAAATAACCAACCATGGCCGAACCACAATAAGACTAAAGCAGAGAAGTTAGAAGCAGAAAAATAAAATACAGAAATAAAATACAGGAATAAAATTACAGGAAATAAAATACAGATAATTAATTAACATGAAATTAAAGGAATTTAAATACAGGATAATACATGATAAATACTAAATAAATATATATGAGTTGTACATGTATAAAAATACGCATTCTGGGAACGGGAAGTGACATCTCTACCCACCTTAGAAAAATTTCATCCTCGGAATTTCAAATCCAAGCAGGTAGAAATATCGGAGCTAAACTAATACAAGCAATTCTAGTGAGCAAGCAATCATTTTTACCATATCAAAAGTAAGTACTATATATGTAAATTCATCAATCTACGATATCAAGTAGCTCTACCCATATGGTGATAAGCATGAAGAATCAGGACAATCAAGGTATACTGAAAGAGATATACCTTGTGAGTCAAACAGGTGTGGATACCGTGATCGAATATCATCCTCACGTTTCCACGTTGACTCTCCCAAGGAGTGATGACCCCAAGCAACACGGACAAGACTAATTGTTCGGTTCTTAAGTATCTTCTCTCTTCGGTCCAAAATGGACATATGCTGTTCCTCGTAAGACAGGTTGGTACCAACAACCAGCTCAGAATGATCGAGGATATGGCTTGGGTCCGATACATACCTACGTAATTAAGATATATGAAACACGTCATGTACCTCTCGTAACGAAGGTGGAAGGGATAAACGATAAGCAACATCGCCTATCTGATCAAGGATAACAAATGGGCCCACGTACCGCGGACTCAATTTCCCGCGAACGCCAAATCTAATGACCCCACGAGTAGGTGAGATCCGCAAGAATACGTGGTCCCCAACAGAGAACTCTAACGGCCTACGATGCTGGTCCACCCAATGATGATGCCGGTCCTGCGCAACTCGAAGTCGCTCTCTAATTCCCTTAACCACTTCAACCGTCTGAACAATCATTTCTGGGCCTAACATCTTCCTCTCTCCGATATCATCCCATGCAAGCGGTGACCTGCACTTCTTACCAGATAGTGCTTCGAATGGCGCCATCTGGATACTGGCTTGATAACTATTGTTGTATGAGAACTCGACTAAGTGCAGGTGACTCTCCCAAGACCCTCCAAAATCTAGAGTGCAAGCTCGTAACATGTCTTCTAAAGTCTGAATTGTTCTTTCTGATTGCCCATCCGTCTGCGGATGGTAGGCCCTGCTAAATCTTAACTTGGTACCCAGACTATGATGTAAGCTCTTCCAGAAATATGATGTGAAGCGGGTATCTCGATTCGACATAATACTGACAGGGACTCCATGCTGCCTGACTATCTGTTGCATATACAACTCAGCCAACTTTTCTGTAGATTGCCCTACTCTGAAAGGAAGAAAATGTGCTACCTTTGTAAGTCGGTCTACTATTACCCAAATAGCGTCCTTACCACTTGTTGATCTTGGTAAACCGGTCACAAAGTTCATTGTAATATGCTTCCATTTCTATTCCGGAATAGGAAGCGATTGCAATAACCCAGCTGGCCTCTGCTATTCTGCCTTCACTTGCTGACATAACAAGCAACGGAAAACAAATCTAGCTATCTCCCTCTTCATCCCGTTCCACCAGAAATGCTGCTTGATATCTTGGTACATCTTGGTCCCTCCAGGGTGAATAGAATACTGAGAACTGTGAGCTTCTGCCATAACCTCCTGTCTGATATCTCCACTAGGCACACATAGACGTAATCCAAACCTAAGTGTACCATCTTCATGAATTCTCATCTCCTTTCTGAGTCCTGACTCACATTCTGTCCTAAGCTTCTGAATCCTTGGGTCCTGAGCCTGAGCTGCCTTGATCCTGCCTACCAAGTCGGATTGAACTTGCAGACTTGTTAGAACTCCTACATCACTAGAAAGTATAACTTCAATGTCCATCTCCTGAAGGTCTTCTAAGATATGCCTCTATGTTGTCAACATAAATGTGCCGCCTCTCCTGCTAAGAGCGTCTGCTACTATATTAGCCTTGCCTGGATGATACTGAAGCTCCACGTCATAATCCTTGATCAACTCTAACCACCTTCTCTGCCTCATGTTCAGTTCCTTCTGAGTAAAGATGTACTTCAGACTTTTATGGTCTGTGTACATGTCCACTCGGTCACCATATAAGTAATGCCTCCATAGCTTCAGAGCAAACACTACTGCCGCTAACTCCAAATCATGAGTTGGGTAATTCTTTTCGTGGTCCTGAAGCTGCCTAGATGCATATGCTATTACCTTCCCATGTTGCATAAGGACACATCCAAGTCCTTTACCTGACGCATCACAATATACTGTAAAACCTCCGGATCCAACTGGTAATGTAAGAATATGTGCTGATATCAACTTCTGCTTCAAAGTCTTGAATGATGCCTGACATTCTGCCGACCAAACGAATGGTACATCCTTCCGGGTCAAGCGGGTCATGGGTGTTGAAAGCCTTGCAAAGTCTGACGCAAACCTTCTGTAATATCCAGCCAATCCCAAGAAACTCTGCATATCTGCTACGGTCTTGTGTACTGGCCAACTTTCTACTGCTTCTATCTTCTTGGGATCTACTGCTACTCCAGCTTCTGATATGATGTGACCCAAAAATGAAATGTGATCCGACCAAAACTCATACTTGCTAAGCTTGGCATACAACTGGTTCTCTCTCAGAACCTGTAACACTTTCTGTTTGCCATTAAAATTCTTTGATATAAATTTCAATACAAACAGAACAGTGTTACAATATAGGACTTAAATGTAGCCCTAGAAGTACACTTTTGTTTAATCTGGGTCCCTTGTGCCGATGGAGCGAGTGGTAATGCGTTGACTCCGTTGACGAGCTGACGACGGTTATCGGTTCTCTGAAGGTTTGGATTACTCTGGGTGCTGGAGCTTGCTGAGAGGAGGAAGACGTTGAATGTCTGTATCTGCCTCTCTGGTGGTATGTTTGTTCGTATCTGTCTGTGTGTGTGGAAGAAGAAAATGATTCCTCTATTTATAGCTGGGCAGGTTGGCTGCTCATGCGCGCATATGTAGGATGCGCCGGTGCGTGGGGACGCCACGTGTTGATTGCCGATGGAGGCACATGGGTGATGCACCCTGATCGAGGGGTTGACTTCTTCATACTGCTGTTGTGAGCCGGCACGTAGCAGAGGAGAAGATCTTTCTGTTGCTGAGATCTTGGATGAGTTGAGTCAAAGGACACGTGTCGTCGACCCATGGCTCGGAGATCTCTGATTTGGTGGGGAATGATCTGATAGGATGCGCCTAGGATTGGGCACATAAAGAGACTTTGGCTCGTAACCTTTAGGAGTCACGAACCATTCTGGGCGCATGGCTTTTGAGGCGCATGCAGGCGACTTTCCTTCTGTCTTTTGGGATCAGAGAGCAGTCTAGGACGCATGGCTTATGAGGCACATGCAGAGCTTCAGATGGAGACTTTTTTCTGTCTTTTGGGATCAGTGAAGAGTCTAAGGCGCATGGCTTTTGAGGCGCATGCAGGTTTGGGCGCATGGTCGCGGAGGCGCATACGGGTGGTTGAGTGGCCACGTGGCAGTAGCCGTCGGAGTAAAGTCATGATGATGCTGACGTTGCCGACGCTTCGTCTTCTGAAAAAGCTGCCGACCGTTCAGACTTTGGGAGATGTACTGCCAACTCTATCAGTTCAGCATTTAATGTTTGTGACATTCGATGGACAGCTGAGGGGGGCGCATCGATTGGCGTTCCACTGGGTATGGGGATACATGGGGGCGCATCCTCTGTGATGCGCTTGGTTCTGAAGGGTGCATCTGTGTGATGCGCCTGAAGTCGAAGGGCACGTGCGGCTGTTTCGTTCCTCGAGTGCTTTAAATAGCCGTTTGGCTGAATTCGAGGCGTCCGGTTCATCCATTAAATGCAAGTTCATTGCTCAGAATTCGGAGAGCCATCCACTTGGCGCGTGGGTTTGATCTGCCCAGCCTATAAATAGTGGTATGGAGAGAGAGTTTGTTTCTTGTTCTCTCATGTACTTCCAATATGAACTTGGGTACTCGAGTGCATTCTGTTGACGAAGTGCTCCCGAGGGTGAAAATGAGATGCCATGTCGTCGTTGCTGCACTTGAAGGTGACTGTTACATCCAAAAGACAGAGTCGAAGGCTTCCGAGGCAGGCGGAAGGTGCCTGTTGCATCCAAAGATAGGGATGCTCGGGCCTCGTCTCCGTTGTGCTGGAAGGGCCGTATATCGAAATGACGATGTCCTGACCGTCTTCCTCTGGCTTTGGAGGCTCTTTCTCTGGATGGGGTGTTAATTGCCACCTACATCCTGCTCGGCCAGGTGAGCCTGGCTGAAAGAGCAGTACATAACTGGGCTGCTGAAGGGATGCACATAACTGAGCTGCTGAAGGAATGCGCCTTGCTGAAGGCGCATTGTGGGATGTGCCCGGTTGAAGGCGTATGGTGATGCTGCGCCTGCCTGGGGGCGCATGGTGGCTGCTGGCCGTAGACTTAGGATCTTTCCTTTGTAGAAGTTTTTCCTTTGTACAGCCTTCTCTAGACATGTAATAGACTTTTATCTGTGAAATAAGAAGTTCTCTTTCTATGTCTATATTTGTTGCTTTTGCTGTGAAGTATTTTGTCCAAGCTCTGGCGTAGTGTCCAGCGCATGGGTTTTCTGGTTGTGAAATTCCATGCTTCTACAAGACCCCCTTCAAAGTTTTTAAAACTTTTGGATAAGTTTTAGAATACTTTGAATAAGAAGCATGGAGGTCAGGGCACGTGACTGTTTGGGGCGTATGCCTGTTCGGGCGCATGCTCCTCTTAGTTAATGATAATGATGCCTCGGTAACCGAAAAGATTAATAATAATCTTTTGGTTTTGTTTGCTGTTATCTCTTCACAGAACCCGAGGCGACGGCTGAGATCACACATCATCGGGTCACGCGTGCGACCAAGCCCTATAAATAGGCAAGAGATGGAGAGAGAGAGAGTTCTTCTTCTTCTCCTTGCTTTGCTTTCTTTAGAGTTCTTCTTCAAAAACCCTAATTTTTTGAGAGAATGGCTCCCAAGACACCTCGCGGTGGTGCCGGCAAAGGAAAGGAGCCGATGGAGTATGCTGAGGGGGATGCTCCTATCACCATTGTGACTCCGGCCGACATTCGCCCTGCTGTGACGGGTGGGTGTTATCTTTTCCACTACTTTCTTTGTTCAGGCGGTCTTTGGATCATGCGACCCGACGCGTACGGACCACTGTCCTCGCCGAGGTTTCACCCCGCCAACGTGCATAGGCTTAGGCCTTTATCATGCACCGAGGTTTAAACCGCGGACGCGCATGGGTTCATACCTAAAATACGCCGAAGCCTTTGCTGATACGCATGGGTTTATGCCCTGATGATGTGCCGAAGCCTTTCACTGAGGCGCATGGATTTACACCCAAACGATGCGCCGAAGTGGAGGCGCATGGGTTTACACCCTGGTGATGCGCCGAAGCTTTTGACACACCTTGTCTTTTTGCCTGACCTTTGATTTTTGTTGTGCCAGTATCGATGACGATTCCGCTGCTGAATGAGGTCCTTCTGGATGCCTCCCTTTGTCAAATGGGAGTTGATTTTGACGAGGCTGTTGTCAATCCTGCCAAGGGTGTTATCTTACAGGATCAACCCCCTGAAAGGGTGCTGCAGATCCAGAACCAGTTGCCAACTTTCCTCCAGAGTATGATGGAGAGCGAAAAACTGAAATCAGCTGAATCCGGCGATGTGACTTTCTTGAGGCCCGCCTTTTGTTTGGTGACCGCCTGATCTCCACGGAAGCGAAGATACTGAAGGTCAAAGAAGACTGGTTCTTTTCAGCAAAAGGCATGGTGCTGTATATGCGACAACTCGACCGCCAATTGCCGCTGACAGCCTTCTATCGTTTAGCTTCGAAGAGAAGGATGTGCTGGGAACTTACTCCTTCTCAGGAAGGGGCTCTAGAAGGTGTTCTTTCGATTGATGCTACCTCGAATCAAAGGGATACCCTATCTGCTTCACGAACCAGTCCCTCGTTCAGTTGCCGAACTTTGCGTCCCGGAGCCTCTATAGTGAGGTCCCAACTGACACCTTTGCCTTCAATGCTCCAACCTTCGCGAGCCGGATGTTGACATCGAAGGTTGTGTACCCGAAAGGTAGCTTTAGGGTCGAAGGTTGGTGTCATCACATCTCGAGGTGGACGAGTTGACCACTTGGGTGCTTTTGAAGTTCAAGGTGAGCTTAAGGAGATTGGGCTGACGGCCGCCATCCGTGCCACGCAGGCTGGTGTGGATCTCAATAAGCCTATGTTCCTTGCACTCTTGGAGTTGTTCAATACCCAGACTGGTACCTTTTACACTCCCTAGGGGAGTTGGGCTTGGCTCTCCACGAGATGTACGAAGTATCTAAGCTTCCCTGGGGCTCGGAGCGTACGAGGAATATTTTCCATCAAATGAAGAGATTCAGGTTTTGGAAAATAAAACTCGGATGATGGCCGTCTTCAAGGAAGTGGTGAGCCATCATTATTTAATGCATCGGAAGGACAAAGTCAAGACTCAACCTCATGTGACTGCTTGGAGGGATTATGTTTTCAAGCAGGATTTGATGGATCCTTCGAGGATTCGGTTTACAACTCCGCAAGGGCTAAAACTGCGGAAGTGACTTCTGAAATAAGCTGGCTGGACGAGAGGACTCCTCGTTCCAATGAGGATGGTAATAACGCGTATAGCTGCTTCTGGCACTGTGCGCACCGGATGTCATCTAAGGCGGTGTTGACGGCCTACTTGATGATATGGCTCTGGGATTACGTGTTTGCGGGCGATCCGGTGCCGTAGAGAGGGTACATCGGAACCTCATTTTATCCGCCGTGAAGTTGGCCTTTGGACGACCTCTAGCTCTCCTCCCCGCGATGGTGTGTAACCTGTTGCGGGGTTTGAGGTCTTTTGCTGACGATGTGATCCTTGGGAAAGGAAACAACGACAACTTTCCCGGGCCGAGCTGCCCTTCCATTATCTTATGGGATGGCTGATTTTGCATCATCCAACGTGATGAGTCCCGGTCCGGAGGAGGATCATGTTGAGGAGATACCTTTATTCGTCGTTTCTACAAGAGGAAGTGGTTTATGCACTGGCGTTCCCGTTTACAGGAGGGTTTTGTCCTTCCTTCAGGGGTGGGAGATTGTCAAAGTTGGCCTCATCTTCAAAGATTTTGAGGCCGATCAAGACTTAGTTGACTCGGGCGAAGATGCGATTACTTTGCCGAAATGGGGTTTCCGTTGGTTGCAAAGCATTCGGCCTTCTCACCTGGTCTACTGCAACCAAAATAGATGTTATCTGGAGCCATATCTGCCCAGCCGGTTCGCTCGCCAGTTTGGCTATACTCAGCTGATGCTACGGAATCCTAGTAGCAGTCTGGGGTTCATCGGTAGTTTGCTAGATGGAGCTCGGGGCTGGCAATATTATAATGCCGGGTGTACTGGTGTTCAGTTTACGGCGCCCGTTTATAACCCTCGGCCACAGATCCTGTATTCGACCGCCAAGCTGTATTGCACTATGAATACTGCGTCTCCTGGTTATGACAGGGAGACTAGTTTCATCATCGGAACTCAGCTGGAGGCCACGACGAATCTGTTGACGGCAGCCCATCATCGTCCTCCAGAATTAGCGGGATATCGGGCTGCTGCTGCAGCACCAGTGAGGGATCCGTCTGTTGGAAAGAGGCGTGCTGACACAGAAGCTGGTTCTTCTGTACCAAAAAGGCCGAGAGGGACCTCGACTCCAAGGGCTACAGGAGTGCCACTTGAAAAGCCCGTAGGATCTGCTGAGGTAAGGCATCCTCTGTAATTCTGGTCCGTCTCGTCACTTTGGTGGCTTACGCTTTTCTTCTTATAGGGATCGAAAAAGAAGACCCGTGTTCCAAAACCGGATGTTAGTAAACCGAAGGAGGTGGCAAGCTCTTCTGATGAGCGCATTCCACCGATGATAATGTCTCCCGTGAGGGGAGTCCTGGAAAGGTACAATCTGCCGTGGAGGCCTTGGACGTTGAGGGTCCTACGGACTCGAGGCATCCTGATGATGAAGTGGATTGGAGTTCGTCGCCTTCCAATGACGTCCCTCCAGCGTTGCAAGAATCTGTTGCGGGGCAGCAGATATGGTAGGAACGGAGGAGGGTTGATTCCCCTTCTTGTCATGATGAGGGGAGATCGGCTGTATCATTGCCAAGTCCTACCCCGACCTCACCCGTGGAAGTTGAGGTGGCTACCGATCAGGCGGTAGCGACAGATACTGTCCCTGCAGAGGGACTTGAGAAGGATGAGACTCATCTGCCAGTCCTGTCTCCTGGAGCGGGCCAAGATGAGTGTTGATCTCCCCGTTCTGCCAGGGGAGGTACTGACCGCTGATAGGACGTTGGGGGCAGAAGAGGTGGCCGTAGACGTCGGTGGTTCCTCCGAACTTGAGAAGGGTAAGGGTGTGGAACCCTCTGTTGCCCCTCCTACTTGGGGTACTATCTCGATGCATGTGCCGGCTTCCTCTGTTCCATCGGCTCCTCGGGCTAGCAGTCCGGCCCGTGTTGATGAAGAGCCTATTGATGCCGAGATTCCAGTCTCGTAGATTGAGGTTGGCGGATCTTCTTCCGGTCCGCTAACTACAGCAGCCCCTCCAACTCCTGCTATGACGTCGCAGGTGCTGGCGGACGCAGATGAATATATGAAATTCATCGTTGAGGGGTGTATAAAATGCTGCAGAGGGGTGCATCTGCTGTGATGGATGCCAACGGAGTTTTGCGACGGCAAGAACTCTGGCAATGCCTTATATCGAGCTGATCCGCGTTCACCAAGGCCACGACCATATGGCCGAGATCCTGGAGGCTTCGGTGATTGAGCTGAACCAACGGCTCACGGAACTTCAGCGCATCCAGCGAAATGACCTTTCCGTCTTGATAGATGCGGAGAAGAAGAAGTTGATCGCTGAGATTGAGTCTTCCTACCAGGCCACTGTGAGCGTCTGGGAGCACGAGGTGGCTGAGACTGAGGCTACGGTGGGACAGTTATCTCAGCCCATGAAGGAGACAATAGAAACGCGAGCTGCGTTGGATGCTAATATCGCGAAGATCAACGCCCAGATGCGCCGTCTTGAGGACCAACGGGCCCGGCTCCAGTAGATGCCGAACGTGTCCAGGCTGAACACGTAGCTTTCAAGCAGGAAGCAACCTTCACTCACCGGGCTCTTGCCCTGGCTCGGCAGCGACAACAGCTTGATGAGAAGCATGAGAATGATACTTCCGTTGAGGCCGTTGAATTGATGCGTCAAGAAGCTGAGCGTCGAGTCCTGGCGACTGTGGAGACTCATGCAGCCGACTTGAGACGTCGAGTTAGAGAGCTCTCCACCAACCCTGGAGATGTTTAGGGACTGTAGCGTCTCCTTTTTATGTTTTTGCAACTCTTGCTGGGGGATAGTGTAGTTTTGTACTCTTTTTTTTAATAAAGAAGTACGCAACTTTTTTGTGATGTGTTCATTTTTGTTATCATGAACTTGATGATTTGTGTGGACCTATTATCTTTTGCGCACCTTGGCTTTTAGGTACAGATAATAAGTTTGAAGGAACCAACATGTTTGCTCAGAGGTAATGTGGACGTGGCAATCATTGAGGTTCAAATGATAGAATCTTCCTACTCAGAGGTATTATGGACGTGGTAGGAATGATCCTGGGGATACGCTGAACAACTCAGAGGTGTGGACGTGGAAGTTCTGCGATCAATGTACGACAATACAAGGGTCGTTTGTACGAGATGTTTACTCAGAGGTATATGGACGTGGTAAACATGAAGGATAGCGTAGGCTTACGAAGTGTAAGATTCTTTGTAGGGTGTAGAGGGACAACTCAGAGGTGATGTGGACGTGGTTGTCTTTCTACTGGGGGTGCTACGGAACAGCTGGGTTCCGGAAGCGTATAGTTTCGTTGGAAGGGAATTGTCTGTGAATCCTGATGGTTGGGTCCATAGATCCCCTTGTGGAAGCACATATCTGAAGATGTCAGGAGTAGTACTTCTTCAGGAACTTGCCGTTGATGGGCATCATGAACAAGTCCCCATTGGGTTTGGCGAGGCGGTAAGCACCGTTTGAGTATACCGTCTCAATGATGAAAGGTCCTTCCCACTTGGGCTCGAACTTTCCTGGTGTCTTGTGAGTTAACACCATCGGCCTCCTGACTGCCAGAACCAGGTCGCCAACTTGAAAAGTTCTCTGTTTGACCTTCTTGTTGAAAGCCTGTGATATACGGGCTTGGTAGAGTTCGATGTTGTTGAGTAGGAGACGCTTTTCGTCAAGTGCCTCCAGCTCCCGCGACGACGACGTTGATTGTCCTCTTCTGTGAGTTTGTTTGTGATTGCTACGCGGAGTGAGGATCTGGATCTCGAGAGGCAGTACCGCTTCACTCCGTAGACCAGGGAATGGTGTGTTGCCTGTTGGGGTTCGTACCGTTGTGCGGTAGGCCCACAGACATTCGCCCAGCTTTTCGTCCCAGTCGCGTTTGTTGGATGATACGACTTTTTTGAGCAGCCTAACGATAGTTTTGTTGAACGCCTCGGCCAATCCGTTTGCTGCCGGATTGTAGGCGGTTGATGCCACGTTTTGAATGCGATTCTTGTCACAGAATCTGCTGAAAACATGGCTGATGAACTGAGGACCATTATCGTGGATGATCCTCCGGGGTACTCCGAAGCGGTAGATGACATGGTGTTTGATGAAGCTGACCACCCTGGAGCTCTTTACTTCCCCAATGGGACTGCCTCTGCCCATTTGGAGAAGTAGTCGGTAATGGCCAGGATGAAGCGGTGCCCCTTGATGAAGGAGGGGTGATCGGTCCTACGATGTCCATGCCCCAGGCTTCGAAGGGCCAGGAGGCGACTGTAGGATGTAGTGGTTCTGACGGCGTATGAATGAAGTCTGCGTGAAGTTGGCACGCATGGCACTTCTTAGCATAGTCGACAGCATCAGCGGCCATGGTTGGCCAATAGTAGCCCATACGTCGCAGTCGATCCTGCAACTTAGGACCAGGTTGATGAGCTCCGCAAGTTCCGTCATGAGCTTCTCGAAGAGCTTCGGTCGCCTCTTCGTTGGACAAGCATCGAAGGAGGAGCCCATCATAGGAGCGTCGGTACAGCATTTTAGTGGCTGTATCATAGTAGAATCGAAGAGAACGTCTCCTGACTGAGACGGCTTCCTTCGGGTCCTCTGGAAGAATTCGTAGACGGCGTAGTCGATGAACGGGAACCTCCAGTCTCGGACATTAACACCAGTACCTGTTGGCATGGCGTGGTCCACTCGTAAGCATAGGTTGTTTTTAGGAAAACCAAGTCTCGGCCAACCACCGTGACGTAGTGTTGAGTCCAAGGGGTGCTGCTAATGAGGCCGCGAGGCCAGCCAGAGCATCAGCCTCCAGGTTTTGTAGACGAGGGACGTGTTCGATGAAGAACCCGGTGAAGGTTGAAATGATGTTCAATGCAACTTCATGGTAAGGGATCAGATCTTCATGGCGAACTTCGTATTGCCCTCGGATCTGGTTTACGACGAGTTTCGAGTCGCCATAGGCTTCCAGATGATCCACCCCCAGCTGTTGTGCCAGCTGGAGTCCCATAATGAGCGTTGTACTCGGCAACATTGTTGGAGCACGGCTTCGAAAGAGAGTAAGCGCGCTGGATGACTAGCTGATCGGGGGAGACTAAGACTACCCCCACTCCTGCGACATCTGGCCTTTGGGGCCTGTTCTTGAAGCGCCATCGAAAAACATCCGCCAGACGGAGCCTTCTTCGGTGACGTTTGATTCTTGGACCTCATCCGGATGTCTTCATAGAGTCTTGAGGACTCCGGATGGGTGTGCAGCTAAGAAGTCGGCCAGAGCTTGACCCTTAACAGCCTTCTGTGGAACGAACACCATGTTGTATGGCGTTAGCAAGATCGCCCATGTGGCTAGCCGGGAGTTCAGTGATCCTGGCTTCGTCATGAGGACCCTGAGCGGATTGACTCGAGAAATGACGTGAATTGTCTGGCCCGAGACATAATGACGAGTCTTTTGGATGGCAAATACCAGAGCCAAGCACTCCTTTTCAACGGGGTTGTACCGGTGTTCGGCCCCGATCAGGGTTCGACTGAGGTAGTAGATTGCTTGCTCATAGCCTGTGTCGCTGTTCTGAGCCAGCAGGCGCCGAGGGAATGATCCATGGCACGGACGTAGAGCAGGAATGGTTTGCCAGCGACGGGTGCCACCAGAACTGGAGGGCTCGTCAGGTAGGCTTTGATGTCGTCGAAAGCCTTTTGGCATTCCTCTGTCCAGATAAGAGACTCCCTTCTTCATGAGCTGGTGAAGGGTTGACATTTGCCGGAGAGGTTTGCTATGAACCTCCGGATGTACGCCAGACGTCCCTGTAAGCCCCGAAGTTCTCGAAGATTCTTCGGAGGGTCCATGTTGAGGATGGCTTTGGTCTTCTCGGGATCGACATGAATGCCTTTTGCCGTGATGACAAAGCCCAAGAATTTTCTGCTAGAAACCCCTAGGAAGGATTTAGCGGGGTTCATCTTGAGTTGATGTGCTCGCATGAGATCAAAGACTGTCTTCAGGTCTGTAGGTGATCTCTTTTAAAGCGGCTCTTGACTGCGATGTCGTCAACATAACATTCGACTGTCTTGCGAAGATGTTGACGGAAGATGGTGCTCATAGCTCGTTGGTATGTCGCACCGCGTTCTTCAAGCCGAAGGGCATTACTGTGTAGCAGAAAACGCCCTTTGGAGTCCTGACGTATGTTTTGCGTCATCGGGAACATCTTGATTTGATTGTAGCCTGAATACCCGTCCATAAAAGACATGCGTTCGAAGCCACACGTGTTGTCGATCATCACATCAGTGATTGGAAGTGGGAATTCGTCCTTCGGGCAAGCAGAGTTGAGGTCTCTGAAGTCGATACAGACTCGTATCTTCCCATTCTTTTTGGTAACAGTACGACGTTGGCTACCCAATCTGGGTGTTGCTCTTCACGGATGAAGCCGCTAGTCAAGAGTTTATCTACCTCCTGATCGATGGCGTTCATGATGTCCGGACGGAAGCGCCGCTGTTGTTGCTTGATAGGCTTGGCATCAGGCAAGATATTCAACCTATGCATGCAATCTGGGGATCAAGTCCCGGCATATCTTCGTAGCTCCAGGCGAAGACGTCGATATACTCCTTAGCCAGTTGGATTAAGATCTCGGTCTTCTCCTTCTAGGCTTTTGCTGATGAAGATGGGTTTGGAAGAAGACCCGTCTCCAAGGTCGATCTGCTCGACTTCATCCTCGGTGGGAGGTTCACGTAATTCGAAACGAGACTCCCATTGTTGTCCCAGGCGTTGCGCCCAGGGTTCTTCTTCGAAGGGTTCCGGCGCTTGGTCTTCGCCTTCATCTTTTGAGGCTGTGCTGATGTCATGTTAGCTGACAGCACTTCCTGAAGACTGATCGATACTGGTATCGGAATCCCAAGTCGATGCTTCGGACGAGTGGGAATGTTCTATGTCTTCTGCGTCTGAACTCTCTGGAGTTGATGGCGGCGTGACATAGCCTACCCCCCGTCGAGTTTTGTTGTAGTCCTGCGGCTTTCCTTTGGGTGTTGGAAGCCGGAGAGGGAGACGTCGACCTTTGCCGTAGTTTAGGCCTTTGTCGCTTTTTAGGTCGTAGCCCATCTTTTGGATGAGGTACTTTGCCTTATCCGTGTACCGATAGAGTTGCATTCTGCCGGCATCTGGTTCTGGCTCGAGCGGCGGAGGTCTTGACGACGCTTGCCTTCACCAAGGATGATGGATCCTTCGTCTCGACTTCGTGGAGGGACTATGTAGCAGACTCCTTGAGACGGGACTACTCGATTTACATTATGGACGGTCGTTATTTGTGTTTGCAACGACCGTAGAGCGTTATCTAATGTATACATGGCATTCCAATGTGGAAGACAAGAATAATTAAAAGACTCTATTATTGATGAAGTACGAGATTTTATCCCGTGGGATTACATTGTCTAAGGAGGGTGCATCTACATCAGCAGAGATATATTCGCCAAGCTCCTCATCTGTAAGCACTGGGGCAGGATCAGGAGAGTCCACCACAGCTTTGATTTTGGGGTCCGAGAGGGTTATGTGAGCCCTCTCTGGCGTCTTGGATGACTGCGGGGGCTTGCCCTTGAGACGCACCTTCAGTGGTGCCTCAGCTGCGCCTCCAGTGATTGGTGCCTTCCCCTGTAATTTCCACCAGGGGAGCCGATGTTTGAGGCGGCTTTCCCTTGAGGCGTATCTTCAGGGGCTTCAGGAGTTGGTGCTTTTCCTGGTAGCTTGATGCTCATTGGGGGCACCTTCTGGGGCGGTTTGCCCTTGAGTTTGATCTTCAAAGGGGCGTCGGAGTCATTTCAGGCTCCATGTCCGGCTCAGCTGCCGTCTCTGCCTCGTCATCAGCATCATTGGCTTCCTCCTCGTCAAGTGATTTGTACAAGTCGAAATCGGTGAAGTAGGCTTCAATCCCTTTGAAAGGATCGATGTCTGCGAACTCCGTCCTGATGACGCCATTGGTGGATACATATTTCATGCATTGGTGGAGCGTGGACGGCACCACCATGTACTCATGTAGCCAGGTCGACCGAGCAGGATGTTGTAGTTGACCTCGGCATCCACAACATAGCAGGTCACCTCAGTTTTGAGGTTACCGATGTGACACTTCAGTCGAATTTTGCCCAGTGGCTCGCTTTTGCTAGCGTTGAAGCCACTGATGGTTGTGTTGGAGGGCGCCAGCCGTACATTGGGATCCCCAGTGTTGATAACAGCCTTCGGAATGATGCTGAGAGAAGACCCCGGATCGATCTGAATCCGGTTCACCTTGACTGAACCGACATACCCTGTATAATACAGCGGCCGGTTATGTCGGTGGTGCTTGAGCAGCATGTCTTGTTGGGTAAAGTTATGTTTGGGATAACTTCATCCGCACAATGACAGTGCGCACAAGTAGTTGGGAGGTCTTCAGGCTGCTTGACCTGACTGAGAAAGGATTCGGCATCCTTCAGAGCTTCACAGAGAGCTTCTCGGGAGTCTTTGGAAAGACGCAGGAGCTCGAACAAAGATAGGCGGGCAGGAGTACTGGCCAGTTGTGCCAGTATGTCGAAGTTGTGGGGCTTGGCTAGCCCCGAAGCATTCTCCTTTCGTAGAGGCTTGTCGAAACGAACCTCCACCTGCTTCTGCTTATTGGCTGCTGAGGGCTTAGGCGGGCCCTCTTCCTGGACAGCAGGACGGTGCAAGGAGGCACCACTTCGGCGACAGCTTCGCCGGGTTGGGCATTTTGTTGTGCACGCGTCTGCACAGGGAGTGCCTCTTCTGTTGAAGAAGAGACCATGCGGCAAGACTTGATCTTCCTGCCTTTGGATTTGGAGGTAGGACGTACCTCTGGTTGAGTCACCTCGGAGACGAGGTCGGGGTGGACCCATAGGACCTCTCCTCGAGATGTGGTGAGTGGGATGAGTCCACTCACATTGTCGCGGTAGGTGGTAAGTTAACCACCTCCATTGTCGCCTTAGGGATGGGGACGACGCCATCTTGTGTGGTAGTCGGCGGCAAGGTGCCGAACTGGAGTGACACCACATTGGCTGAACCGTCTTCTCTTCGTAGTCGACGGAGATTACATCCGCATTGATCATGCGCTGGATGTAATTTTTGAGGACATAGCAGTCCTTGGTCGGGTGTCCGACAAACCGATGGTAGTGACAGTACCTCGGGTTGTCCACTTTCCCAACTTCATCGGGCCGCTTTGGGTCCGGTAGCTTGATCTTGTCACCCTGCTTCAGTATTTCAAAAAGTTGCAGGGTGTCTTCGTCGTTGAACGAATAAGTCTCCTTGGGCCTTGGTGCAAGTGGAGGCTTCTGAGTAGGCACAGATGCGCCTTTTGAGGCATTAACAGTCAATGCCTGCTTCCCCTTTCTCTCGTCCGGGGTTGTTGGCTGCAGACCTTTTCCCTTGTCATCAAAGGCCGGGAAGCTGACCCCCAGAAGTGCATTGGCCGCCTTCTTTTCTGTGCTTCTGCTTCGATGATCAGGGAGCTCCAGTCGGGAGGAGTAGAGTTGAGCCAGGCTTGACTGCAGGCAGCATGTTCATGCTGCAAGAGGAGAGGAGCGCATGTTCGGCATGCCTGGAGGAAGTCTGAAGCAGGCCTGTCGGAAGCGTTCGATGAACACCCGAACCGTTTCCTTCTCCTTCTGGCGTATCTATGAGGGACGCCATCGTCATGTCCTTCCCCCGTCGTAGAAGCGGTCGAGGAAGAGGCGTCAAGTCATCGAAGGATGATATGGAATTGTCGGGGAGGCTGCAGTACCAGTCATACGCCACTCCCTTCAATGCTCCGACAAATATGCTAGTGAGGAGCGCGTCCTCCTTTGGGAGATGTCCCGTTTGGGACTGGAAGTATGTCAGGTAGCACGCGGAGAGTCCTTCCCGTCATATGGCGTCAGAGTTTGTGGTTTATACTTTGGAGGATAAACCACCTTGTTCCACTCGAGGGGATAGGGTTGGGGGATGCCCATCTTCTGGCGCTCCTCTTGCCTGTTCTTGGATTCGAAGCGCTCCCGTAAATCCTTGATCATTTCAACCACATCCTCCGTGGAGCTGGGTGTTGGGGAAGGTGGTACCACTTGGAGTTGAGCGTTTGAGGGCTCAGACGTCCGGGGTACTTCTCGGCGGTCTGTGCCTGAGGGTACCCGTTGAAGGGGTACACTCGACTCCCCATTGGCCCCTGGGTCGGGACCGATCGAAGGCGTTTGGGTCAAGGCCGACCGTATTTCAAACACCGCCTGAGTCAGTGTTTGCATGGAAGCAGAGAGGGTTTTGAGCCCACCCTCTAATGTGTCTATGCGCTGGACGATGTCCTGCGGCGGCGCATCAGACTCGACATCAACCTCAGTCACATTCACTGTCACGACGCGACCGGGAGTGGAGGGATGAGTTGAGGCCTCACTCTCGGCTTCACTCTCATGTAGGGGAGTCGCCTCTCCTGAGCTTCATCTTGGCCACCCCCAGCCACGTTCTGGAGGTTCTCGACGGGCGCATCTGCAAGGGTCTGATTACCCTCAGCTCCGTCTTGAAGGGCCTCTTCGTCACCGGAACTCGGGTCCGCAGATGCTAGGCTACCCCCAGCTATGTTCTGGGGATATCCTTGTCTTCAGAGGCTTCTGGGAGGCTGACTTCGCCTCGAGGAGCTGCCCCAAGTGTGCTTTGGACACACTCGTCTTCGGAAGGCTCGACAAGGGTCTGACTACCCCCAGCTTCCTCCAGGAACTTCTTCCTCGACCGAGTGCTTTCGAACACTCCGGAGGACGAGACAGCCGCCTTGGTTTTCCTCGGCTGGTTTTTGGATGCGGACGAGGAATTGCAGTCATTTTTTGACAGATGAGGAGTTGGAGATCACGTTGCATGAAGCAACCCTTGGCTCCTCTTCTGTCGACACCTTCCTCCCAAGGCGATGTCGGAGGGGTATCGATGATTGCAGCCGCTGAAAGACTGACTGCCTTGGTGGTACTGCCACCTTGCAACAGCAGTTGAAGGTGACCACCGCACAAGTATGCCCTGTGAGAGGCGTATCATGCTTGTTGGTCGACTCTCCTGACCGACGTTTGTGAGTGATCACGTTACGTAGGTCGTTGGAGGAGAGAGTTACTTTCGCACCCCCTTCAAGCGCATGGCAAGGCCAAGCGTTGGGGTGGTCAAGTGAGTGCTGCGCCCCCTGATCTGATACCAAACAGGCATCCCGATCAGTAGTGGGGAACCACAACATTTGTTTGTCTTGTTCGACTTGGTTGCGCACGCAGCAGATGCGCCCAAGTGAGACAAGGGTTTTAAGGTCGGCTCGTTCTCGCGCCGCAGCACTCGAGCCGACCATGTACAACTTACCATCAGCAGCGCATGATTGTGAGCGCATGCTCTGGCTTGTTGCTGGCATAGCACGTTTGGGACGCATGGCCCGTGCTGCTTGGACTTCTTCGTACCAGACCGTTGGGGCGCGTAGTACTCAGAATCCAAATTCTCCTCGCCACACAGCGAGTGAGTCTGTCAAAGACAGAGATCTTCTGTGGTGCATCAGAGACGATGCACGGGGCATTGGCTGCCCCCTGCTCCGCCGATCATCTTCCGCCTGAGAGGGAGATGGCTGGAATGTGGTTAGCCGTACGTTTCCCCGAGATGCGCTGCATCAGCGGGCGCATCTTGGTTGCTGAGGACGTCAGCAGGAAGGGAGGGCTGGATTGGCGCATCCCCTTCGGTGGTGGTGCCCGAGGCGTCGACCTTGCGCACCCAGACTCGGCGGTCTTCTTCGACTTCGGCAGCCGCTTCGAAGGACTCGCGCTGCCTTCAGATATGAACTCCTCATACGCCTATTGATTGAGGCGTACGACCAGTGTCTTGTGGGAGCCCACCTTCACGTCGTCGGCTTGCGACACAACTTTCTCGGTGGAGGAGAAAGAGGTCCCCAGCAGAGTCGCCAGCTTGTTTGCCATTAAAATTCTTTGATGTAAATTTCAATACAAACAGAACAGTGTTACAATATAGGACTTAGATGTAGCCCTAGAAGTACACTTTTGTTTAATCTGGGTCCCTTGTGCCGATGGAGCGAGTGGTAATGCGTTGACTCCGTTGACGAGCTGACGACGGTTATCGGTTCTCTGAAGGTTTGGATTACTCTGGGTGCTGGAGCTTGCTGAGAGGAGGGACGTTGAATGTCTGTATCTGCCTCTCTGGTGGTATATTTGTTCGTATCTGTCTGTGTGTGGAAGAAGGAAATGATTCCTCTATTTATAGCTGGACAGGTTGGCTGCTCATGCGCGCATATGTAGGATACGCCGGTGCGTGGGGACGCCACATGTTGATTGCCGATTGAGGCATGGGTGATGCGCCCTGATCGAGGGGTTGACTTCTTCATACTGCTGTTGTGAGCCGGCAGTAGCAGAGGAGATCTTTCTGTTGCTGAGATCTTGGATGAGTTGAGTCAAAGGACACGTGTCGTCGACCCATGGCTCGGAGATCTCTGATTTGGTGGGGAATGATCTGGTAGATGCGCCTAGGATTGGGCGCATAAAGAGACTTTGGCTCGTAACCTTTAGGAGTCACGAACCATTCTGGGCGCATGGCTTTTGAGGTGCATGCAGAGCTTCAGATGGAGACTTTTCTTCTGTCTTTTGGGATCAGTGAAGAGTCTAAGGCGCATAGCTTTTGAGGCGCATGCAGGTTTGGGCGCATGGCCGCGGAGGCGCATGCGGGTGGTTGAGTGGCCACGTGGCAGTAGCCGTCGGAGTAAAGTCATGATGATGCTGACGTTGCCGACGCTTCGTCTTCTGAAAAAGCTGCCGACTGTTCAGACTTTGGGAGATGTGCTGCCAACTCTGTCAGTTCAGCATTTAATGTTTGTGACATTCGATGGACACTGAGGGGGCTCGATTGGCGTTCCACTGGGTATGGGGACACATGGAGGCGCATCCTCTGTGATGCGCTTAGTTCTGAAGGGCGCATCTGTGTGATGCGCCTGAAGTCGAAGGGCGCGTGCGGCTGTTTCGTTCCTCGAGTGCTTTAAATAGCCGTTTGGCTGAATTCGAGGCGTCCGGTTCATCCATTCAATGCAAGTTCATTGCTCAGAATTCGGAGAGCCATCCACTTGGCGCGTGGGTTTGATCTGCCCGACCTATAAATAGTGGCATAGAGAGAGGGTTTGTTTCTCATTCTCTCACGTACTTCCAATATGAACTTGGGTACTCGAGTGCATTCTGTTGACGAAGTGCTCCGAGGGTGAAGATGAGACGCCATGTCGTCGTTGCTGCACTTGAAGGTGACTGTTACATCCAAACGACGGAGTCGAGGGCTTCCGAGGCAGACGGAAGGTGCCTGTTGCATCCAAAGATAGGGATGCTCGGGCCTCGTCTCCGTTGTGCTGGAAGGGCCGTAGATCGGAATGGCATGTCCTGGCCGTCTTCTTCTGGCTTTGGAGCTCTTTCTCTGGATGGGTGTTAATTGCCACTATATCCTGCTCGGCCAGGTGAGCCTGGCTGGAAGAGCATACATAACTGGGCTGCTGAAGGGATGTACATAACTGGAGATGCACATAACTGAGCTGCTGAAGGAATGCGCCTTGCTGAAGGCGCATTGTAGGATGTGCCCGGTTGAAGGCGCATGGTGATGCTGCGCCTGCCTGGGGACGCATGGTGGCTGCTGGCCGTAGACTTAGGATCTTTCCTTTGTAGAAGTTTTTCCTTTGTACAGCCTTCTCTAGACATGTAATAGACTTTTATCTGTGAAATAAGAAGTTCTCTTTCCATGTCTATATTTGTTGCTTTTGCTGTGAAGTATTTTGTCCAAGCTCTGGCGTAGTGTCCGGCGCATGGGTTTTCTGGTTGCAAAATTCCATGCTTCTACACTTTCCTGAGGTGGTCTTCATGCTTCTCTTCACTAGCAGAGTATACGAGTATGTCGTCAAGAAACAACGACAAACTGGTCTAAGTATGGCATAAATGCGATTCATCAAATCCATGAATATTGCTGGAGCATTAGTCAAACCAAACGGCATTACTAAGAATTCATAATGCCCATACTTTGACCTGAATGTGTCTTGGGAATATCTTCCTTCCGAACCCTCACCTGATGGTACCCTGAACGAAGATCTATCTTGGAGAATACTCTAGCTTTGCTCAACTGATCAAATAAGTCGTCGATCCTGGGTAATGGGTACTTGTTCTTCATGTTGCCGCGTTAAGCTTCCTGTAGTCAATGCACAATCTGGATGACCCATCCTTCTTCCCCACAAGTACCACTGGTGCTGCCCACGGCGATATGCTAGCTTGGATGAACTTCTTCTCCTTCAGTTCCTCTATGTGCTGATATACCTTGGCCTGCTCTGAATCCGCCATTCTATAAACTCGATCCGATATCGGTTTAGTTCCAGGTGCCAATTCTATGCTGAACTCAATCTCTAATCAGTGGTAGCCCTGGAAGTTCTTCGGAAAATACGTCTAAAATTCTTCAACTACCTTCGGAATCTGAACTTCTTCCATTGCCATTACTACTCCCTGCTCTTGCTGAGTTGCCTCTGATCTGACTAAGGTGAACCGCTTCATGCCTGGAATATCAAAAGATACACTCCCTCTACGACAATCTATTATCGCATGACTGTCTTTCAGCCAGTCCATGCCTAAGATAACGTCAAATTTCCAACAGAAATTCTATCAACTGGGCGGGTAAGGAATGCCCGCAAACTACAATACTACATGCTAAAATAACTCTACTAACTCCTACGAGCCCATTACCAGTGAGTATATTTAACCTTCCTGGAAATGCCTCGAACTCCATTCCTAGTCGTGCCGCAAATTGTGCAGATATAAATAAATGGGATGCTCCCGAATCAAACAATGCTACTGCGAGATATGAGGCGACGAGAATGTTACCTGCCACAAAATCTTCCGATGCCAATGCCTCCTCCAAGGACAGAGTGAATGCTTGCCCTCGACCTCCTTGCTGGTTTTCATGCTGCGGCCTAGCCTGATGCTGTTGCTGGCCCCTTCCTTGATGATGCTGGGGTGGTCTATGCTGGTGTTGCTGCATCGACGGCCCCTGCTGCCAAAACATCTGAGCCTGCGGCATTAACGGACGCTGTGCCAACGGCCTTACTGCCACCGCTGGTCCTCGATACTGGCCTGCCCCTGGTGCTGGCAGAGCAGAAAACTGTTGCCCTGGTCCTCCTGACCTCGAATTCATGGGACATGTGGTAACCGATGGTCTGGATTTCCACATATCAGACACAGTCCATTCAATGTCCGACACACATCTCTAGTGTGTCCCATCTTTCCACAATAAGTGCAGCCCGCTGGGGGTTGCTGGTTCTTCCTCTGTTGTTGTTGCTGCTGCCTGGGTGGTGGTGCTGGTCCTCGCATCGCCACATCGTGGACACGAATGCCAGTGGATGGTGCTGTTGTTCGGGGCGCTGCTCCCCTCCTCCTTCAACCTGACTGTGGGACCTCTTCTGACCCCCAGTCCTTGCCGCAAGCCTCTAATGGTGATCTCATGCCTTCGAGTTGCCGTCAATACTTCGTCAAAAGTTTGGTAATTGTGCCCCTTTATCAATTGCAAGAGTTCAAGATGAAACCCTTGCTGAAACCTCATGGCCCTCTGGCTCTCTGTTGCTACCATCTCTGGGGCGAATCTATTCAATCTGCAGAACTCCGCTGCATAAGCATCTACAGTCTTGCCGGCCTGCCTGAGGTTGATAAACTTCTGTTGTAGCTCAAACTGTGCCACAAATCCATAGTACTTGGTCTTGAATCTTGTAGTGAAATCGTCCCAAGCCACAGGACGTCTGATGCCCACTTCCTCTGATTCCCACCAATCACGTGCGAGATCCTGAAGTAACAACTTCACTAGATCCACACGTTCTTCTGCGGTACCTTAGCTGCTGTCAGAATAGCCTCAATATCCTTAAGCCATGCATCTACTGAGATGGCATCCTCCGTGCCCTCGAAACGGCGGGGGTTGTACTTGCAAAACCTGGCTGATGCTCCTGAATCAGTCCTCACTCCTCTTTCCAAAGCCGTCTGCAATCCTTGGTTGAGCAACACATTCTGCTCTTGTAGCTGAGTGTGCATGCGCTGCTGGGCCAACATCTGATGTTGCTGAGTAGCCATCATTCCTCTCATGATCTCCAGAAGGGCTGGTGTGTCCACTTGGGTAGGTGAACTGTTGGTGGTGGTGGAACATCCGATACTGCGGTTCAGCTGCTGGTTCTACTATCACTTCTTCTTGGATAGTCTCCTGAGGTGAGACTGGCCCTTGTTGCTGACCAACAGGGTCAGGTTGTCCATGTTGCTCCTGCTGTTGTCCAGCTCTGACCGATGCGGACGAAGTACCCCTAAGAAAAGGGACAAGAGAACAATCAAACAACCGGACATGAAGGATCAATGAAGTCAAAGGATACCGGAATGTCAAGCAAGGGTTGAGAATAACGAATCATGAGATCAAGGGGGAACACGTGTGATTGAGACATCCTATTAAAACACCTCACAAGTCTGAAATCAGACCTGCATGGGCCACCACTAAAACCTTGTCACGCCCCAGAACCAGAAAACTGGAGAACGGGGGAATGACTCAGCCAGATCCGTATTACGGGTAGATGAATACCGTATAATACGATCAATGCTGTCTAACCAGACGAGGGGGTGCATACTACATGAAAGTCTTACTATGGTCACTTCACATCTATTGTCTCAATCATTTAAACAAGAAGCAAAAATAGAGAACATGCAAGATAAAGCAGTAAGGCGTCCCAAACGCTTAGTAAAATTTCTTGAGATCTGGCTTTACAAAACATAGCCAGATGGTATAGTAACATATACACAATTGTTATCAGCTGCAGTCTGACTTAATTACAATTATGTAAAAGTAAGTGCAAGACAATCCGACTAATGTCGGTGCCAAACAGCTAAGTATGAAGTAAATAACAAACAAGCGATGGAGTAAGGAATCCACTCGAGTCCTCCTGCGATCATTCCCTAGTATTGACCATCTTGGAGGTAGAAGTAAGCTGGATCCTCGAAGACTGGCTCTAAATCTGGCCATGCAAAACCAGAGAGGTTAGACCTCTAATAGCAAGTACCACAAGGGAGCACGATATGAGGATTAAACCAGTAAGTAAGAGGATATAATAGATCTCTGCTTCCACTAGGATTCACATAACATTATGACACTTCGAACCAACCTCCCAACCAAACAAGAAGTTGGCCCGTCATGTCCTGACATTTGATCATCTCAGTTAGGCAACAGAGTAGGTACAGTACACAAACAAATCATCTTGAACGGCCAATCAACTCCTACGGCTTGCTATTGTGAGTCCCAAGTTATCCTGGAATTATGTAAATAGGGATTTCTCAGTTCTTACTATGTGCGAGCAAGGCTAGTCTATCCAGTCAATCAATTACGCCAATCATGTAATTAGACGAGTCCCAGCGGGACGCCCGCCGTTAATATACCATGTACAATTTAATAAATAAGCAGATACCGTTCCCTGTCCGTGTGACAGATTTACAGTATCTGTGGGAACCAGCCGGCCTGTCGGGCACTTAATAGTCCCAAGAGGGCTGCCATGTAAGAACTCAGGAATCCGTTCTCTCCATGCCATTATTATTTTATTTAACTTAAAGCCTCTATGTTAAGCGAAATCCCATGCCGTGGATCATGGTCATTCAAATGAGTACTTTTGTACGGGGTACGATATGCGCAACTCTACAACGATACCCGTGCGGTTAGGTTGTAGGTCTTACATAGCGTAATGCAACAATTAAAACTAACCACGAATAATCATACCTTGACCATAAAGTACACATGTTGCTTTGTAGAAAAAAATAACTAAATAAATAAATAAATAATTTGAAGCCTGCATGTGCCTGTATGCCAATATTCGGGATCGGCCAATCGATTGCAATAGTTCATAGTTATTATGAACGTGTCTTCATTCAATTCAAGACGACTAGCCAGTCTCTTAGTTCCAACTAGGAACGCATGATCAATTATTAGTCAATGTCACAATCATTATCAATGGTGACAAGGCATGAAAATCAAATAGTATTCAGTGGAGTCGAGTCTACGACTCTCAGGGTTAAGTTCCAGTCATACTGGGTATCCATGGATCAATCAGGACACAAGGCGCATTCCACATAACAATCTGTATTAACAATATTAACATATCATGATTTTATCAAGTTCATGCCAAAAGGCGTAAGGATATAATAGAAGAATTATCATGCCACCATTAAAGGAATAAATTATAGAACAAATAGAAACACCCAGGTCAGGAAGTCACGCCAACAAGACTATGCTAAGGCCGACAAGTCACGCCAACAAGTCTATGCTAAGGTCAACAAGTCACGCCAAGTCTAGCAGGTAGGAGTGAGCGTATAAACAGCGTGAGCATAAAAAGTGGTTCACGTTGGCACGCACAGCGTGAGCGTGAAGGGTAATTCACGCACTCATAATGTGAGCGTGAAAAGGTAATAAGAAATTCATGCACGCACAGCGTGAGCGTGATAAGAAATCCACGCACGCACGCAAAGACGTAAGCGTGACTCAAAATTCATGCTGGCACGTAAGGACGTGAGCGTGACTAAAAATTCACGCTAACACGTAAAGAATTGAGCGTGACTAAAAATTCATGCTAACACGTAAACGTGTGCGTGACTAAAAATTCACGCTGACACGTAAAGACGTGTGCGTGACTAAAAATTTACGCTAACTCGTAAAGATGTGAGCGTGACTAAAAATTCACGCTAACACGTAAAGACGTGAGCGTGACTAAAAATTCACGCTAACACGTAAGAACGTGAGCGTGACTGAACCTTCGTTCCAAGCCAGAAATGAAGTTCCCATGGTTCAGAATGGTGTAGAAGGAGAAGCTCTACAACATGAACTATCTATTTCGAAAGCACGCCAGGTTGGGAGATCAAAACCCATGGACGACCGAGAATACTGCTACTTAGATCTGTAGAAACGAGCCAAGGAAATCAAAAATGCTAAGTAGTAACTCTCTTAGAATCACAAGAGGAAGATTGAACCACAAAAATGGTGAAGGAGAAGCAAGATGTACTTGCCTTCTCCTGGTAGGTGGAAGAGAGTGGTGAGGAAGAAGAAGAAGTAATGGTGGAGAGTTATGAAGAGAGAGAAGGAGATGGGGGCTTTAAATGGAAGGAGTGGTGGTAGGTGGGGGTTTGTGGGGGTTCGGTTCATGTGAACCACCATGAACCCAAAAATAACCAACCATGGCCGAACCACAATAAGACTAAAGCAGAGAAGTTAGAAGCAGAAAAATAAAATACAGAAATAAAATGCAGGAATAAAATTGTAAAAAAATAATACAGATAATTAATTAACATGAAATTAAAGGAATTTAAATACAGGATAATACATGATAAATACTAAATAAATATATATGAGTTGTACATGTATAAAAATACGCATTCTGGGAACGGGGAGTGACACCCTCTTAATTGTATTACATTATGCTTTTGATCTCTCTATCTACCTTTACTATTCTGTATCTGCCTTAGATGATTGAGACTGTTCTGTTATGTCACCTCCATTAGGAGTGTATATACTGTACAGGTACCTTTATATTGTTAGATGATTGACCTAGGACAGCGTTCTACCGCCGACACTGCGACGTAGGCTGGGCGTTGTTACGTTCTCGTACCCACAGTGGGGTCGTGACATTAGTACTTTTTCTTTTCTTCCTTTTCAGAACAGTTGTAATAAAATGAATTGCGTTGTTATTTTATTTCCATTTCAGACCAGTTTCAGTTTAACAAAATATTTTATTTTCGTTAGATGTTTCTGCATGTTGCGTTTCACTGCTTGATACAGCTTACTGCTGCTGTCTCACAACGGTGCAGGCTGGGCATGATCCGACTAGATCCATTACTTTGGGATCGGGTCGTGACTATATATATATATATTATATATATATATATATATATATATATATTATATATATATATTATATATGTTTTCGAGGCCGTAGTCCATTAGGAACGGCGAGGCACCCTAGCTTGGAGGGCGCGGGTCGAGCCTCCTTGGGAGCATGCCCAAGCTCTATTAAGAAGTGGACACCAAAAAAGGAAAAAAAAATATAATATATATATATATATTATATATTATATATATATATATATAATATAATAATAATAATAATAATAATAATAATAATAATAATAATATGTTCATGTTCTATGTAAAAGAATTAGTAAAAATAAGAGATATGAACCTACCCGAAGTCAACATGAAAAGTTTGGAGAACTTTGTTTCCTCTTATTTTCTTCCTTTTATTTCCTTTGATGCAAAACACAAAGCCAAAAAAAAAAAAAAAAAATGAAGGATGGCAAATACTTTTAATACACTAAACATAATAATTTGATATGAAATACGTGACATAATTTTTTTTTGCAACATTAATATATAAAATGAAGAGACTAAGATCAAAATGAAGGATGCCAAATACTTACCAACTTTCTTATTCATAAGTTTGTAAGAGTGGATGTGCCATACTGATACAAAAAAGAAATAGTATACTATTTTTGTTTTAATTTGTGAGAATTGGAGATATTAGAAAAAGGTGATATATATAATAAAGGTAAATAATTTTGATGTTCTATATATGTAAAAAATATCACTAAAAGCAATAAATGCGAACTAATCCGAAGTCAGCATGGAATGTTTGGAGAACTTGTTTCCTCTTATTTCCATCCTTTTATTTCCTTGGAGACTACAAAGCACAAAGAAGGAAAAAAAATTTCGTAGGGAAAAGAAAAAAAATGATTAGAGAAGAGAGAGAGAGAGAGAGAGAGAGAGAGAGAGGAGGTTACATAACTAATAGATGAGGAAGTTACAATTAGTTTATAATTTTTAGTGGAGGGTGTAAATGACGTTATTATTACTAATATATATTATATATAATATATTATATATATATATATATATATATATATATAATATATATATATATATATATATATATATATATATATATATGTGCACTTGCCTTGCACGTATTTTAACATTTTTTAATTAGTTTAGGAGACCAAAGGGTAGTTTTCCTAATTACTAAGTTGTCCTTATTAAAATTAATGAACTATTTTAATTAGTATAAGTATGTAAGGGTATTTTCGGAATTCAAAGTTTCACCATCTAAGTTTTCCTATATATATATATATATATATATATATATATATTATATATATATATATATATATATAATATATATAATATAAATTTTTATTTTTATTTATTTTTTTTTTTGACAAGCACCTTGGTTCAAGGAGAGAGAGAGAGAGAGAGAGAGAGAGAGAGGGAGGTTACATAACTAAGAGATGAGGAAGTTACAATTACTTTATAATTTTTAGTGGAGGGTGTAAATGACCTTATTATTGTAATCCCCATTTTTTAATTTTATTAAATTCCTTATTAGCCTGACTCCCTATTATAATTATCTAGATTATTTGCCTATTTCATTTTTATATTATTCATTTAAATAGTTATATACAATTAATAGTTTAAGCCAATTGTTTTAATAAGACATCTATTAAGCCCACAAAGAGAGGCCATATCCGTATATGAGCTCTCAGCTCATTAAGCCAGCCACTATGTAATTAATCCCACAGCCTTAAACCTTTAATTCCTAGTCCATAAAGAGGGCCGGACCGGGCCAGACCCATCTATTTTCTTAAGATAGGCTATTCATGAAACCTCTAACTCATGTTGGGCCATACTCCCACTTAGGCCACCTTCCTTGAAACCCAATTTATTAAACTGTTCTTCTCCTCCTCTTCTGGATTAGGTCAATGATCGGCGAGAGAGAGGGCCGACGCCGTCCGATCTACCACCAAAGGGAGAGCAGCTCCTCGACATCTAGGAGGTTCCAGAGTCTTCTTTCACCGACTTAACCCGTTCGATCCCCGCCTTCCATTCCACAGCCATACTCCAATGAGATCTCCGCCGACCGATCATAACGGCCACAACCGACCTCGCCGCCTATAAATATGACCGACCCCCTCTCTCTTCTCCACTCTATTCTCAGGGGCGAAGTCCTGCCCCGCTGGTGAACGATTCTCCTTTCTTCGTTCTTCTTCCTCTTCACCTTCCTCCACTGGTCTCTTCTTCAACCGCTTGTAAAGCTCATGGCCATGGCAACGACAGTCTCTCTGGTGTGCAGTGCCTAGGTGCAGTGTTCCCTACGCACTCGACGATGAACGACGATCGAGACTTCTCCTCGACGACGAGCGGCGACCGGTGTTCTTCCTCGGCGGACGACATCACCAGCTAGCCACGAGATCGATCGACGTCAACAGTCGATGTCATCCTCTCCAGTGAGTGTTCGGTCATCAGTTTCGATCTGAATTCCTTCAATCTCTTGTCAATTGAATCTAACCAACTATTGCTCCCGCGATTCTGTGTTAAAAACCGATTCCAATTAGGACAAGAACACTTGGTTAGGAACTAGTGGATCAACTTCACCTCTGGATCAAGATCTGAATCAAGTTTCAGAGTTTGAAATCCTTGGTGAGTTCGAAATGAGTTGTTCTGATTTGTGAGAAGTAAATTTGCTTATTCCTTCTCTTTCGTTTTTCAATTTTGTTAGGATCAATCAGCCCGATCGAGAGTTTGTTTGATCGAATGAACTGCCATTTTGATCGATTCATTGCTATTGTTGATCTGGAAATTTTCTGGCAAAGTAATTTTGACCACTGATTCTTGTTTCTTGAATTTGATCATTCGAGAGATTTCAATTGAACTCAAAATCAAATTTCTTTTAATTGAGCTCTAGGTGTTTGTTGTTGGTTTTTTTAGGGGCACCACCACTTCTACTAGGGGACAACCCAAAAATTTTTGAAAAAATTACAAGTTTGCCATAGGTTTTTTTATAGGGGGCAGCCCAAAAAACACTATAAAAGCCAATGTGATTTTATTTCATCTCTCTTTCTTCCTCTACTACTTCTCTTCCTCCACTCTTTTTTCTCCTCCTCATATAAACCTATAATTAACCCTATAATTATCCCAACCTAGGTGAAATTGTCCCCCACCTAAAATTGTTGAAGATTTTTGGTAGAATATCTAGTAACAATGTCAATCACTTCTCCCATTTATTTGTAAGTCGTCGAATTTATTTTTGTGTAATATTTAAGTTTTAACCTAAATTTTACATATAAAAGTTGAATTTTGTGTTTAATGTAGAAAGAAATAGAAAATGGAACAACCCGGACCATCAAATGCTGGATACTCTCCTCCCACAACGTCCGAAAAACACTTTGAAGCATCGGAAACCCTCGTGGTAACTACACTTGAACTTTTTTTTCGGGTGAAAAATTAGACTTTGACACAGAGGACTGCCACAAATGTGACAGTCCCTCACATATATAGGACTGACACATCTGTGGCAGTCCTCTGTGTCCAAGTCATTTATCATTGAAGCAGCATGCCTTACCAACTTATCACCAATATTTTTAACATGATCCTCTAGCTAACTCTATAAATAATAATATGAGTATCATTTTCCATTCACTTAAGTGGAGAAATGAAGACATATCACATAAAGAGTAAATACAGAACCATATTTTAACACTAAAAAATATATAGGGATCAATCGTATCACGTCTTGTCTATATATATATATATATATATAGATATATATATATATATATATATATATATATATATATATATAACACCCAAATATGAACATTGATCCAAATACTAATGTTACTTTCAAGTAGCACTATATTACATTTATACTAAATTTTAGAGAACTAAGGATTATATGTTGCAGACAGATACGCTTGAAGTGTCTCAACTTGTGACCAAGTAAGGACTCCTCTGTGACGCATTTATCTTTATACATTTTGTCTTTATGTAGTTGTTTAGTTTTGACTTTTAACTTCTATTGTAGGAGTTGCGATCTTCCGAGGTTGCGGTACATGCTCCAATTGCAATCGATGTAGGACATTATTTTTGGACCGATCTTTCGTTTCAATCAAGCGACGATGCGGTACAATGGTGTCACTCCCTGTTCCCAGAATACGTATTTTAATACATGTACTGCTTTAGTATATTTAAATATTTATAATGTATTGTTTTGTATTTAAATTTCTTTAAATTCATGTTAATTAATTTCCTGCAATTAATTTTCTGTATTTTACTTTCTGCTTCTATTCTCTGCTTTAGCTTACTTTAGGTTTGGCCTAGGTTGGTTTATCTTCGGGTTATGGTGGTTCATCATGAACCGAACCCAATATCTCCACCTACCACCACTACTTCCATTTAAAGCCCCCAACTCTTTCTCTCTCTTCATTACTCTCCTTCACCATTACTCTTCTTTTTCCTCATAACTCTCTCCACCTATCAAATCCATAGGCAAGTACATCTTGCTTCCACATGAAAACCCATTTTTATGGTTCCATTCTCTTTCCCTTGTGATTCTAAGACACATTATTACTTGTCATTTTTTATTTTGAGGCTTTAATTTTTGTAGATCTAGAAATTGATTATTTTCAGATTTTGGTGATTTGATCTATCAAACTTCTTTATTTTCAAGTTTTGATGGTTCCATGTTGTAGAGAATTTTATTCTACCCAATTTTGACCTTTGAAAAGTTGGATTTGGACTTATTTTGACCAAGTTATGGACTTTTGAAGCTTTGGATTCAAACTATGGAGTTCTTGCTGATTTGGAGAAGACAGTGAGCAATATATGCGAGCTTTTTAGCTTGCGCCACTGAGCTGCACGCGCTCTTTAGCGCAGCGCAGTCTGACTCATACGCTGCCTTTTGGAGGCGTATGACTTGCATACGCTGCCTGAAGAGGAGTCGTATGGACTTGCATACGCTGCCTAAATGAGGAGTCGTATAGAGTACATACGCTGCCTTGAAAAGGAGTCGTATGGAATCCATACGCTAGCTTGACATGAGCGTAGGCTGACTTGAGCGTAGGTTGACATGTGCGTAGCCTGACTTGAGTGTAGCCTGACATGAGCGTAGCCTGACATGAGCGTAGGCTGACTTGAGCGTAGGTTGACATCAGCGTAGCCTGACTTGAGCGTAGCCTGACATGAGCGTAGCCTGACTTGAGCATAGGCTGACTTGAGCGTAGGCTGACTTGAGCGTAGCCTGACATGAGCATAGCCTGATTTGAGCGTAGGCTGACTTGAGCGTAGGTTGACATGAGCGTAGCCTGACTTGAGCGTAGCCTGACTTGAGCGTAGCCTGACTTGAGCGCAGTCTGACTCAGGCGCAACCTGATGTTTAGGCGCAACTGGACCTGACCATACTTACCCTGGATCTTCTATAGCCCTGTATATTGATATCTTATTAGATATTTAACGTCCATTTTATATCCTTGACTAATAATTAGTTGACTTTCATGCCTTGTCACCATTGATAATGATTGTGACCTTGACTAATAATTGATCATGCGTTCATAGTTGGAACTAAGAGACTGGCTAGTCGTCTTTTGAATTGAATAAATGAGACACATTCATATTAATTATGAACTATTAGAATCGACTGGCTAATCCCGAATATTGGCATACAGGCACATGCAGGCTTCAATTCATTTATTATTTATTTCTACCAAAGAAGCATGTGTACTTTATGGTCAAGGCATGATTACTCCGTGGTTAGTTTTGATTGTTGCATTACGTTATGTAAGACCTACAACCTGACCGTACTGGTATCATTGTAGAGTTATGCATATCGTATCCCGTACAAAGGTACTCATTCCGAATGACCATGACCCACGGCAGGGGATTTCACTTAACATAGAGGCTATTAAGTTAAATAAAATAATGATTGCATGGAGAGAATGGATTCCCGAGTTCTTACATGGCAGCCATCTTGGGACTAGTAGTGCCCGACAGGCAGGTTGGTCCCCACAGATACTGCAAATCTGCCACACGGGCAGGGAGCGGTATCTGGTTATTTTATCTATTGAATATTGTATATTAATGACGGGCGTCCGCTGGGACTCGTCTAATTCATGATTGGCGCAATTGATTGACTGGGTAAACTAGCCTTGCTTGCGCATAAAGAACTGAGAAATCCTCATTGCATAAAACCAAGATAACTTGTGACTCACAATAGCAAGCCGTAGTAGTTGCCTGGCGTTTAAATGATTTGTTTGTGCACTGTACCTACTCTGTTACTTAACTGAGATGATCAGAATGTCAGGACATGACGGGCCAACTTCTGTCCTTGTTTGGTTGGAGGTTGGTTCGAAGTGTCGTGATGTTGTGTGAGTCCTAGTAGATAGCAGAGATCTATTATCATATTATCTTATTACTGGCTTCATTCCTCATATCGTGCTCCATTGCGGTGCTTGCTATTAGAGGTCTAACCTCTCTGGTTTTGCATGGCCAGATTTAGAGCCAGTCCCGAGGATCCAGCTTACTTCTACCTCCAAGATGGTCAACACTAGAGGGATGATCGCAGGAGGACTCGAGTGGGTTTCTTACCTCCCCGCCCGTTTTGTTATCTACTTTATACTTTGCCGTTTGGCACCGACATGTTAGTCGGATTGTCTTGTACCTACTTTTGCATAATTGTAACTAGTCAGGCTGCAGCTGCTAACAATTGTGTATACTTACTACATCATCTGGCTGTATTTTGTAAAGCCAGATATCAAGAACATTTTGACTGGGCGTTTGGGCGCCTTATTGCTTTATCTTAAATGTTCTCTGTTATTGCTTCTTTTTGAATGATTGAGACAATAGATGTGAAGTGACCATAGCGAGACTTTCATGTAGTATGCACCCCCTTGTCTTTTAGACATCATTGATCGTATTATACGGTATTCATCTACCCGTAATACGTAGCTGGCTGAGTCATTCCCCCCTCTCTAGTATTCTGGTTCTGGGGCGTGACAAATGGTGTCGAGAAGTTGGACGGAAAAACAACTTGGTTCTAGTGATATCCAGATCGGTCCAAAATCGCCCGGGACGACACAGTGTGATGGTTGGCTGTGAAAGAGGTGGTGTGTTCAGATCGCACAAAAAAGACACAGTTATCCAGAATAAAGTTCCAAGAAAGAAAGCTGGAACGAGGAAATGTGGTTGTCCATTCACGATCCAGATTAGAAAAGAAGAAGAAGGGAAGTGGTCAGTACAAGTGAAGAATGGAACCCACAATCATGAGATTGTCGAGACACTATTGGGTCATCCGTATGTCGGACGGTTGAACCCTACGGAGAAGAAGATAGCGAAGACTTGTCCACTTCCGGTGTTTACCGAGACAAATATATTCAGTCATACATGAAGATGAGAAGAACATGTCTACGATGAGGTAAATAACAACGCCCTATCTCTTCGAACGTTGTCCGGACCAAATCAAGAATGGCGATACAAGAAGTGCTGAAGTTGCTTGCCGATAATCATTACGTTAGGTTCCATAGAAGACATCCCCAGAGTAATGAAGTAATTTTAATCTTTTGGGCTCATCCAGATTGCACAAGTATGGCCAGGTTTTTTGCCGACGTGTTAGTTCTTGATTGCACGTACAAGACCAACAAGTTCAAGATGCCTCTTCTTCATATTGTCGGATTCACCTCTACTCGGAAAACATTCCCGGTGGTATTTTGCTTCATGAAGAGTGAAAAACTTGAAGACTACACATGGGCATTGAAGAAACTGAAAACACTTTACACCGGTCATAAAGAGCCGTCAGTTCTTGTGACCGACAGAGAGTATGCCCTAATTAATTCTATTCGCATTGTTTTTCCTCAAGCGGATACATTGCTATGCACTTGGCATGTCAATCGTAATATTGAAGCCCAATGTAAGTTGAAGTTTCAGAAGGAGGAAGGTAAAATTGACATGCAAATTTTTTAAGAATTCTCCAATGACTGGAATTGTGTGGCGATCCTCTACGATGACAGTTACAACGCCGCATGGTACATGTTCAAGGAAAAGTGGGAGGCGAGGGAGCCGGCATGCATTTCATACATCAAAGATACATGGCTTGTACCACACAAAGAACACTTCGTCTTAGCATGGACGAATTTGGTGAAGCATTACGGCACGACAACTACCAACCGTGTCGAAGGAGCACACTCTGTAGTGAAGAGACAACTAAAATCTCTCGGCAACTTTGTCTCTGTATGGCAAGCTATACATCTATTGGTAGACCGGACGGTGAATGAAATTAAGGCATCATTTGAGATGAGCTTAAATAGTCAAGCATGAGCATAGAAAGAAGTACTGTTAGATGCTGTAGTTCGTGGTATCACACACGGCGTTGACATTAATATGTGATGAGATTGAAAGGTCAAAGGATGTCGGGTTTGATCCCCAATTTACGGGTGTGGCCTCTCTTGTGCACATCAGATTAGCCTCTCTTTTGCACATCAGATTTGAATATCGCCGTGAATCCATTCCTATTCCAGTAGAAGCAGTCGATCAACGTTGGAGGCAGTTGTCTATGATGCCTGTGGTAAAGACGGACGATGATTTTCTTCTCTTTGCCACAAGTAAACTTCTCCACGTAAGGTGGTTAGCCTCAGTAGCAGCGGAGCGGCAGTTTTGAGCTTAAAATCCAAGAAATTGTATGTCCGGTCACTACTACAATGCATGAGCCGAGCGTTGTTTCCAATCCTAAAGGCAGGCCTCAAACAAGATTAACTAGTTCACAGAAGAGAGGCTGGAGTCAACTAGGAGAGATCCATCTCACTTTGAGCATGTTGAAAGAAGCTTACAGCAAGCTCCGCCCGCACGGAAGGGCAAGCTTGTCATTTGCCGAAAAATGGAGAAAATGGACCTCCCAAGAGAAGATACCGTTGCAAGCCAAACACTGAGTTTGTATATTGATAAATTCCAACCTGAGCTTCGCCGATACATTTGGTCTATTGTCGATGTCCCCGGTGATGGCCATTGTGGATTCCATGTGCTTGCAAGACATCTTGGTTATGATGTCAAAGACGGATGGAGACAGGTGAGGCAGGAGCTGTACGAGGAGTTAGAGACTCGTCTTCCATTCTACTCCCGTCTCCTAAGCGAAGAAACGGTTGCAAGTTTGTTGTTAAGTATCCCTTGCACCGACAGTGTTACCGGGACAGACCACTACATGTCAGTCCCGTCTGCCGGCTATTTATTTGCCAATAGGTACATGATACCTCTCGTAATTTTCTCGATGGGTATTAGAGAAACATTCTTTCCGATGTGCGCACCTCCGCCGGACCACGAATATTCTAACCTATGTACTATAGGTCACATCGGTGATCACTTTGTCATACTAAAGATGATCGGTCATTCTTCGATTCCTCCACCTTCAACAGTTTGGTACAAAAGAGCACCGGTCGAAGCCAGCTTGGACCACACCTTTCGCTCATCAAATCGACCATTGTAAGAAGTTGTTGAAGTTTGAGGAGCCAAGAGACTTACCTGCTGACCACTGTGACGTCGAAATCGACTGAGTATCAATGTGTTATATGGAGGACCACTTTTGTATACATTTTGGCATTTTGGTTATAGAGGACCACTTTTGTATACATTAACTATGAAATATGAAGTCCAATATATTTTCTTACTTTTATCCATGTGTTATATGTCTTTTATCTGGGTGTTATACATGTGTGTTTTGTGTGTTTTGGGTGTTATACTTGTGTGTCATACATGTGTTACTTTTAGCTAGGACTGCCACACATAGGGAAGTCCTTCACATGTGTTAGACTGTCCTGTGTGTGGCAGTCCTTGCTAAAATGTTCTGTGATTTTATCACAGAACAATTCATCTAGGACTGCCACACACAGGGCAGTCCTTCACATGTGTTAGATTGCCCTGTGTGTGGCAGTCCTTGCTAAAATGTTCTGTGATTTGATCACAGAACAATTCATCTAGGACTGCCACACACAGGGCAGTCATTCACATGTGTTTGACTGTCCTGTGTGTGGCAGTCCTTGCTAAAATGTTCTGTGATTTGATCACAGAATAATTCATCTTGGACTGCCACACCCAGGGCAGTCCTTCACATGTGTTGGACTGCCCTGTGTGTGGCAGTCCTTGCTAAAATGTTCTGTGATTGATCACAGAACAATTCATCTAGGACTGCCACACATAGGGCAGTCCAACACATTTGAAGGACAGCCCTGTGTGTGGCAGTCCTTGCTAAAATGTTCTGTGATTTGATCCCAGAACAATTCATCTAGGACTGCCACACCCAGGGCAGTCCAACACATGTGAAGGACTGCCCTGTGTGTGACAGTCCTTGCTAAAATGTTATGTGATTCGATCACAGAACAATTCATCTAGGACTGCCACACCCAGGGCAGTCCAACACATGTGAAGGACTGCCCTGTGTGTGGCAGTCCAAGATGAATTGTTCTGTGATCAAATCACAGAACATTTTAGCAAGTACTTGTTTTACAGAAGTATTTCAACACAAGAATTATTTCAACAGATATCCCACATATATTCAACAGTATCCCACACACATATTCAACAGAAGAATTTTTTCAACTAAAGTATCCCACACATTTCAACATCCAAAATAGTATCAACACCCAAAAATATCACATATCCAACACATATCCAACAGAAGTATATCAATATCCAACAACATGCTCGACACAAGTATTCAACATCATACAATCATACGTCAGACAATCATACTACATATCATGGCGGGCCTTCGAACGAGACTCCGCATTACGCATGAATAGGAACTCAACCTCGTCGTCGATGTGCTCAAGCTCGTTGGCGACCAAGGCACTAGTGTCGACCAAGACACTAGTGTCACTTTGGCAAGCGCTCCGAAGTGTCTTGGCCAGTTCCTTCATCCTTCTAGACTGTAAATGAAAGTATAATTGAATTTAGTATACAAACATGAAAATCTCGAACTAACTACTAATGCAGAACTCACCATCTTCACCAATGAAGCATACAAGATGTTTTTCGAAGGAAGATTTCCAACAGCTACTACGGCCTCGGGACCCGAGTTTGTAGGGTTCAACAACTTAGGATGTCCGACCCGCCGGAAGTACGACATGTAGTCCTCGCTGCAGTCGGCCATCTGGTGACCGGTTGACTCTCATCTTCCCCAAGCAGGTGCCTTTGCCACTTGGAGTAGAAGTCGGCCACCCAGTCGAAATATGCCAGTTTGTAGTTCAATGGTTGGGTCCTGCGGGAGGTTCCAACATCTGTAGTGTGCGCTTCGGCACACTTTGCACGAAGCCAAACTGTCGAAGTACACGATCAGGCATGTACGGCTCCTTGATATCATAGCATGTGATCATACCATGAAATAAAGAAACTTGTTGGATGGCACGACTCCCCTCGCGAAAATCCCGGTATGGATCCCAAATATATGTAGAAAAACAGTTAACAGCAAAAAAACTTAACATGAAAAAATAAGTCCTAATTTATTATCTCTTCTGGTACCAAATTGTCAAGTACTTCACGAATGGAAGCCAGTATTTACCAATCTTTGGTTTCCACCTGGGCCGGCCTCCATCGAGCCATTCTAGGAAGGTGTTCAAAATAGTTTGGGTTCAGGTCACCCCGCCTGAGCATCGAAAAGTGCTCGTATATCTATGCCTATTCAATTTATAAGTTAATAGTCACAAATATAAACAACAAAATAAAGTATACGAGATTAAATCGTTGGAAGTTTTCTTACATGTAGCAGAGTCTGACATCCGACAATTGTCTTAGTCCCGACACGGGATGCGATGCCAAGCTCGCGGTAAAGATAGGCGAGAATACCGCTACCCCACGATATATCAATGAAGTCATCCACGAATAATAAATTAAGCATGTACCTCGCATGTATCGAGGTTCCGAACTTGTTCGAAATGCCCACCGTTCCTAGGACGAATAGCATGTAAGCACGGGCCACCGTGTCGACCAACTCATCATCATGTCATCCAATTCCATATTCGTGAAGTGCTCCACCAGAAAAACAGAATTCCATATGATTTCTTGAAGCCGGGAGAGTTGTAAAACTAGTTTCCTCAAGTCCAAGGTTACTTGAGACAAACTTGACGATCTTCGAGTACCATTTTGTGGATTTTTTATCTCTGTAATATTCTTTGGTCATGACGCGACCGGTAACTGGTAGCTCCAGTATCTGGTAGACGTCGTCAAGTGTAATGGTCATCTCCCCGCATGGGAGATGAAACGTGTTGGTCTCCGGGTGCCATCTCTCCACAAAGGCGGATATCAGGGCACTATCCATTGTCCTATAGGCATAATCTGCCAAATTATGCAAACCGCTCGGTACGATTTTAAACCTGGACGGCCTCCGGTAAGCTTCTAAACGGCCAAGACACGGTTTTCTTCCTGACTCACAGCCCTAAGGATACGATATGTCCTCTGTATATCAAACAACATATAAAAACATAAAAAAATATGAAATACATATAGATATCATACTAAACTGGTAGCTTACAAAAGTAATGTACATACCGGGTCCTTCCATATTGCATATGCAATATGGTTCTCAAAAAGACAACATTGAGCAACCTGGCGGCCGGACAGGCGGCTCAGAAGGACCGACCACCTCAGATGGAGCAGAACCACCTTGACGTGGTGGTAGGAGTTGGCTAATTGGCACGTCGTCGTCATCACTGAAAGAAGGAGAAGGAGTACGAGCTCGTTGCTTCGACCGAGCTTGTACAACCGGTGGGGGTCTCCGTGTCCCAGCCCGACCTTGACGCTCCGGTTCGGAAATTGTAATCGGACGCTCAAGAGGACGTTCCGCGCGTTCCTTCCGCTTTGACGCGATGGGGCATATTCTTTTTGGTGCGTCCGAGGACTGTTACCCCTATAGAACAATGGATTATGCGACCGTACAATTAATAATAATGAAAACTAAAATAGAACTGTTACCCCCTATCCCCCACCCCCAGACCACAACTAAAACTGAGTACAATAGGACTGCCGTGCATGTGGCAGTCCACATGTAAACAAGGACTTGCCACAGGCCTGGCAGTCCTCTATTGAAAGAGGACTGCCAGACTGTGGCAGTCCTTGTTTACATATGGACTGCCACATGCTTGGCAGTCCTACTGTACTCGGCCAACAGAGAAACGACTCGCTAGTTTGTCGTTTTCTAGGGTTAGGGTTTGAAGAGAAATTGTGGGTTTGTCGTGTTCGAAAATTACATTCATAAACCCTAAAGACATTCTAAACCTAAATTATCAAAAGGTTTTAGACAATTAAAACTATTCTAGGATTTTGAATAGAATGTAGAAAATTATAAAAGAAATTAGGGAAGAACGTACCTAGAATCTGATTTCTTCGACTTGCGTGTCATCTCGTCGAATGTGGGAGTGTTCTTGAAAGAAATTTGGTGGAGAAATTAGGATTAGAGTGGTGGAGGAGAATTTTCTAGGGTTTTGGGAGAGAGAGAGAGCTCTTCTTTTTTCTTTTGGAGGAGAGAGAGAGGAAATTATGAAATATGAAGGAAATGTGAGTTGGGGGGTTGGGCTGCCCCTAGTAAAATGTGGGCTGCCCCCTAGTAAAAGTGGTGGTGCCCCTAAAAAAACCTTGTTGTTTTGTGCTTAAGAGACTTAGCACCCTACTAGACACAGAAGCCCGGTGAAGACAGGTACGAGTTCTTACATTATTCTCTTAAATTCTTGAGATTAGCTGTGGTAGAATACTCTGTATGTGTAGGACGTGGACAAGGATCGAGCTGTGTCTGGACAGTAATATGTCAATACGGCTCGTGCATAAGTCCATGTACTATGTCCAAATAGACACTGGGAGAGAACACGACATGAATGAGTAGTGCTTGCCACCCTGTGACCGTTGGGTTCAATGTGTGGGTCTGTACAAATAGGGTTTGGTTGCAGAACAGCGGAGATAGCTGATTCAAATGAATTAACAGCAATGGCTCAATAGTGATGAATCATAAGGAACTGGGCCCTACATGGGCTAGGATAGAGGAGTAATCAGCAGGTTTTGTTAAATTCAACTATTAGGACATGGGCCTATCGACCTTGGACCCTTGGTGTCACGACCCGCACCAGCTTTTTGGATGCAAGTGCGTGCGCTAGTCCAGCTGTCACGTCCCAGAACCAGAATACTGGCATGTGGAAACGGACAAGGCGAGCTATGTGATACCAAAGTACACCAGTACTCTGAAATCACGTATAAGTTTCAAGACATGGGGGTTACTTCTACAAGCCAACAGTCGATCCTAGGTCAAGCATTCCTAGGTATCTCAATCACATGCAATTATACAAGGTACAAAAGTATGATCAGAACATACAATAGTAAAGCGTCCCAAACCATTTATACATGGATGATCATGAAGCTAGTCATACCAAAATAGAAAAAACTAGCAAGAGTAATAGTCATGCATGATAAGCTCTAGCTATAGTCAAATAAAATCACATCATGTTTAGGCCTGTAGCTAAATATCAAGAACCAAAACACAAGCTAAACACGTGCTCGAAGGCTAAACGCCGCAAAAGAATAATGTACATATCAAGTGGGAGAATGAAACAAGAAACCCACTCAGGTAATCTGGTGCTCCGGATAGTCACAGTCGATAGATGGTATGGAAGATCCTCTAGGCTCCTCTATCAGATCTGGCCAAACAAAACCAGTGGGATCAGACCCCAAATAGCAAGTACCACAAAGGAAGCCCAAACTATGGACAAAAACCAGCAATAGCTAACATAGCAATGGTTATGAAAAGCAATAAATAAATGCAGATCGAGACTCATGCACTACCAATGCACTCATCCCAAGAATAGAAAAGATAATAAGTAAGCATCATGTGACGTAATGTACAATGTAGTCATGTTTAGTAACGGAAGCTTGAGAATATGTAAAATCAATTGATCATGTAAGCATGTGAGCCAGCCGGGTCATGAGAGCATGTTGACTTAGCATAGGGATCACGTAAGCTCGTGAGATAACTGAACATGTGGGAACCATATAGGACAATGATAGGATGACTTAGGAACTATCCCGGAAGTCAAGTTACAACCCGTAACCAAACAAGGACCGGGTTGTAACTCTCTCCTAAATAGAACTTAGCTTCCTATCAAGGTTTAACATAAGATCATGTAGAATATGTGAGTACTGAATAGGACGATAATTGATAAGATGACTTGGGAGCTATTTCGGAAGCCAAGTTACAACCCGTAAACTAAACAAGGACTGGGGTTGTAACCCTTCTCCTGAAAGAACTCAGCCTCCGATCATTTATCGACAAAAGTAAGGCGTAAACAATAATGTACTGAAATAAACATACAGACACTGCCTGCCTAGACAAAACTAGATTGGACTGGACTGACTCCATTCATCAACACGGCCAAACAATGAGTACGACTTGATATATTAGCTAACTAGGGTTTCACAAGCCTAGTTACTAACAAAATGCAACGAGATATTCCCACAGTCACAAGCCCTGCAGCTATCCAGGTTATCCAGACGCAAGTTTCATGAATTTATAATGGATACATCGCCCAGGAGACAAATGTATCCCATGTACATATATAGTGGGTACACCGCCTAGGAGACAAATGTACCCTAAGAGAGTTATCAGGTAGCTTGATTGGGCAACACATGACATGTGCTAGAAATGCGCCCTACTCGTCGGCAGGCTACAAGTCCACTTAAGGCACCTAGATAACGGATCGCCTGTAACTGGTAATCTCTCTATATGAACTACTTGATCAATCTAGTCATTAACCTAGTCAAATTCAGTATGAATCCCTGATCGTGGTAACCGGAAATTTATGTCCTAGAAATGATCACAAGACATTAGCTTGTTCACTCATACACAATCACTACAAATAAGTCAATCAGCGACGAATTTAGCGACTCCAGAAAAAACGTCGCTAATATTTGGGGGTTTAGCGACGTTTTACTAATACGTCGCTGTTAGTCGCCACCAGCGACTATAGCGACGTCTAGCGACTACAGTTATTAAATGGGAACCTGCGTCGCAAGTTCGCGGGACACCGCTCGATGTAGCAACGCGTAGCGACGCAATTTAAGCAGCATCGTCGTATATTAAATTTCAGCGACGTTTAGCGACATCCTTTTCGGACGTTGCTAAATGTTCATATAGGCTGCGAGGGTTTCCTTTTCGATCATTCACAAATTTTTCTCCTAATTTTTTCGCGCGCTCCTCCTCCGCACGCTCCTCGACGATTTCCCTCCTCCCTCCTCCTCCGCAGCGCTCCTCCCGAATCTTCCTCCACCGGCCTCCTCCTCCTCCTCCTTCCTTCTCCTCAGGTAGCTCCCCCATCTCTCTTTCTCTCACACACACACACACACTCCCCTGTCCCTGCTGCCCGACTCCGATGCTTCCCAGTTTCTCCTCGTCTTCTAGCTCTCTCTCTCGCTTCTAGTTCGTGTCTACGATATCGTAGACTCGCCGCACGAGCAGCAGTGTGACACCTATTTTGTTGGTTTAGACACGTCGTGTCCCACTGTGTGGATACGAGACCACCGTGTGACACCTATATATGTACACGACTCTATCAACTGTCAATTTGATGTTTTGCTGGGATTCGAATTCCAATCAGGGTTTTGAAATGATGTGAAAGGAGTGCAGATGAGTGTCTTGCTGCCTTTGGCAGCAGCATTAGGGAGGGCCCTGCACAGCAGGGCAACCCTGTTGCATATGAGTGCAGGGTTCCTGCAAATGGCTGGACATATACAACAGCAGGGCAAGTGGTTTAGATAGGGTTCATATTGGTATCAGTAATTTTAGAGGAGAATTCCAAGAATATGTAGGTTCAGTCAGTGCTATATATGGAGAGTATATTATTTGTGTTTTTGTGTATGTATGATAGTGTATAGTAGATGATATGTGTGTATAGTTTATATATATCTATATAAGCGTTTGTGTGTGGCCAACATCTTGATAAGAAGAAATAGGGGCTCGAGTTTACAGAATTGGAGAGGTGAGGGAGACATTAACAAATAATATGCATGGCAGTAGGAGAAGCACATGCAGCAATATGAATAAGCAATTACAGCAGTTGTGAGGGGTTTGCTCTGTATCAGAAATACATATATTATCCATTGTACAGCGGGAAAAAGAGTTGGTTCTGAGGTATCAGATGAGAGAGGCAAGGCACCCACTTTGGGAGTGAGTTGAGGAGCAGTCCTATGGATGCTCTGAAAATTAAATCTGTTAGAAGGACAGACTAGGTTATGTAACAGAGGTAAGGATATCATATAGGTTTGTGTGTGTGTTTTAGCTATAGGTATACATGTGAAATATATCAATATCTAAAGCATAGTGTAATAACATATTAGCTACCATTAGGCTTTGTGTGTATATATATATATATATATATATTATATATATATATATATAATATATATATATATATATATAGATTTAGCATAGTGTAATATACATATTAGCTACCATTAGGCTTTGTGTGTGGTGTGTATATATATATATATATATATATATATATAATATATATATATATATATATATATATATTTTGTGTGTGTTGTGTGTGTGTGTATATATATATATATATATATATATATATAATATATATATATATATATCTATATATATATATATATATAGATATTTTTTTGTTTTTGTGTATATAATATATATATATATATATATATATATATATAATATATATATATATAACAGGGGTTAAGAGGAGTGGTTTAGAAGTTAGTTCAAGTGATGGTTTGAACTAGTTAGTAGAGGAATGGAGATGGAGTAGGGGCTATGAGGTTAGAGTAAGGCTTTAGTGATGTGAACCTATATGTATCACATAGTTATACATCGGTAATATAAATGTATATGTATCTTGTTGAATGTGTGGGGTAATAGGATAAAGAATGGCAAGTAACATATAGATATCCTGGTATCCTGTAATTTAGATATTAGTATCCTAGAATTGGATTTTTAGTTGAAGCAGTTATTAGGGGCAGAGTATACAATGTGGATATAGTGGCTATAGTGTAGTATAGAAGGAAACCCAACACAGTTGGAACAATTGAAAGGATGTTAGTGTGAGTGTAATTGGTAGATAGATAGGAAATTAGATAGATAAATAGATGAGATGAGTGTCTTGCTGTGTGAGGACAGTAGGCCATCTCCATTGGGGTATTTTAGGGTTTTGAAATGAAGAATAACACTCATCTCCATCTATATATTTGGATTGTTGTTCATTCGGGATTCTCTATATTGTTATAAGCTGTGGAGGACAGTAGCCATCTCCATTGGGGTCTGATTTTGAATTACATGTTTCTAATGTGAGGGGTATGTCTGGCATTGGAAGTAACTGTCCTATTAATCTGATTTTGGATTACATGTACCAGCCAGATACTGTCCCTGCAGCCATTCGACTGGCGAGATAGAAATCTATGACCATTTGCTATAAGGAATTTTGTATTAATCTACGGTACGACATCGTGATCATGACATAGTCCCTGCAGCCATTCGCTGGCGAGGCAGAAACTATGTATCCGTAGATAAAGTTGACTGTCCTCCGACCCCCATCACTCGGCAATGATGATACGACAACCTAACACTACATCTTTTAGTAGTAGATAATGTCTTAGTATTATATTTTGTGGTTCATCTTATTGATTATGTTACATCCTTCAGATACTAGATCGATAAGAACATATACACACCATATGTACAGAACATAGATGATTCACATTAATGTATGCTAGACTAAATTTTGGGTTACGTTTGAGCCATTCGTCCCCACACTTGGCAATTAAGCATGTGAAATAATCGTTGAAAAACATAAAATTTCGGGTTATGTTCTGAGCCATTCTTCACTTTCTGCAGTAATTATCTTAAAATGGATGAATTACTATCTGCGGAACCGTTTGTGGATGTACAATGGTCATCCTGATGAATTTATCTGTGTCAATCTTTGCAGAATTATCTTAAATGGATATGAATTACTATCTGTGAAATTGTTTGTGGATGTATAATCGTCATCTTGATGATATATGCGGTGGGCGGATAAATTTATACAGGGTGTGCAACAGTTCCTGCGTTTGCCAAGGAGTTCCCTCAGTACACGACCGTACAAAAATTAAGTGTCCATGTGTGAGATGTCGCAACTTAAAATATCATTCGGAAGTGGATGTGACATATCATTTGTATTCGAGGGGTTTTATGCCAAATTATTATCAGTTGGACCGCACACGGAGAACTTGTGCCTTTAGCCTCCGAGCCGGATCCTTATGTGAGCCTTATGTATATGTCCACAAGCATGCTGACTACGACCAAGGGTGGACGAACATGGTTTTTCGGTGCTGCGGGGCCTAGTTTCGATCCGAACAATCAATATGCAGCTGAAGAGGCACCAAATGCCGATGCTGCAAAGTTCATGGAGTTGCTGGAGAATGCAAGGACTCCTTTATATCTTGGTTGTGATGACCATTCACCGTTGGAGGTGATTACAAGTTGTTGAGCATAAAATCAATTTTACATGTCTCAAGAATGCTACAACAGAATCCTGGAGTTAATTAAGATATTTGTCGGAGGGTGGCAAGTTACCTAAAGACTTCTACCGATCCAAGAGAATGGTGATCGCTCTGGGATGTGGGGTATGAAAAAATTGATGCATGTCGCAACGGATGCATGTTGTACGATAGACACAAGGATGAAGACGCCTGCAGATTTTGTGGTGTGCCGATCGCTTCAAGGCAACTAGTACAACAAGGACTTCTGGTGCACGCAAGCCAACAGATTCGATACACTATTTGCCTTGACGCCGCGGTAGCAGAGGTTGTTATGGCAAAGGAGACATATGATAATATGAGTTGGCACAAGCGGGAATAATAGATGGAGTACTGGATCATCCATCCGACGGGGAAGCATAGAACACTTTGATCGAGTGTATCCCGATTTTGCTTCGGAGCCGCGTAATGTCAGATTGGGGCTTTCCTCTGACGGTTTTTACCCCATTTGGACTTTCGGGCTCACAATATTCTTGTTGCCTGT